>JAKLMH010000021.1:0-393109 GCA_022813505.1 Tremellales sp. FJII-L8-SW-PAB2 | reverse complement strand
GTCATCTAGTTCATTGTCTATCGACCACAAGGCTACACCCGTCTAGTTCGATCTTGGACCAGCTCCGGTCACGACACTGATCTCAATGGTCTTGGGTTTCTCGTTCGTCTTTCTGACCGTTTCGGCGACCTTGGAGGTCTCGTCGGATCCGAGCTTGTTCTTCACCCATGCACTTTGCGATGGGTTGATGTAAACCCCCTTTCTCTTGTCGGCTTTGGATGTATTACCGCTACCGCTGACAGTAGAAGTGGCGCTGTACTGAAGCTGGGAGGACATGTCGCTTGTTGTTTGCTGCGTGGTGATCGTTGTCTTGAGATTGTTGGGTCCAAATGGCATTTTTACTTGCCTTATATACGTGGGTTGAGAGCTGGTTAGTGCATGCCTGATCTGCTGCGATGCCAAGAGAAGGCAGCAGAGGGGGCGCCTAGAGAAGCCTTCTTGCGACGAAGATTATTTCGTTTGGTTTCGCATCCCCACCCAGATGAAAAGAGTATAGAGCAGTCTCCCCGCGTCTCTTCATGCATGTCACTGCATGAGAAGCTCCGGGTCTTTTTTCTGAGCATTGCACAAGGGAGACTGCCAGTCATCGGCGCCATGGAGCCTGCTCGAACGATAGCGTGCCTTCAGCTATGACGCACCAATTTCGGTCTAGAAAGCATCGAGTAGACGCTCGCTATCGATCGGGTCACAGCGCCTAAAGGACTTAGGCAGGGGAACTGAGAGATCTCAGTTGCTCGATTGCTCCGCGCATTCCAGGTCCGCCTTCCTGCCGCCTTCTTCCGAGATCGCACGAAGGCATTGTTATCAAAATGGGACATCTCTCCTCGAGCTTGATGCTGACCTCCTCTGACCTTCGGCGATGTGAGTGGCGGTGTTCTGTGCGAAATGGGGAATATCTATTAGAGTGCTTTCTAATGTTAAGCCCATTTGGCGTGAATCCCCAATCCGCACGGAACAGCTGGATTGTGCTTTACGAAAGAAGCCACCGTTGCCTAGTATGTGTCGTACAGGACGTCAAGCCGGCTCGGTGCTGGCTCATAGGTGGACTATGACGAGTCGTTATATATGCAGAGCCCAGCTGTTCTGAGTGATTACAAAGTCGGCGAGATGTGTACTCTGTATGGTACGGCCGGGAGGGCGTAGTCGAGACGATGTGTGTTTTTGTGTGTGTTCGAACTGCTGACCGGCGAAGGTTTTTGTGGTTTTCACCCGTGCGAGCAACTCTTTTTTGACTTATTCATCTGATTCACTCCGGGCGAAGACCCATCGTCGATTGGGAATGGCGACATCTGAACAGCCAATCGAGGTGGCGGAGACACTGGAATCCCGGGGGAAAAGCATTTTCAAGGGACTCACTTTCGTGGTCTGTCCTGCGGCATGGTACAGCAAGAATGAGGGTGACAAGGTCGTGAGCGACAGCAAGGTACGTGCCATACCCATGTCGGTCGCTGACTTTCCCTTTGGCGAAGACTACTCGCTGATGCCAACCAGTCGGGCGGTGGCGAAGTTGTTGACTGCCCAAAAGAATCGCGGATCCTTGTTTACCCATCCCTCATCGACGACGAGCGGAGACTGGGCGGGAAGCTTGCTTATGGGATCGGCGCAGAGTTCTTCGACTACCTTGTCCACACCGACCGGGTATCACGGAAATGGCTCTCGCACTGCCTTGCAGCGGCCGAACTTATTTCATACGACAACCCCTTCCACACGAGCAAGATCCGGAATTCATCGTCAATGGCCGAAAAACTCCCGGAAGCGAAAACCTTGCGCTACCCACAAGATCGAGAGCTCAGGCTTCGCTTGGCGGCCTACTGCGCCTACATGGACAGCAGACGGTGGGACCTTCGAGGCGCGCTCTACCAAGCGCTTGGAGGTTTAGACAGCAAAACAAGCGAGGCGACCGCGAAGGCGACCGTGAAGGCGAACCAAGCGGCAAGATCAGTCTGCCAACAAAATCGGTTCGTCCCTTGAGCGCTGCTCGTTCAGCCACGGTACGGGTCCAGCCTCTTCGCGCGAGATATCACCATACGAAAAGCAAAAACTTCAGTCTCACACACGGTGGAAGGACTGCCAGCTACCGACAAGACCATTTGAGTTTGCCGTCGCGCACCCCCTTACCCATTCTGCCCTTTCGACCGTCTCGTACGTGCTTATCGTTACCTTTTCGTAGAGGTGCAGGCTGACAGTCCAGACTTACGGAGGCGCAATTGGACGCACGGCGTCGATTCGAGAAAGAAGGGTGGAGTTCGCAAGGACTACCGAGCTTCCAAGAGAAGCAGGCTGCTCGCAAAAAGAGGTCAAAAAGCCGGGGTAAGTCCACACCGACAGTGATGGAGACGATAGCCCGAGTTTCGGCTTATGTGATTGCGCAGCGTCCAGCGCAGACAGTCTGATCGTACACCGTGGTGGCTGTGTACCAGGTAGCTTTGCCACACCATTCGACAACTCGGCAGGCTCTTGGCGCCCCCCACATTTGCAACAGGCGCAGGACGACAAGTGGAAGGAGAAAATGAGAGCTGTGAGGGAGGCGACTCGGCAGAGCTCCACAATGGATGGAGGAAGTGAGGAGGCATAGACGTCCAAGGCATACGCTGCTCAGTGGCGAAAGCTGCAAGAAGCGACAAGCCGTTGGTCGAGTACTTCGCAAGCCGGAAAAGAGGACCAGTCTTCATTTCACCGAATAGGGCCCGAAGACAACACGAGGACTGGAGATAAGATAAGCGACAGGTCCGATCGGATGGAGATGACACAAGCGGCTCAGCCAAGCGGGTCAAAACCTCTCAAACCAGTGGAACGCCCTCAAACGATAGCGTTCCCGCCTCACGGCCAGCTCAAGCAGTCCGGGTCAGCCTCGAAGGAGTAGATACGGCTCAAGGGGCAGATCTCCCCATTCCAAGCTCTAGAATCAGCACATCAGCACTGCTTCCGCCAAGCGCCGAGTTCAATATAGACCCAACTTCGACGCGTGAGCTTCTCGATCCTCCTCAGACGATTAGCGCCGTGGGACCGCAATCCAGCCGACTACTACAAGGGGCCTTTTCGGCCTTCACCTGCTCAACGCTGTTGCCTTTCGACCACGCAGATGATGGTGAACAGTGGACCGGAGGCGTCCCATGTAGGTCCCTGTGAGGAAATCCGATGGCATACATACTCGAGCTGACCGCCGTAGCGGATGGCGGCACTCCCGAGCCAGCAGTCCCTGCACCGCGTGAACAGGGGACGGAGCTCATCTGGAACGGGATGGCTGGCGGAGGAGACGACGTGACTGTGGACACTCTGTTCGATGATGTCGCACAAGTGCCGGTGTCGCCTACACAAAAGGAGGACTTCGAAAAGGGACATACCTCTATCGAGCTCGAGGACTTCACTGCTGCCAACGACCCGATTCCCAGCGATATCTTGAACCCTGCGTCTCCAGGAAAACAAGGCAAGGACTACACAGTCAACGATGAGCGAGCTCATGGCTCGGCACGCCAGAGCGTCGTGGACCTGTTGAACGTCTGGACGCCATCACCTCCCCCAGTGTCGCTTGATCGGCAAGATGAAGACATAGGAATGACCGACCTCGAGGCTGTGAACTGGGATAACAGAACGGCCATCGTCGAGCTACAAGAACAAGTCAAAGCCTTGCAACGCATCGTAGACCGTCTCAGTCAATGCGACTCATGCCGGCCGCTGTTGGCGGGAGGTTTGGCCACTCCGAGTAGCGACATTGACGACATCGAGTAGGTCCCGTGATTTGGTGCATGTACTCGAGTACGTGAGGATCACGCTATCCGTACAGGTCTCCATGAGTGTAGGTCTATTCCATGCACAATGAATGGAGTAAGGTAGGTATGCATTGCTAGGTCAAACGTGTTTGCCGCACGGACCCCAGATCCGATGCCTTCCTTTGGCTTCAGGCGTCGCTCACTATACTCTCGGTATTCTACTTGACAGCCTGTCAGTACTCAACTCACTTATTTTGGCACATCCTTGCGGTAGCGTCATATCATGGCTAGTGGTGGCGTACCACCTGGGCAGAAGGTGAGCTTCACGCGGATTGGCGTCCGGGATGTGATGCTGACCTTTAGCCCCATGCCGCTATGACACCCCTTTCCACGACGACAGAGGCTGCCGACCCGGAGGAGCAGTTCATCAAGGATGTGCAAGAAGCCGGAGCCAAGTACAGACAGAATCTAGAGGCTCGATTGGATGAAAGGGACGCGAAGCTGAAGACGTTGGCAAAGGAGCGAGCAGAGAAAAATGCGCGAAGAAACCAGGTTGATGGGGAGATCTGGAGGCTGACGGCCGAGAGGAAGCAGTTGGGGAAAGACGTTGGGAAGCTCGACGCTGATATCTCATCTCTGGAATTGGAGCAGCGCGACCCCGCGGAGCTTTTCAGAGCCACCAAGAATCGCCTCCTGAACTACGTCGACGAGCTCGACAACTCCACAACCAATTTGATCCAGTCCAGAGATACCGCCCGACTGCCCGGACCTTCGGTCGGATACACGAGTGGGGTCAGGTCTGCGGGACCCGGAACAACCCTTTCTCATCGAGTAGCCGAACTTGATTCCGTCGCTTTGACTGGGATCGAGCACGAGGAGCAACACCCGACCAGCCCGTCAGGCGAAAGACATACCGATCCGAGCATATCGAGACAGATGCCGGCGAAGAGAAAGACGATGGAATCGCCGCGTGAAAGAAGCCGAGAGCGAATGATGAGCGAGCGATTTTTTGGGCGGAGTGAGGTATGATTAGCAATGATCAAAGGTGTTATTGTAGATGCCTTGTGTGATAGTGCCCCGGGGTAGGAAAAGTCTGGGTCAGGTGACATGGAAGCCGATGAGATGATACATACAGAAGCCCATGCAGTGGTATCGACATCATTGAACATGTGATCAAAGTACTCTTAGCCCTCCATTAGCACGTCCTCCTCTTCCTTCTTGATCGCATCCAGCTTAGCCCTGTTCATCGTCAGACTGAAGCCCATCGCAAACACCAGCATCGACCGACTGCACTCACTTCTCTAGCGCCCTAGAATGATCCGTATACTTATTCGGATGCGTTACCCCTTCCCCATTCCCCAACCCCTCCCCCTTCTTGATCCCATGCGTCACTTCAAATACCCTAGTACAAGCCAAATGATAATGACTTCCTTTCACTTGATCCATGATTTCACGTAATTCCATACCGGACCGATCGAAATGTTGTGGATAAGTCGAGATGAGGAACGAAGATAGTGTGTCTGGTGAGAAATGACGGAATGGACATCCGTGGCTGTCTTGAGTTCCCGGTTGGTTGGTCGTGAGGATCTGTTGACAGCTGACCCGAGCGTCAGCGAGAGTTGAAGCTATGTCGAGGGAAAGTTGACTTACTTCTTTGGAGGGTAATTTGTCCGTTTTCCTTCTTGGCCGTATGAATGGCGGATATTGTATTTGTACTCTTTATTGAACTTGTCGTCGCTCATGCTCGACCCGTACATCCTACGCCAGAACACGATCGCCTCGTCAAGTGGTAGTCCGATACCCTATCGGTCCATTAGCTCTGATATTCTGCATCCCAAGAGATCGGCTCGCCAATCACCCTGACTCACCTTGAGGAAAAGACCCAATTGCAACCTCGCGAAATGCTTGAGATGATGTTCCGCCTTGAACTTTTCGTATAAATGGCGCATACACGGTGGGAAATGTCTTCGAGCAACATCATCGACCATTTGAGCCGTGACTACCGTCCCGTCCCCTTCGTTTGGACCTTGATAATCTGATGCACCCAGACCCGAGAGGAACGAAGTGGCGAGATGGGAAAGGACAGGTGAGAGTCGTTCATCCTCATCTAATCGGGGTAGGTTCTTCGCCGTCACCTAGCAGTCGTGTCAGCTCGGCTTCGGACTGGTGTGATAGTTCGGAACTCACCTCGAGAGCCTTTTCGAGCCCGCTCGCGAAGGCTTGTAGGACCAGCGAGATCTGCATACTCTGAGGAACGTATGCCATTCCACCCTTGATGAAGACCCGTCTGGAAGCCACAAGGTCCGGGACGGTATACCATGGTACCTAATCGCATGAGCTCCGTCCATTTTCCAAACGCATCTACTACATACCTTGAAGAACACCTCGGCTTGAAAAGCATCCTCCTTGACGTTCCACATGCATTTGCGCAAATCATTCTCAATGGTGCTCTTTTCACCTTTCTTCACTTCCTCGCCCTGTGTGTTGACGCCTTTGAGGAAGTCGGCCCGTTCGTTTTGATCATCGGTCTCGAAACGGTATTTGAACAAAGCCACTTCTGAGCGAATGAATCTTGCTCTCAAGTCCGGACTGCAGGGGTTATCAGCATACCGGCCTTTATCTATGCAGGTCTCGAGGATAGACCTACCTCCTGCAGAAAGCTAGCCTTAGAACCCAATGACCAATCTCGTCCGCCCTCCTCTCCGCTTCGAGGTTGACGCTCCTCGCTGTATTGCTCGACAATGGCAGATGGGCTTTTAAGTACGTCCCGATCTGAGTTTGGAATTGAGCATAAGGTAGTGAACGATGTTGGAGAGATTCGATATGGGATAAAACGCGTAATCGCTCAATTGCGAACGTCTCGAACTCTTCCAATGTGATATCGAGCGTTGGTGGTCGGGTGTAGCTAAATGGTCAGTCTCCTAACATAGGCTAAAGCCCAATCGATTTACAAGTTTAGTCGGTGGGGATACCTCGATGGAGGCTGACCGAAGTTTGACGAACGCTTGTTTAGCTTGACTTCTGGGTGACTCGATGATCCAGCCGCTATGTTATGTTTCGTCGACGGCTTGAACATGATTGCTGATGTAGACAAAGGTGAAGCAGCTACCTAAAGAGCGGGTGTTGCAAAAGTCAAAGGATCAGCAACGCGTCGACATGAGCAATTCACTCAGTTGACGCGTCTTTGATTTTATCGGCGTCCGCCGCCTTTGTACCTACCTCCACATTACACCGTTCCTTGGAACGTCACTTCTCAGCTGCGCAGCAAGTCACTTATACTATCTACTCGTTCATTGGAGATGTCTATCGAGCCATGCCGGCTTTATTAACGACTACACAATCGAGATGGCTACTATCGCTCGTGGTCGGTGTGCTGTCGGCTATCGCTATTGGCAGCTCAGCACCACCCATGGCCGGCGGTGAGTCGCAGTCGAGGGAAGCAACGTTCTCTTCTGATTACTGAATGGTTTAGGTGAATCAATGTATTCTGGTCGACCGGGCGATATACGTGGGATGGTAGTCATCATGGGTTGCACAGGACTAGGCATCGTGGGGATATCGTAACTTTGAAATTTCTTCATTCACTCACTCGTGTTCAACTGAGCTTGTCAGACGATTGGCGCAGGTAATGCTGCCTAAACCATGGCGGGTGTATGCCGACCGACTCGAGTTCACATGTGTAGCGATGCTTTGGATATGCTGGACTTGTATGTCATGATTGCAGCCTAGCAGTCACCACCTGCATACCGAGTCGAGCTGACCGAGCTAGCGGCGACTATGGCATTCTCGTCTTTCACGCTCGGCGAAGGAGTCTGCTCATCGTCCGATAAAGGCGTCCTACTTCCCACTTGCCCATTACTCACGTTCGACCTCGCTCTCCTCCACCTACTATCTACCGCCACTCTTGCTCTCTTACTCGTCATTTTGTCTAATACCCTCTCACCGACGTATTACGCCACTTTATCGAACATATCCGATATGGACCAAGCAGGAGGAGTCAAGAACACACGAGGAAGCGTGTTGGTCATGTGGGAGTTAGCGGTACATTCGCCCCCGTCTTCTCCTCGGTTGATGCCGGCCGGACCATCGGGGTACGGTGCAATCGACCAAACGATCACAGCTGCCTCGCCGAGTCCAAGCGAAGGGACTACGATAAAGCGAGATCGATTTGCTGAAGGAAGAGTACTCAGCTATTCTCTCTTACTGCTTGTTTCGCTAGGTGTCATCGTCAGTGCAGCCCTGCTCATGGGCATGGGTGAATTCGGTCAGTCAATCCACCACCTCCCGTCAAGGGAAAATTGGCTGACGACTCAGTGGCAAGCAGCGTGTTCATGACTGCCGTGGCGATTTGCAGTGCAGCTTTCTCCATCACTTTGTGAGTCTGTTACTGCCTGAACGGTTCGCTGATAGCAGTTTGTACCTCCACCGGACTCAGACCAAGAGCGACTCTCGTTCATTGTACCGCGCAGTAGAAGTCGGCCTTGCCGGCTCCCTCTTCCTTCTTTGGCCTCGTAGGTCTCACCTCTCTCCTCCAAGGAAGCACAAGTGCTAACAGGCCCAGTCGCGGCCATCTCATTCACCCTCTTCCCCTCGATCGCCAATCGAGCATGCGACAATCCCGCCTCATCCGTTTCACCTCCCGACCCTACCGATCCATTCACTTCCGAAGATGCGACTTGTTACCTCTCTTTCGGAGTCATTACCCTCTCGTGGATCGGCGCTTGGATAGTCTTTGCCCGACTATTGGGTATCATCTTCCCATTACCCGACGTTGCGACACATCAGCGTCAAGCGCCAGCGCCAGCTCCTGGCTCTGGACACGAGGGTACGAGTCTGTTACGCCCTCAAGTCGGGTACGGACGGATCGTCGCTGGTGAAGCGTTCGAGCTGGGCGACGACGATGACGACGATACATGAGAGGGCACTTCAAGGGTTGAGTAGATGTTGTGTATCTAATAGTTGTTTCTTCGCTTTCGCTTTGCCCCGCTTGCGCTGTTGTTGGGTGTTATCAGTATAGCTAGTCTTTGGAGTTTTGTGGTCGTATAATATGCATGACACTCTATGCTTATGCTGATGTTTCCGCTTGAACAGACTGCTCCGCTTGACGTAGACGTTGGACCTCGGCCATGATTTTTGACTCTCGCTCGCTCCGTTTCGCCATGATATCCCTGATGGTGTTGCCCTGGACAGTCAGCTGAGACCTTCTTCACCAACTTCCCGGATCACTTGACTCACCTCGTTGTCGTGCCACTTTGACCTCCATCGGTACCCTTTGTAGAGCTTGAACCTGGCCCTCTTCATATTCTCGTCCATCCTGTCCTTTTGGAATTTATCATTCAACCACTCTTCCCTCTCTTCAGCCCATTTAGCTCCTACGCCCGCCACCTCACCTTTCGCCCTCAACTCCTCCACGTCGTCGGGGTAATGAAACGGTTCGACAAGCCCTACTACTGCTCTTTTGTAATTTTTGGTCGAACCGGATTGTCGGACTTGTCTACCCCCAACGACACGCTGAACGGGCGGTTGGTACAGGTCTGTCCGGATGAACGTAACGGGCAGGTTGTACACTGAAGACAAGTACGATCGGAGGTCGGTCTTTGTCATTGAAGGTGGGATTCGGAATGTAGCGATTGTCGGGTCGTAAGCCTGTCCAGGGGGTGTATGATTTCGCATTAATCGAATTTGAACATTGGGCAAGTAAACCCTTTGACCGATAATCTCTCCTTCTCCAGCGTCTACCACACCTTCCCCTTCTTCCTCCGCTGAAATGGAAGATATAACCCCATCATCCCTTAATCCACGTAGGATACTCTTTTCCTTCTTTTTCGAAACACCTCGGACCCTCGACCTCCAAGCTACTTGACCTTTCAAGAATGCTTTCCTGGCCGAAGTTTCGTCCCCCTTGAATTGCCCTTTCGACCGTAGAGCTTGAAACTCAGCTTCGAGCTTTAACGGAAACCGCTGAGCAGGGTTTGAAGTTGGCGCGTGGGGGAGGGCGGCATTGACGGGTGAAGGATGCGAGAGGTGAGGTAAGTCGAGTCGACGTTGTCGGACTTTATGTGGGAGGGTGTTTAGGACGTTCTGAGGTTGAGAGGGGCCGGCACTCGAGCTTGAAGCCATCGAGGACAAAGATCGGAGCATGCGCGACATGATGTCGGGTCGGCGCTGGCGGGTTGCAGTGTTGTATCGGCACTGTACCACGGGTGAATGAGCGTGAAATGAAAGCTTCGAAATATCTGGCTGCCACGTGCGAGTAGGCTGGGTATAAGCGCCGGTGTTTACTGAATGTGGCACTTTTCACGCTGCTCTCTGCTCTCTTTGACGCGCCTGATCTTACTCGTAAACAAACCAATTTCAACCTTCACAACTCAACACCTATCTACCACTCAGGACAACCTGGTGGCCTTCAGCCGTGACATCGAACAGCGGTCGTCTCTTGAAACGCATCGACGACCCCTCCACCATGCCGCCAAAACAACAACGGGCGATGCATCGCCATGACGATCGCGTCGCTTCATTTCAACCTATCGTCAAACCGAAATCACGCGCACGGCACGGCTGGCCACTAAATACCGATACCCACCCTCTCCTCACGCCTGCAAACATGGCCCATGCTGGTTTCTACTTCTCCCCGGGACCTAGCGATGCGAGTTATGATACTTGCGTTTGCTTCTTGTGCGGTGTGAGATTGGGCGGGTGGGCGGAGGACGATGATCCGTGGATGGAACATGTGAGCAGGGGTGATTGCGCTTGGGCAGAGACGGTCTGTCAGGTCGAAGTTGACAAGAGGGGCGGGAGGGTGTGAGTCACTACATTCTTTGGGCAGTTTGTGATACGCGAGGCTGACTTCCAGCGCTACGTATGCGAGCTCTGACGTCTTGCCTTCGTCGAGCACTTCGAGTCGGATAAGAGAGAACACGTTCTACTCGAAAGACCGGGAAACGTGCTGGTGGCCTCATCCTGAGAAAGACTTCAAACCTACGCCAAGTACTGTGAGCCTTCAAGCCGTTCTCCGACCTTGTTCAGTCTGCATACTCATACCCTTAGCTCGCCGAAGCCGGGTTCGTGTTTACCCCAACGAGCAACGAGACGGATTTGGTCAAATGCACATTGTGTACATACGAAGTGGAAGGTTGGGAGGCGGAAGATGATCCTATGTGAGTGAATCCTGATTTCAATGCTGTTTCTCGTCCACTAATGGTTGATTTGCAGGGCAATACATCGAAACAAAATGCCAGACTGTCCATTCTTCACGGCCGAGGTAACAGGAAAGGGAAAACGGACCAACAAGCAAAAACAGTATGACCTGACTTGAGTCTGATTCGAGCAGTGGCTGACTGAGGTAGGAAAGCAGATAGTGAAGTACCCATACAACAGCCCGAGGCACCTTCGACCCAAGGTCATTCACGTACCAACTCTCGTTCACAGCCCACGACGACTTCTGGTCCAGGTACGCGTACGCGTCAACAAACGTCTGAAGCACCTTCCGAGCCGGTCAAACTACATCGCTCGACTAGATCACGGCCTAAACGAGGAGGAGGCGGGAAGCAGACGGACGATGAAGTGGAGATTATCGATCTCGCCGAGGAGGACAAGGAGGACGGAGTGCCAGAGAAAGAAGAGGAGGAGGAAGAGGAGGTGGTTACCAAGTCGAAAGGCTCTAGAAGGACCAAAACGACTACGTCAGAATCGAAGACAAGATCAAAATCGTCGAAGAAGGGCAAGGCGAAAGAGGAGCCAGAGCCTGAGGTTCGGAATGAAGGAGTGGGAGCTACAACGGACGGCACGAACGACCGCGTCGAGCCAATGGTTGAACCGCGTGTGACAGGAGGCGAGATCGATGCCGAGTGGGAGGAAGATGACAAGGCTAAGCCAAAAAAGAAGGCTACCAGCTCGAAATCTTCCCGAAAGACAATCAAGGCTGCCGAATCACAACCACAAGCAGACGACGAGGCGCCCGAAACCGCCGACGTTGATGAGATCAAGGACGAGACCGAGGCCAAAGCCGATTCACGGTCCACGTCGAAGACGAGTTCGAAGTCCAAGAGTAAGGCCCAGTCGAAGTTGAAATCGACGGAAACGGATCCAACTGTCGAAGAGGCGGAAGAACCGATGAAATCGAAGCCGGTTCGAAAACCCCGTGCGACCAAGACGAGCAAGAAAAAGGCCGAAACTCAATCTCAACCTCTCACCGAGACTGAAGCCGAGGCTGAAAAGGTTGTACCCGCCGCTCGGCCCGCATCACCAATACGTAAACCCCTTCCACCATTACCTGATCCTTCACCTCGACCCTTATCCCAATTGGAGAGGTTCACCAATCTACCTTCTTCCCCTCACTCTGCTCCTGCTCCTGCGCCGGTACATGGGCGACCTACCAAGTCGATCCCCTTGAAGAAGGGGATTTCTGTACCTACTCGTGCTGCTCAAGCTGCCCCGTTGGAGAATGGGGCTAAGGCCGCTAGGCAGGTGGTGGATGTTTCCCTCTCGGTTGTGGAGAAGCACACGGTGAGGGCAGAAGAGGGCAAGGGAAGTGACTTGGCGTTGGACTTGGATATGACGCTTGAACAGTGGATCCGGGCTGAGATGGCGAGGAAGAAGAATGACATCGAACTTGAGGGGAGGGAGATGATCAGGGCGTTTGAGCAGAGGACTAAAGAGGGTAGACGGCGTATAGAGGCTATCCCGACTAGGTAACGCCGATTATGATCTCTCCTGGACAATGTACCCCATCGTACACGTAGTGTACTCACTGTAAACAAGATCGACATTCTGTTTTTGTATGCATACTGCCCACAACCCACGCGCGGACTACTCGGCATAAGCAGGATGTCTACCACCTTCTTCATCTCCCCTCCTCTTGTTATTCCCTACTAAACTCCTCCCCTGCGCCCTGTCCCTATCGCGATCACCATCACTATCCTCGTCTTCTTCTGGTAAATCTGATAATGGCATATCCCCTTCTTCAAACGCGTTGAACAGCGTTGAATTTTGCGCGCGATAGATGGATGACCGACGGCCGTGTGAGGGTGTGAGTGGAGTTCCGTCGGTTGCATATTGCGGTAATGCGCCGTATGCCCATGCAGCTGGGTTTTGGTCGGATGATAATCGGCCAGACATTGACATCCTGGGGTCTGGTCGGGTTAGCGTGGGTCGTGCGAAGCCGACTGCCGGAAGGGGATGGAGAGCGAGGGGGAGGACTCACTCATTAGACCAGTCTCTAGTGACGAAGCGTGATGTGGAGCCTCAGGCTGTCGAGAGATGTTGAGTAGGAAAACACCCATGAAGATCACCAAGAACCCGCACAAGAGCGAGATGGTATTGACCCCTCCCGTAGTGTTGAATCCCTGGAACAAAATGGCAGAAGCGATGATGGTGGCAGTGGTGAAGAAGACGTAGTAGATCGGGTTAACGACGTTGGTCGAGAATGTATCGAGGGCTTTGTTGAAGTAGTTCTGGCGGTGTTAGGAGGGGCATAATTCGATTTGGCGGATGGGAATGGGTGACTAACCATTTGGACGAGGATACATCCTACGACGACTACTCCGAAGACGTAGGTGCTGATATGCGTCAACTGGTTGTTTCCGGCAAAGGTCAATTTGAGCGCGACGCCAAAGCCCTAGCGTCGATGTCAGCCATCGCTTCTCAGATGAAAATGCGGCACCGGCTTCCGGGCTAAGGCTGGACTCACCTTGATAGCCATGACCGAGACGCTACCGACCAACGAACAGACCGAGAGGTAGACCATCGGGTTCTTGGTCCCGTAGACGGGTACGACCTTGTAAATCATGAAGAGCGAAAAGACGAGGACGAAAGTGAGGTACATCAAGAAAGCGGGTTGAGCGGCGTATCCCAATATCTCGTCGACGGTCTCGACTTCTTTATCGGATGGAGCGTGGAGGACGATGATGACTGATCCGATCTGGAAGATGAGTATGAACAGTATTCTTTCCTTGAGGAAGAAGGAGGACTTACGATACAAGATGCACAGCCGCATACGCCTAGACGGCCTAACTTCTCGTCGAGCAAGAACGAGGCGAGGATAGCACTGCCCTATCAGCCTCGTCGCTCGTGCGCCTCAGTGGACCGACTTGGACCTACCCGATGATCACGCTCATGGCTCCTAGCGGAGTAACGAGAATGGCAGGTGCGAATGTATAAGCCGCAAAGTTGGCGACTAACCTTATCAGCTCTTGTCTACGCCCACCTCCAGAACATCAAGCGTACCTTCACCAACAACCACTAAGCCAGGTCAGCCCGCCCGTCCTCACGTTTGACACTAGCTCGATGCTAGACTCACTAGTGATCATCCCAGCCCACCAGATTGGATTCCGCAAGTAAGCCAAGTCCTCCGCTACATCCCTCAGTCGAAGTGCCTTCCAGCCCCCGAAGAGAGGACTCACAAGCATTCTTGGGTGAATTCTGCCGTTGATGAGAATGTGAGAGGTCGGCTTGTCGTTTCGCAGCATCGTTCAATCCCTATACAAGTCAGTCTACCCTCGTACGACCGGAGGGGTGGGGTGAACTTGCCTTTTTGGTAATGATAAAGCTCGACCTATACCGCGCGTTAGTTCCGCCCCTTTCGCGAGTGAGGTGAACCGGGGCGTACCCAATGAGAAACGTCCCGCCTAGTGCTAGTGCTAGACCGATGTACTTGTCTTCCATCCTTGCTTTTGAGTATGAGATACAACGATAATGAATGAATGTAAGTAAGTAGGTAGGTGAGTGTTGCTCAGGATATGGCCGTCGCTGGAATGGCTATATACTTGGCAATACCGACGCGTCCCTTTGATCCCGCTTCCCTTGACTATCCTCCTCGACTCCTGCCTCACTCCTTCTAATCAATGGATAGATTAAGATACCATTCTACTTCTCTAGCATTGGCACTCGCAGCCTAACATACCGCTCGGGCATCGAAACAGCTTTGTCGCGGACAAGTCGCTCGAACTGGATCGTTCTCGTCCTCGGTGTCGGTTCGGAGGCCACGTCCCGTCCTCGATCTTCTGTCTTCGTCGGGAGGCTCGTCGATCCGGATGTACGATCAAATCCGCAACGTCGTCCTTATTGATGAGCCTGTGAGCTCGTTTGGCGAATCGGACCAATTGATCATTATCGTCCTTGAGCTGTTTGATCTTGTCGTTCAAAAAGGTACATTTGGCTTCGAGCTCTTTGATTCGTTCTTTCTTCCTCTCGTCGTCTGCGTTCGCCTTTCGCTTCAGCCTCGATTGGTATTGATCAAGCGTTCTTTGGAGGTCTCGCTGGAGTACTTGGATCGACTCGCCGGGTTCGTCCTGGGTCATGTGAGCTGAGGAGACCAGAACGACTGATCGATGCTGGACTCACTTCCTCGTTGATCTCTGAATCAGGAAAGGGGCCCTTTTCGCCGACATTCGAGTCGTTGCCGTCAGGCTTGGAATCATCGGGATCGGGTGACTGATAAGTATCCGATCGTCGAGTGGGTGATACTGGTGCTCGTTCTGGATCGTGCTCCTCGTCCGAAGTGTCCGTGACGGTGATGACAGACTCTTCCGCCGCTTCTCGACGGAAAGTACTCGCCGTCTTCCTCATCGCTTTCGGGTCTGACTGCCTAGGAGCCCATCTGCCGGTCTTCCTGGCGGTTTGTTTCGTTCGAGGCATCCCGTAAAGACGAGAGTGATGCAGACGAGTCAATTCGAACCGGGTGTTCAAGGGGCGCGAGAGAGGGGGGAAAGGCGAGGTGGGCGGAATGGGAAGAGGCTTCCAGTTGGGAGGAGTGAAAGGATAAGAAAAAGAAGAGAAGAGAATGTCGGTTGAAAAGGGTGGATGTATAGGACGAAGGGAAGGGAAGGTCAGTCATCGACAGGATGGGCGGTAACGTCAGCCTTCGTTCTATGCTGATGGGGTATCGCTACATCGCTCGTACTGACTACTGACGTCTCGCTGATACAACATAGTCTCTCGATCATCCCCGCTGTGGGCCTATGTCTATCGATTCTCCATGTTGTAGAACACCCTTCGAATCACATTGACACGGTCAGTTGGTGAGGGAGTCGGCGACATGTCATCCAACTCATCGTGCTCATCCAACTGTGGTGGTTCTCGAAAATGGGGGACGACACGAGTTTGCTTCGCGTCTGTCGCTTTGACATCTGTCGCTTTGACAATTGTCGCTTTGACATCGGTCGCGTTGACGGCTTCTCGAACGGCGACGATACAGTCGGCCAGACACTTTTTCTCCAATTCGAGTTGCTTCTTGTCCGTCTCGAGCTCCTTCATCATCGACTCGAGTCCCTCATTCTTCCACCTAAGTCGCTCGCAATCCATGTCGAGCTTGCGAATCTTGGTGGCCATGTTATCGTTCTCCTCCGTTGCTCGTTTCAAAGCGGCGGTCTGGTCATTGCGCTTCGCTTCGAGAGTCTGTTGATGAGCGTCGAGCACGTCTTGGATGTCCTTTCGGAGCTTGGCGTGCGGGTCATCAACGGGGATGGAAGATGAAGTCGTGGTAGACACGGCGTTCTTCGAGGGTCAGTCCAAGTCTCATGACGATCTCCAGTTCATGAAATGACCTGTTGAGTTTGGGATGTGTCAATCGACTGGTCTGCCGCGGGTCTGTGTCTCTTCGGTCCCATCTGACGAGGCACAATGAGCGACCGCCGCCAACGCAGGTCACACTGACTTACTGTATCTTCAATGCTTTGTGAGTCGAGTCAAGTGGGCGATCTGAGCATAAAAGAGGGAAAGGAAGAAGACAATGCATGTGCTACAAGCTGGGTCGATGCGTCGTAGATCGCGCACGGACCTTCCAGAGGGTGGTCGGCGAGCTTTCCTATTCCCTGCTACCACTGCTACCCGGCCTTCCGGCCGTTCTGCAAAGCCGTTGTGACGATCTCGGTCATCCTGCACACGCTCAGCATACATCATGTGAAGTTACCGCCCTGGCTAAGAATCACTGACCTGATAACAGCCTCTTCTTCGTACTTCCTGCCAATGACTTGTAAGCTCAACGGCGCACCGGCTTGGTACGCCGGGTCATCTGTACCGTCAGCCCATCACCCACTACCCATATTATCTGAAGAAGCAGACGTGCAGTTCTCATATGTCTTCTTGTCTGCTTCAGACAAGAATGACGTGCGGTCCGGTTTGATATCGAGGGCAGGATCGACATGCGTGACTGGGAAAGTCGATGCTGCCCAATCGGTCAAATTGGCATATCCAGTATACCCAATATAGCTGGAAAACCCCGTTCAGCTATGTATCTCATATATGACAAGGCCTAGGGTCAGACTTACATGACATCGTCGTGCTTGCTAGGCGGACAAGCGCTGACTGGCGCTATCAGCGCGTCGACCGGTCTACCCGTGCTTGTCTCTTCCACACTTCTGTTCCAATGATCGAGGGCTTCTTTGATAAAGAGTGTTCGGCGATGACAGTGTTGAAAGAAATCGTAGGTTCCCATCTCTTTGGCATTGGGGTCAAGGACTTGTCCGAGGTTCGGTTCGCCCGATAAAGCGATTTGACGAGCTAGATCCTTGCCTCCATCGGCGTTGAACACGCCTCCCTACCGATCAGCTCATCCAGCTTCGGGACAAGACCCAGACTGAGACTGGTGACTTACGAGTAACGAGATGGCCTCTTCTGCCTTATATGGCTCCCAGTCAATCACTAAGCGAGAATCAGCAAATGCGGTGGCGAAAGTATGACCCACCCTCGTGCCCCGCTGAGATGAGGGCGGTTTTGACCTCTTCCATAGCCCGCTTATACCCCGGCGTAGGCTCTACCACCCTATCACTCCAAATCATCCCAAAGGTCAATTTGCATCCTTCCCCACCGTGCTCGGCTAGGTGATACATCTCGTCACTCCATGGCATTCGGGGAGTCCAGGGATCGAAGTCCCATGGTCTGGCCGCTAGCACCGATTTGTAGAATAGCTTAACGCCGTCGAGGGAAGAACAGATGGGTCCAAGGACGGATTTGACCACTTCTTGACCTGAACGGGTCAGTCACCTCTGATGTTAAAGGGCGCAAGTGGCCTGCGCCCCTCTTACCTTCTGACGAATTAGTCGTTCCGGCATATGGGATACGCGAGTATGATCCTCTCAAACCGTATAGACCTTGGTATCCCGCCTACGAGCAACCCAGCATGAGCCGCGCCCTCGGTCGGACTACAGCATTTCCATCTCTGGACTCACGGGAAAGCGGACCGAGCCTCCGATATCATTCCCAACGCCGATCAGTGATCCGCGAAGACCGACCAGTGCGCCTTCTCCTCCACTGCTCCCTCCACAAGTTACGTTCCGCTAAACCAAACATTCAGTATTGGCCCTCTGGGAGTAGCGGAGGAGCTCACGTTGAACGGGTTCAATGTCCGACCAAAGACGTTGTTGTACCCTTCCGCGAACCATAACCCCTGACTCATGTTTGTCCGGACGTACAGTACCGCCTACTCTCTCTTAGCTTCAGCCATTCTACGCGGCGTGATACTTACGCCCTGTTTGAGCAAGAGGTCCGCGATGACAGCGTTCTTCTTGGCCTTCCGACCTATCCAGCCTACATAACACATTGTAGTCTCGGTCCCTTCCACGTCGATTTGATCTTTGAGCGAGATCGGTACTGCTTCATCTCAGCTGAAAAACAATAAGATACCAGTAAGACACGTACGGCCATGAAGTGGTCCGACCGTCTGCCCGGTCCTAGCATAATGGTCGTCTAGTTCTTGAGCTCGTGAAAGGGCTTTATCGAAAAAGACCTCGGTCAAGCAATTGGTCTATAGGTCAGTGTCGATCTCATCCCCATTGCGAATCGTCAGGAGAAGAACGAGGCTCACGAGCTGATGAGCGATGACTGCGCGTTTACAAAACGCCTTTGTAACTTCCACAGCGGTATACACCCCCTGAGCCAACTTCGACACCAACTCATTCGCAGTGACTGACCCAGTGATCTCCAATTCTCGAGGTGTGAGAATCCCACAAGATGAAGGGATCGAGGTGACGTCCAATATCTCCGGAGAGGGGAGTTGGGAAGTAGGGATCTGCCATTCTGCCGGGATGAGGGAAGCTACTGCCGCTCGTTTGGTCGCGGCGATGTCTTCCCACCGGGCCGTCGAGGTCATCTCGGAAGAGTGATGGTACTGTATGATCGTGAGTCCGAAGTCGACGGAAATGCCATCTAGATCCACGATGATAACACGATTCGGTCGGACGTTTTCCCCACTGTCTCCCCCACTCTAAATCGCTTATCTCCTATCCCCGCGTTGTGATCGGAAACCTGCTGCACTGATTGCATGCTTGTGTTTGTATCTGCTTCTTCTGATCTACTCGTACACTGTCCACTCCGCATCTCCACTCTTCACTCTCAGCATATACACAGCGACCGCACGATCTCAAATGTCGTACGCGACCCTTCCGCCAATGAACGAGTAAGGGTAATTGGCCTGATACCAATTCCTGAAACTCTTCCTCGAGGCGATCTGGGGGATGGTAGCGTACGATCCGCCAATCTGGGTCAAGATGTCAGTCGACTGATCTGGAACACAACGTATGAAGGATGACTCACCACGACGAAATGCTTGCCGTCAAAGAAGTCGGCACTGTAACCCGGGTACAGGTCTGACGGGACGAATCCTTCGTATCCCTCGAGAGGGGTTGAGGTCCATTCCCACACACCACCGTTGTGGCCGTACATTGTCCTGCCGGAATGGTCCATCTTGGTCAGAGTGGGTCTGTCCTAATCAGCACTGGCTTCAAAGAGGAGAGTGTACTGGCGTTGGTGGCTCACGGGATAGGGTGCCAATGCCTGAACCCGATATTGGCACTCTCGCCATCCACCCTGGGACCCTCTGATGATTCCCAAAGAACCCTCAACTCCGCTTCGGTAGGCAATCTCCCTCCCTTCCACTGCGCGTAGGCTTCAATCTCATTCTTGCTCGCCATCAAGGGCCAATCTTTGGCCACTGCCATTTCGAGCGGGCCGTAAAAGGTCCTGACAGTATCGAGGTCATGCCAAGAAGCTGGAACATCGGCGATTCCCTTGGCTCGCATGTAGTCGAGGTAAGCGCCATTGGTGATAGGCAGAGCGTCGACTCTGAAGCCCCCCACTTGAGCTTCAATACAAGGGTTCTCGTCATCCCAACCGAACTCGTGAGTCTTCCACTCTTCGATGTTGACCGTAAAGTCGTCCTTTTCGACATCGTCGTGGCCCATCTTGATCGAGGTCGGGGCAATATCGAGCACCTTGTTGTCGTCCAAATGACCGAAGGATCGCTGCAGGACTTCCCACTCGGGTTTTGCGCCGGGCGGGACGGTCATATCGCTCTGCGCCAACATGTACAGCAGCGTCTCGGCATGCTGAGCCTCGTGCTCGTAGGTCATGAACAAGACTCGGCCAGCTCGTCGAGTGAGTTCCATCTTGCCGGACTCGAGATCGTCGTAGATCCCCCTGAGCCTCGCTCGGACTCGGTCCCTGAAAGCGAGGACTTCGGAGAGTAACGGCCAGTCTGATTCCTGGACGGGGACCTCGGAATGAGCGTGGATCTTGGTCGGATCGTCCATGTCCGGGTCAATACCTCGCTCGAAAATGTCTTTGAAGAACTCGGGTTCGGTGTGTTGGCCATTTGTCAATCCGGTGAGGTGAATGTCGAGGAACGTTGGACTAATCGTCAGTACATCACAAGATCGCATCGACCGAGAGACAAAGACGCACATGTGTCCGAGGTAGAAGAGACAGATATGCCTCAAGTCGATCGGCTTGGTATGGAGCATCTTCTCAGGACACATCGCTAAAGTGATACTGACAAGTCATCAGCGACTCTGAAGCCTGAGACGCACAGCGCGAAGGCGAGTAACTCACTGGTCCCACAACCTCCAGAGCTCTTGCCATTCTTCCCACTTCGGCACACCGTTGTACTGTGCAAGCTTGGAATCTTTCTTATTGAGTTCTTGTCGAGAAAATCGAACGGTTGGTCGTTCAAGTAACCAAAGTCGGTAGTCGGAATTGGGGGCTTTCCAACTGTTGACGACAGTCAAATCGGCTTGATCAAACAGCTGCAATGCTTCGAGATGCGAGTACTGCCCGTCAGTCCCATTCTGATGTACGAAGGCGAGGTGTGTGAAAGAGGAAGATAAAGGTGTAGAATGTGTGGAGCGGAGAACAAAAGAAGCTTCTTGCAGAAGGTACCCTCAAGAAATGGAGGGCGTTTTTGGGGGTTGCTTCCGAAGGAATAGGTCGACATACCTTGAAACTCCATTCAATGTTGAGCAACTCCCCTTCATCCAGCGTAACGTCACGGTCAGCCGAAAGCTTGATCGTCTGTGTGCCCAAAGAACGGAAGTAGGCTTCGTGTCGGCCCAACTCCTCGTTGTATCGACCGACGAATTCGACGCCCGGACCTTGGTCGATTCCCAATTCTTTCTTGACTACATCCCAGCCGTGTTCCTCGAATGCACGGGTATGGCCTGCAGGGTCGTTGTAGGCCATTTCGACCTTCTTTTTGCCCTCTTCACCGGGCGGAGGTCGACCGTCGAGACCGAGCAAGAGGGTGTCACCCGGTTTCAATGGCAGACTCTTGAGGAACGGTGCGGCCGAGTCTCGATCGAAGTTGCCGAGCGACGAACCGAGGAAGAGGTAATGCAAAGGCCGATCGGTGTCTGGCGACGAGGACGGCGATGGCTGGTGTTGCTGACCTTGATGGGAGTCGTCGCTGCCGGTACCGCTTTCAATAGGTGACCACGTACCGTCCTTGCTCGCTTCACTCGAGATATCGGTGATGGCACTCGGCATAGGCGAGGTCAAGTCGTCAGGTCGGATGATCTCCGCATCGGACGAAGCGGAAAGCGGAGGACTGGCCGAGGGAATATCTTTCTCGGATTCGCTAGCGATTGGAATGCTCGGCGCCGCGACAGGGGATGCCGATGCCGAACCGACGCTGATGGCCTCTTCCTCGGGCGACGAACCAAAGTCCTTGCCCCTCAGCTCGTGGAGCTTGCCCTCTCTGATCATTTGAAGACCGGCCTCGTAATCGCCATGCAAGCCGATCGAGCTGACTTTGCCGTCGAGCTCGGAACCGTACGCCTCATTCATCTCGCCTAGAACACGATGGAGCTCAGGATGAGACAGGTCGAGTGGGTGATACGTGATGGGAGCTGGCAGGTCGCTGGCGTTGTCGGGAGGGGAGGGAAGCGCTGACGAGAGCGCCGTGAGTAAGTGTGCCGTCTTTCTTAGTGCGCTAATGGCATGTCAGCCGTCTGTTTGACGCTGAGACAGAGATTTGAGAGATGGTACTGACCCCGCACCAAGCTCGACCACATCGTAGCCCCTGTCCCAACCACCGCCTAATCCCTCCTCACCGTTCACTCCCATATTCCACTTGCCGACCTCCATGTCACCCCATTTGGCTTGTCGCCATCTCTTCTCCTCGTACCTCGGCAATCGCTCCTTCTCCCGATCTCGACGCTGTTTGCCAGGGAATCCCATGCACCGGGCAATCTCATCCCCGTGAGTTTTGATCAGGTTGAGCTCATCTTCAAACAAGTAGTACTCGTGAGCTTTTGACGTGATGTTGTCGTAAAGCCTGCCCAGAGGGTGAGTCACCATGCTATGCAGCTCTTGAGATATCGGTATTTGGCTCACCTTAGACCCTGCTCGTCGTACAGGACGACAGTTGGGACACTACGCTTGAAAGACCATCTCCGGTCTTCAGGCCTTTTACCCGGGACCGTGACTTGATCCGAGCCGATCAGACCCCGCTCGATGTCATCGCGGATCGAAGCCGCGTCGCTCGATGTCGACTGAGCCGTCGGCGGAAGGGTATAGATATTGATGGCCGACATTGCTGGCTACCTGTATACCTTTTAGACGGGAGAAACACGTTCAACGTGTCCTCTTGACCGAGGTATATATAAGCAGAACAAGGCTGGCTGATGTAAGTATACTTCGAGTACACTGCTGGCGGGGATGAGTGGAGGCGGGGTAGGTAATTGCCGAGAATCAGGAGTCAATGACGTAGAATGAAATTACTACGATAGGTAATCACACGTTTTGCTTTCCTTCCACCTTCCAGCGTCGATGCATAGCGCAATTCGGAGTATCGGGCAGGCGGCGAGAGAAGATACCGAGAGCTACGTCCCCCCTCAGAATGAGGGAGGGCTTGGTGCTACACATCTGTTGAAACGTCTGAAGAAAAGCAAGCGGTCGGAAAGGAGGGGGTGTACGACCTGAACTACAATGATCTCAGTGTGACACCTCTGCGTCGCTCGCCAGGAGAGGTGAAAGTGTCAGCAGAACCCCTCGGCTTGCCGGTGGCCGGTCGTCGTGACCACTCGGAGGCAGAGTCGTTGCGAAAGATCGCAAAGAAGCTTGTCTTCGGATGCCTAGGTACTGGCTTCGATCTTCGGTAACAAGGCCTCGTGGTCGCCAGGCACCGATCTCGAAGCCGCCTTCTTGACCTTCTACCCGGTGGCCGCGAATGTAGAGTACTGTTGATCATCTGCAAACCCTCTCATCACATCGCCGGGGCGCAAGCATGATGCCCAAGAGGACGGCGTCTGTACCGCTGGCGTCGGATACGTCAATCCGTCGATCTCACATCAGTCCCGACAAGCTCCTGACGCGCCCGGATGGTGACCTCGTCACTACCGTCGGCGATATTTTCCCATACGCCGTCAGTCGCGCAGACTATGCGAGATGAGGGCGTACTGACACACAGGTAAGGCTGAGAAGTACGGGGACCAGACGGCGTGTTCGTACCGCGACATTGTCGACATAGTCGAGGAGAAGAAGGTGGTCCAGAAAGACGGAAAGGAAGAGGAGAAGACCTGGAAGTAGTGAGTGAGATCGTCCCAATGATCGGGCCCATCATTGACAAGACTTCAGCTTCACATTGTCGTCGCCTAAGCCAGTCACCTACTCCGAACTTCGAGACTCGGTCAACTCGCTCGCATGCGCTCTCATCCACCTCGGCTTCACCTCCCCTACTTCCCCTATCGCCTCCAGACCGCGCGTCTCGATATACGCCGACACGTCGCTCAGATGGCAACTCATGGCTCAAACTTTCAGCAGGCTCGGACACGTCATCACTACGGCATACACCACGCTCGGAGAAGAAGGTCTACTGAGAAGTCTGGTTGAGCCGGATGTGGAGCTGGTGTTCTGCGGGGAGGATCAGCTAGCTATGGTGTCCAAGGTCGTGGAAAGGGCAGAGAAAGTGCGATGGGTCATCTACGATGGTGGAGACAGGTCAGACAAGGTGCGAGGCTGTGGACGCCCTTTAGAGACAATCGGACGTGCCATGCTGAAGTCCATTATCAGGCCTCCATCGATAAGCTTCGTCAAGTCGTAGAGAAGCGAAGCGGCAAGGCCTTGTCGTATTCCGAGCTGCTCTCGGCAGGTCAAGCCAACCCGGTCACACCGGAAGAGATGGGCCCCAAACCGACCGAAGACGATCTTTACACCATCATGTACACGTCTGGATCCACCGGCGACCCTAAGGGTGTCCTATTGACACACAAGAACATGATTGCTTCTCGTAAGTCTGCTGCTCAGTGAGAGGGCGCTGATCAGTAGTCGCTGGATCATGTGCATTGTGGAAAGGCGGCTTCTACCCGAAATCAGACCTACTCCTCGCCTTTCTCCCGCTATCGCACATTCTCGAACAGGTTGGTGTGGCCTCTTCACCCTGATTGGCAGCTAGCTAATTCTGCTCAGTTTTTGGAGCTCACGTTCTATCTCCTGGGAATCCCAATAGGGTACGGGACAGTCAAGACTCTGCTCGATGACAGTGTCCGAGGTTGTCAAGGTGATTTCTCAGCCTACAAACCGGTGAGTCTTTATCCCTCACAAGCAGGCTTGATATGACACTGAACGTGTCAGACTTTGATCGCAGGTGTTCCAGGGATATACGAGATGATCAGGTCAGTACCCACTTGAACGACGATGCACCGTGACTGACCGGACAGGAAAGGGATGATGAAGAAGATCTCGGACGCTCCTGCTATCGTCGGCTCCATCTTTCATCTGGCAGTGGTTGGGAAGCAAACGCTACCGTGGCCTCTGAGCGAGGTCATCGACAAGGTCTTGTTCAGACGCGTCAAGATGGCCACGGGAGGAAGGCTAAGACTGGCTGTCTGCGGTGGTAAGCCATCTTACGCCTGCCTCTTCAGTTACATCCGAAGTCTGATCAGAAAGGTGGCGCTCTGAGTAGAGAGACTCAGCTTTTTATGAGCACCGTGCTGGCTCCGATCATACAGGGTAGGCCATCGCCTGCTTAGTGATCCAATGCCCAAGATGCTGACCTGATAGGTTACGGTTTAACAGAGACTTGCGGAATGACCACAATCAACACGCAAGATTTCAAGAAGCACGGAACAGTCGGCGTGCTTGGCCCTTCAACTGAGCTAAAGCTAGAGGGTGGGTTGATACTACAAGTCACAGTCGTGACTGAGAAGCTGATCGTGGTAGACGCCCCGGATCTGGGATACATCTCTTCTTCGGACCCTCCTCAAGGTGAAATCTGGTTGCGCGGCGCCAACGTGTTCAAGGGGTAAGCCGGTACGCTTGAGTGCGGCAGGATACTGAATGACGTTCTTGCAGATACTTCAAGCAGGAGGCGTTGACGAAAGAGGCTTTCACTGAAGACGGATGGTTCAAGACAGGTGACATCGGTCAATGGGAAGCGGACGGGACGTTGTCAATCATCGACCGAGTCAAGAACCTAGTGAGTTCGAAAAGGTGAGCGAGTCTGACACGGACTGACGATCAGGTCAAATTGCAGAATGGGGAGTACATTGCGCTCGACAAACTCGAGTCGATATACAAGGCCTGCGGTAAGCTCGCCCCCTTCACGTCTTCCATTTAGGTCGAGCTCATCGTCATAGACGTCGTCATGTTCATCTGTATCTGCGCTCCACCATATGCCGACAAGCCAATCGCGCTCATCTATCCCGTACGTCACGCTATCCACTACGTCCGAGTGGGGCCATGCTGACTTACGTCCAGCACGAAGGCAACCTTCGTAATCATCTCAAAGCAGCTGGAATCCCTTCAGATGGATCTCCCGAACTATGGGCAGGAAGTCAGACTGTCAGAGAATTCGTGCTGGACGCTCTGTCGGCGGTCGGCAAGAGAAATAAATTGCAGAGGAATGAGATGTTGAAGGATATCGTCTTGACTCCACAGGAATGGTGAGGTTCCCGTAATCTCGATATCGACTGCGTAATCGTTTGCTGATACGACACTTTGCAGGTCGCCGGACAATGGTCTTTTGACACCGGCCATGAAGCTCGCTCGCCCGACTATAGCCAAGACGTTCTCGAAGGAGATTGAGCGATCGTACGGGAGGACCTTGTAGATGTCGTCTCGGTCGGGGGAGATTATGCGCATATAATACAGTAGCGGTTTGTTCACTCTAACGAGCTTGTAACATGCAGGGTCTCATGTTGATGCGTGACGAGAATAGAAGTCGATCGTTGACGATGGCGTGTCAAGTTACGGATAGGCGCTTGGTATGTTCCGGAAGTGCTTCGGTCTCCACGCAGGTGAAAGTCCGCGCCGCGCCCAGTGCCGAGACGGCTTGCAACGCGACGCACACTATCTCGGCACTAGGCACATCGCTGTAAAGCCTCGTACCGAAGTTACCGTAATCAAGTAGGTCTCCCCCCTTCTCACGCTCCGTGGTCACACGACCACGGTTTCTCCGTGACCTAACCCCCAAGCGAACAGGCGCCATACAAATTCCCGTCTTGTTTTCCGCCGGCCCCCGAGGTCGTCTGACATGTTCCTAAGACAAAGAAGCATAACCCTGATTTCCGTGTTTCCTATCGCTCCGGCTCTGATGCCGTTTCTTGGAATTTCTGATGTCAGCGTTCATCGCAAGTGGCGGTTTCCATGCCTGCAGCTGACGCCTGAAGGCCTTGTGTTCCAAGACTTTTTAACCGACTGCGATCCTTACCTTTGGCTCAACCACGCAGTCTCTTGGCAAGGGTTCCAACGATGGTTGGGCGATGGCGCGACAGGTGAAGTGAGCTGACTGGCAGGGAACACGAAAAGAGGATCAAAGAACTGCGTCGTGTGACAACAAAACGGCCGAGTGACCGACGAACGACTTGGCTCACGGGGATGTTAATCCGGCCTCGACCATGCATATCTGAACTGTACTTGACTACTTTCTTCCCGTTGTGATACTGATAAGGCGTTTTGGGACAGCACACTTTGTGCGACTGTTCTTTTTTAGATCGCTGGTATCCGCTTTCGACCACGGTGTCGGAGAAAGGGAGCGAGATAAGATGTGGTCATTCATGTCGGCTCGCCGAGCTTTACGCCGTGGCTCAATGGCATGGGTCCCATATACGGCACTCCCGACCACCAATAACGATCTCGCATCGGCAGCTTCCACACCTCGAAGTTCATTCTCTTCCAGTATCCTCGGCGGACCGAAGAAAATCAACTGGAAAGGACCATTGTTCGCCATCTGCGGCTTCGGTTTTCTATGCGTCTTCATCCTCTTCCACCTCGACGTACTTCCGGTCGCTTGGTCAAATTTTATCACCGCGGATCTGGACTCCAAGACGTGCGAACAAGTCGTCATCAATCTCAATACAACGTCAGCGACATTTGCGACGTTGAAGCTGCTCTTATCGCGCCCACATCAAAAGGGTGTTCCGCTCGACGACACAAAGATCCTGTTACCTGCCTCCTCACTACCGCCGGCTCGACCATTGATACAACCACTGAAGGATCGACTACCTTACCCCGTCATCAACCAGTATTTGACGGACGGAACGCTGCCTGATGAGGTACCGCCCGCTGGACCGATCGATGTCGTCTACACATGGGTCAATTCGACTTCGGAGGAGTTCGGCGGTGTTGTCCGGAGTAGATGGGAGGGTGAAGATCTCGGCAAACTCAACGGAGAGAGGCGGTGGAGGGATAATGGCGAGCTGAGAGGAGCGGTCCATTCGGCCGTCAATGCTTTCAAGGACAGCTTGAGGAAAGTGCATATCGTCTCTGGCGATTATCCTATCGACTTGATCGGCTCGATGTCGGACGAGGAAGGAAAGTGGTCGACGGGACAGATCCCTCGTTGGCTCGATTGGGATAAGGAGGGACAAGTGACTGACGAGTCCGGACCCGACCTCAAATGGCATTTCCATCGAGAGGTCTTTCGACTACCTTACAAAGGCAACGAGATCCGGGGATGGACCGAAGAAGAACAGCTCGCTCGACGTATCGAAACGACGGATGAGCATGATGACCTGGAGCAATCGTGGCAGGCCTTGGCTTTGCCAAACTTCAACTCTTTCGCTATCGAGTCGAGATTGGGTTTCGTCGATGATTGCCATGAGAACTTGTGAGTCCGGTTGAAGGAAAGAATCATCCAAGGAATATTACAGACGTTGACTTTACCTCTTAGTATCGCTTCCAACGACGACATGTTCTTTCTCAAAGACTTCTCCGCTTCCGACTACTACCACCCTCTCCTCGGATCGATAATCCGGTCAGGCTTCTCTAATCATCTTTTGGCAAAGACCGACTTCCCCGAGTCCATGTGGTCGACTGACGGAGAATGGGGTGGACTTCGACACTCTTCGAGCCTACTTCATCAGCGATTCAATTCTGGCCCTCAACCTTACCCAGACCACATTCCTAAATCACTCTCGGTCCCACTCCTAGATGAAGCACAAATTATCTGGTCGGAGGAGATGTCCCTAACGGCCATTCGCGGTTTCAGGATCAGTAAACGCGGCGAGGGTGATATCGCGACTATGCCACTCGTTCAGTGGTTAAGAATGGAACGGTGGCGCGAGGCGTTTCTTTGGACTTGGATCGTTGGCAAGATGGGCGGAGTAGACGGAATCTGGACGGAAGAAGCCAAGACTGAGCTCAAGCGGGTCTTGGGCGTATTTGGCGATACCGATCAAGTGGACGTACCGAGGAAGAAAAGGTCGACAAAGGATGAAGCGCCCAAATTAGTCGACCAGGTCAAATGGAGACAACCCAAGCAAACGTGGATGGCTTTCTGTGAGTCTACCCTTCACTGCTGTGTTACGTCACAGAAGGACATGACTGACAAGCCCTTTAGCCTCATTTGACGGACATGTCACGCCCGATCCTCAGAAACCGCCTATCTCGTGCACGTTCACCCTGTCCAAATGCCTACCCGCCGACTTCCTTTCCGCTGCGACCCCACATACAGCAAATGATATCTTCAAGCACATGGCATTCGCCGAACGCGAATGCGGAGACTGCCTTATCACCGGTCTCGTCTCGGCCTCTGGAGAAAGGGGCTTACACGCCGTCTTGCCAGATGAAGAGGCGATGTATTACCCTCCCATGGGCGCTGGCGAGGGTGTGTGGGACACGACGGAGCCTGTTCTGCCGTTGACCAAAACTTGGCAAGAGGCAAGTTTCGCTTTGGAAGATGTCATCCGGCGCGGATCGGATGTTTGGGATGACGAGGAAACGCAAGGTCAAGGGGTCAATTTGAGGAAATGGTCCATCAAGCTTTTGACCAGGTACCATTACGCCATGGGTAAGCTTCAGTCCTCTGTGGTATCGAAGTACGTACAATTGCTGACTTGCTCACAGGCTCGACCAACTCCGCACTTGGCATGGTACACTCGCCATCGCAGCTCACGTCCAAGCTCAAGGAATTCGAGGATTGGAACAAAGCAATGACGTGCATCAATGATGATCAACCAGATGGGATCGGCGAGGAGAAGAGACAAGAGACGAAAGAAAGATTCGCAGTGTGGATGGAAGGTAAATGGGGTGGGGAAGGTCGTTGGGATTCTTGGGAGAATCGTAATATCAGCTGGGCCTAAGATACTACGAAGAAGGGAGGAGGAGAGGGTGCGCCATCACGAGCACTTTTGACACCGCATCATGTTTGTAGCAATAGTGATCACGATCATAATGCAATGCATTGAGTACAACAACTGTTTGCAATCTAGGCGGTCTACGAGGATACAATCTACGTACTATAGGTCAAATAAGGAAGTTCTGGAGAAACCCGAGGGTGAGGTAAGAAAAGAAGAAATGAGGAGAATCGAAAGCTATGCTTCTACTCGTTGGACTGAGAGACACGGGCCATCCACTGGCGGAGAGTATCGGACAAGACGCCCGGCAAGGCCTCGACGTCCCGGAGCACCACGTAAAACTCGAAGGGGAACGTATCGAGGTATCGTTTCATGTCGAGCTGCATCGCCCCGTTGATTTCTTTGTACTCGACAGTCTGCATCGACATAATACTGCTCGGTCGGCCGGGTTGAGGGGCGCCGCCGGTAGTGGTAGAGGCCGAAGATTGGTGTAAGGAATCGACAATGACGAAGACAATCATGACTCGTTCTTCGAGCGCTCGTCGAAGTAAGGTGCGCAAGCGGTGATGATCCTGGCATACACCGTCCGAAATGATGACTTGCAGCTGCCAGAGATCGGGTGCCGAAGCGGAAGATGCTTGACGCTGTCGAGCTTCAGATAGGAAAGTCAGGGATCGCTCAACCAGGGTGGCGACATCGGTCTTGTGTTGATCAAACTTGAAGCTGTCCATGACCTTGGCCCCGTCCGCATCTGTGAATCCGGTATCGCCGAATGGATGGAGAATGTCAACCGATTCTCCGAATCGAGCGATTGAGATTTGTCCAACTTCGAGCTTGTTGAGCGCTTGCGAGACTAGAGCCAACGTCTGGTAAGCGAGGTGGACCGAGTGTGATTCCGCCATGGAACGCGAATCGTCGAGCGACAACAAGACCTGGTACTCGCGTCGAGAGGGCTTTGTGCGCCTCAACCAGATCTTGTCTTTGGTATACTCGGATGCGATATAAGGAATGATCTTCCGCATGTTGAGGCGTTTGCCGGTCCGGAAGTCACCTTGAAGACGAGTAGCCATAGTCGGCTCGAGAATGAGACGAAGCTGTTCGCAGAGGGCGTAGGACAAGTCGCTAGTGAGCGAAGCGTAATGTCGCCATATGTCTTCGCCGTTGCTGTTGGTGCCAACGACGCCTTCGCCTTCCTTGACTTCGATCTCGATGTCCTCGTCTTTGACCGATGGTGGCGAACCAGGGATCTCGTCGACGTCGGCATCGATATCCATGTGCCCATTAATGCCTTGAGGCCCATTGCCCATCACGTCGGACTGGGTCAGGGCCTTTTCGGTCGCTTGTCGATCAGTGTCGGTCTCGGTCTTGACCGTATTGTCGCTTGGTCTGCTCTGCGGTGGCACCTGAGTGGCCTCCTCAGTATCGTCCATACCAGCCGTCTCGGCCTCGGCTTGACCGTCTTGCTCTTTCTCGTCCACGATGTTGAGGTCCTCCAGCTTCTGTCGCTCTTCTTCACCGGCAGCACCTAGAGCCTGCATACCCTCGTCCTGATCACCTTGATGAAGGTATTCGACTTGGCCAGCCGCTTGATCGGCAGCAGCAGGATCGGACGATTCGGTTTCGCGTTCTTGCTGCGCAAGGATCTCGTCCCTTCGTCGTTGGATCTCCTGCAGGATATCGCCAAGGGACCGGTCGGAGCGGTCATTGGCGCCGGAAGCCACGGGAGCACCAGCCGAGTCAACAGGTCCGTCCGCCTGATCTTGGTCGGCAGTTGAGGCTCCTTGTCGGTCTTTGGCGGAACTGGTTACATCAGTACTCGCGTTACGCGCGGAAAACTCAGTCTTGCCAGCGTCACTCACCCCTCGCCTTGAGCTTCCATCTGGACGTCCTGATCTTCCTTTTGTTGACCTTGCTCTTCTTTGCCATCTTGCTCGGCACCGTCAAGACCAGCGCCCGCTTCGGCAGATTGCTGCGCCTGGTTGTCGGCAGCGGCAGACGTGTCAACATTCGGGTTGAGCGTATCTTCCGGCTCGTTGGCTTCTTCTTCGGTCGCGCCAGTCGGTGCTGGCGCATCTGGATCCTCTTCGCCGTCGTCCTGATCCGCTTGGCCGGCGTCACTCGACTCCCGTTCTCGCTCTGGGTCTTCCTCGTCTTCGCCCATCGGTAGGTCGTCAAAGTCCTCAGCTTCTCCAGCTTCACCCTCTTCGTCATCCCCGATCTCCATGTCCTCTGGCAAGTCCAGTCGATCCCCTTCGGGCATCGCTACGTCATCCTGGTCTTGTATTCCCGCCTCTTGCTCCTTCGCTTCATCTCCTTCTCCCGTTTCGTCGTCGTCGCGTTCGTCATTCTTGTCATCAAAGTCGTCAAGGTCGTTTGCCTCGGTATCGTCATGCTGGGTATCGTCGTTTCGTTCTTGTTCCTGTTCCTGTTCCTTCTGCTCCTGATCCTTGTCTTTGCCCTTCTCTCCCTCAGATTCTTTCGCGGCCATCTCGCTCTCCCCACCTTCGTCTCTTTGATTCATCAAATCCTCCTTGCCGTCATTCTCCTGCTGCTCCTCCTCCTTCTCATCGTCTCCCCAGAATTTCTCGTCCACCGCCCCCGGGTCGAGCGGGTCAACATCACCAACGTGATCATCTCGCTCTTCCTCATCATCTCCTTCGCTTCCTTCGCCATCGTCCTCGCCCTCCTTTGCGTCGCCCAACGCTCCTTCGAAATCTTCGTCCATCGAGACGGTATCGTCTTCGTCATCGTCGTCTTTGTCCTTCCCCTCGTCTTGCTCTTCTTCCTGCTCACCCTGCAGGCCTTCGACTTGACTCTCCTCTTGGATCTCTTTGCTGACATTCTTGTCACCTGTACCAGCGCCCATGCCGGTCCCGTCAACTGTCTCTCCATCCTGCCCATCACCCTTGTCGTCCGAGTCCTCTTGGGGTTTGCAAAACCCTTTCTGAGCCAGGTCCAGGATTACACGGGCAACGACGTAGGCGAGCTTGTAAGTGGATTTGACGGCGAAGAGACGCGTGTTGACTGCGTGGGCGTATGTCTCGGTGAGATGCTGAGTAAAGGGCAAGAGACGAGCGATGACAACCGGAGTGAGACCGGCCGAAATGGCGAGCAGGGCGTCAAGTTTCTCAGTTACGCGGCCCATCTGTAGCGAAGTCGCCACAGAGTGAAGCGAGGTGTATTCGGTAGGCAGGTGAAGCGGCTCATCCTCGTCCTTGATATCGCTCGGTGTCACCTTGAGACCTTGAGTGACCACAAGCAGTGACTGGATGACATCGTCGCTTTGCGACCACACCTCGCTCGTTGTGGGTGGTGATGCCATCTGCATGGTATCTCTTGCCAGCGCTTCGATGACGGAAAGGACTGGGTCGAGCAAGTGTCGGAATTGGACGTTTTGAGCTCTCCAAGCTTGCAACGAGGTAAACAAGTTGAAGCGCAGGGTCTCGACTTGGTTCAGAGTGTGGACTTCGTCTACAATGTTGTCAGCTACGAACACCAACGAAAACGTACCTTCCGTGAAGATCGGCAGTCCAGACTGTTGGACATCATTGTTAATGTCGGCGATGGTCGCCTCGAGGGTTGACACGGTGACTTTATATGTCTGCAGCTCTGCCAAGCTGCCGAAAGAGGCGGACGGGTCAAGCGCAGTCAGATGAGAGATCCCTTCAGAGACCTCCTTGAGCACGCAAGCCATCTTCCTGAGGTCCATCTGCGCCGTCACAAATGGCGATTGCAAAGATGGAGGACCGAGGATCAAGCTTTGGGCACAGCGCTCGAGTCGTCGCACCGCATAGACCAGGCGGGATACTCGTTCAAGATCAGGAAGGAGTCTGTTTCATCAGCAAAGCAGGACTTCAAGTTACTGATGAGTCCACTGACTTGTTTCGCTCGATTAATGCGCTAGCGAGTATTGACTCGCTGAAGCCAATTCCCCTTTCAAGGTCTTGCGAGGCGATATCTGGGTTGTGTCCGTTGAAGGCCGCTCTCAGCGTTATCATCAAAACATTGATGCGATGATGGTAGTTCTCGATTTTGTGGACGTCGGACGAAGGTAGACCCTGCGGCAGTCGAGGGAGAGGTGCAAGACCCGACATCCAGGTCGAGTTCTGCTGTTTGCCGAGCTGATCTGCCCTGATACTGTTGGAGAAACCAGTGGCTCGAAGTGCCTTCAGCATATCTGAATATGCTTTTCGCTTGCGGCTGGCCAGGTTCTTGACCAATTTGCTGTTCTCCTTCGTCAGACTGGCTGGCGTGGCTTTGGCCAGGGATGCTGCCGTCTCGATGATGTCGACAGTCATGCCTTCAAGACAGTTCCCGATCGTAGGTTGAAGCTTTGAGCGGACTTGGTCGTGAATCGACTCGTATCGCTTCAGCGTGTCGTCGAGTCGAACGAGGTGCGCGGGTGCCAGCGGTTCAGTCTGTTGTCGGGCGTTAATCACCTCGGAGCTGAGGGACTTGGCCGTAAAGATGGGCACAGCGGCGCCGTGATCAGTCGCCACCGGTGTTTCCTGTGGGCATATCGAGTTGTGATCCATCAAGATTGGGCCCACCGGCTGCCGTAATACTTCTCGGAACTTGCGAACGTTCCGGTGTAGCTGACGATGCGATTTGACAGCACTCGCTTTCAGTGCGTAGACATTGACGTCCTTCCAGCTGGCCAGTTTGACAAAATCCTTGATCGCCTTGTCGATCACGGCTCGCTGGGTCCTGAGCGAGTCGAGCAGGCGAGGCAAGAATAGCGAGGCGTTCTCTACGATGTTGTTGATCAAGGTTGCAACTCGAGCATGCGCTGCAGTGCCCATATGCTCGCTCAAGCTCCTCAGCGCTTTCAAGGTGTCGACTCGACCGCCGAAGTGACCCAATGAGGACGTCGAGAGGTATGTCGTGATCATCGGCAATATCATTTCGAGATGCTTGTCGACATCTTCCGCTGTGGACACGCCTTTCACCAGAGCGCCGAACAGACGCAGAGTCCATTCGGCATCGTTTTCGACGTACTCTTTGACTTGGTCATCGAGTAGACGCATCCAGGACGACAGTTCTAGACGCCTCCATTCGACGATTTGATCCGACAATTCCGCCTGGTAGGTGGCCAGCGAGTTCTCTTTGTTGGCGTATCCTTCCCAGTCGTTGGTGTGGACGAGAAGCTGCTCGAGAGCAGTCAGTACTTTGGCCACAGGACTTCGGGTGTGTAACGCCAGCACGGCCAAACATCGATCCTTGATGTGCTGCGGCACAACTTGATCAGGCCAGTCGTCGATAAGTCGGTCCAATCGAGAGACGAGGCGAAGTATAAGGCCATGCGCTTTGCGGACCTCGGGCTCGTTGGCTTCCGTGTAGAAATTGGGATGACTTGTGGCGGGCTGAAGCGATCGACGACGGTCATGGAGATATCGTATCTGAAGGTGCAAGCTGTGTTGATCCAGGCTTTCATCGTAAGCGGCCGACTCGAAGTCGGTTCTGAGCAGCTTGTCGATGGCGTCCTGGAAGGAGACATGCCCATTGCCTGAAGAGGTCATGACCAGTTGATGGAATATCAGGACCGCTTCAGAGTCGAATCGCAGCTTGTCGGCTTGCTTGTCATCTGGATCTGACCGATCCGTACTCTGATCCTCCTCCTCCTTATCTTCGTACGTTGGGAACATTTGGGCAAATTCCTGCTCCTCTTGCTCCTGGTCTGACAAGACTTCAATGTCGGTCTTCTTGATCCGATACAGACTTTCCGAAGCCTGCTCGTCCTGTTGCTCCCGCTGTCGGATGGCGCTCCAAGCTTCGTACAGAGCTCCGAGCCTATCGACCAAGTGCGAGCGATCTTGAGATGCCTCACTTGCGATGTCTGGACTGGCGAGCGCGGTAGCGGAAAGAAACAGGTCTCGCAATTGTGACCTCGTAGGAGGTGACAAGACGTTGGGGGCAGTGAGGAGCGACGCGGATACGGAGACCGGGAAGCGTGTGGCAGCAAGGACCGAGGGCGACGTCGAAGCAGATCGGAGATCGAGGTCTCGAGCGAGCAGACGCATGCCGAAGCGTGCGAATGTCACAGCAGTCACGATGGGTGCGACTAGGTCGCCTAGATCGTCGTAGTTCTGGATGAGTCGTTGGACGAAAGCGACGGACGAGAGCTGGAATCCTCTTTCTCGTTCAGCCGCCTGGACTTGACCCGACAGGAGCGATCGTTGCAGGCTCTGTATGCTCGCGGGTGAGAAAGCATCATCCAAGAAGGAGTGAACCTCATTAAACAGAGTTGATAGTCGCGCAGCATCGGTAGATCGCTCGATTGACGGGCCAAGAGCATCCCGTTCGGTGGTGGCGGTCTGTATGCGGTGCCGGAGAGTCGCGATACGCTCGGAATCCGCAACGCCCTTGACGGTGACTTCCGCTTGTTCGACGACCGTCAACTCCTCCTCGAGCGCGACGAGAGAGCTGGAGACGGCGTCGCCAAGCAGGACACGTCGGACCGCCGGGTCTATGGGAATGTTGGTGACAAATAGCTCGATGAGCGCTTGCGAGAGGTCCAGCCAGACCTGACCGATACTGACAATGCCGCTGTCAGGACGTGTCATAGCACGCAGGGAAGGGCTTGGGACATCCGACTGGCGGAAGATCTCGATAACTTCGGCAAGACCGGTCGTTTCGTGAATGGACAATTGAAACGCCAAGGCCAAGAATCGCAGAACTTGACAAGCAGCACTTTCGAGGTGTTCTCTGGTTTGAAGCGGAGTCTTAGTGCTCGACAGCGTCATGTCGACCGTGAACTTGAAGGAGCGTTGCTCTTCGGGCAGATCGATCAATTTGACCGGTTCCGAGCCGTTGTATCTGAGCACCGAAGCGAGTCTGACTGGCTTGAACAAGACCGAGGGACCCTGACTGCCTTGATCGGCAGCATCATAGTCGACTTCGTGCCAAAGGCGATTCATGAAAGTTATTATCGCCTTGAAGAACGCTGAAGGACTCTGGGCCATTTGAGCAGCAGCCACATCTCCGAGCTGGACTTCTCCACTCGATATGAGCAGGTTCGATGAGTCGAGGCCTGCGTTCGATTGAAGCGTGTCGAGCTCTATGGCACCCAGGACCGGTCCATTGGACCAGACGTTGTTCGCAGATGTCGCGGGCAAGGACATCGCCATCAAGGATGCAAGCATCTCGTGAAGTTGGGCGATATTTTCTGGATTCTTGCGAGCTGAGACGATCGCTTGTACGACAGACACGCGCAACTGGTCGTCCTCAAGCTTCGATAGGTGCTGAAGGGTGCCGGCGTCGACGGGCATCGAGAGCGCGCCGTCTCTCAACATCGACCAAACCTGGGCTTGCCCATGACCGGAAGTGAGCGCAAGCGATTGAGCGAGAGTGCTGACAGTCGTCGCAATGGGCTTGAATAGACTGTGATCGGGCAATGAGTCGACGATCCATTCGGCCAACAGTTGAGTGGACGAGTAGTCGAACACCTCGCCTGAATTCCGTTCCTCGAGTAGATTCAGTAGAATAGCTGATCGCTCCAGCGCTTGCAATCGAGGCTGTACCATCAGCGTTTGTCACTGTGCACTGTCGACGTCACGTACATCAATGTCACTCTCGGAGTCGACAATGTTCGATAGACCATCCGTCAAAAGTCCTCTGAGACCACTGACCACCGCCCATACTTCTGCCCCTGCCATCTTGGTCCTCGTGCGGCCCTTGCCGGCAAGGGATGATTTGGCGAGCAAAGTCTTTGCGTTTTCCGGGAGCGATATCCATTTCCGAAGTTGCTGCATCCGCTCGACGTTGCGAAGCAGGAGCTGAGCCGATCGAAACACGACGCCGGGTTGAGCGACTCGTATGTTAGGATTCAGGCTGGGGTCAATTGTCTGCAAGGTTAGTCGAGAACTGAACATAGGGGAGTGAGGGTGACGAACCATGATCTCCGCATCAACCGCCTCTCCGATCAAAGCAGGAATCGTTGTGAAGCCAGCCATGTCCGCAAGGTATCGCATAAGGGTAGCGTACGACTCGCTATCGTCGTGCATGGCAGCGTATCGCCTGAGCAATGGAGTTGCAAGCTTCGGCTGGCTGACGATGATGTTGGCAGCTTGTGACGCCGACGCTTCACCGCTGTCTAGCGTATGAATCGACCTGAGTAGCGATTGTTCCGCCAGAGACATCGGTGCGAGAGTTTGAGTCTCCATCGGTTTGCTCACGTTGAGCTCGACACCTCGATTTCGCATTGCTCTCGACAACTCGCCGTGTTTTGGGTCGTATGTCATGAAAAGACGGAAGTCGGGGTGAGGTGTGATGATCTCGGGAGTGCCGGTTGCGGACCCTTTCTCGCTGAGTACGAGAACGCCATTAGACTCGCAGAGTGAGTTGAGCCGATCAAGAACGGATGGCGAACATAGATTGGCGTTGGAAAGAAGGAACCATCCACCCTCTTGGATGGCCGTGAGGAGCTGACCATCGTTCCAGGCAAACCCAGTCGCATCGGTTCCAGTTCGCTCGAGGTGATTGAGCGCGTCATGAGCAGCGGGAGAAGTGTGCGCTCCTTCGAGTGAAGATCGGGCAGCGATCAAGAAGGCTTGGATGCTCGTATCGTTTGGGGTGGACTGGGCGGCTCGACACAAACTTTGAAGGCCCTCTGTTCTGGCGGACCATTCGGGCGACAATCGATTCCTGAGGTTGATAGCGTTCGCGGTTATCGAGAATGCTTCTTGCAATAGCCTGCCGACGTCTTGCTGCTCGAAGCTGCCCAGCATCTCGGGGGTATCGACACCTGGGTGCAGGGCGAATTCACCCAGACTCCTGCCCGCACCCGCGGCGATCGCTTGCAGCAGCTGACGCTTTCCGCAGCCACTCTCGCCCGAGAGGATCACGAGCCAGCCATGCTCGATGCACTTCAAGACGGACTCGCCGAGCTCGAGGTGTTCGTGACGGATCGATCGGTCGAGCGAGGTGCTACCGGCTCGGTGGACGAGCGAGTGGCCGATTTGGAACTTGTTGGGCGTAATGAAAGCTTGAGGCCGAGGAGACTGAGAGGCGACATCGAACACCCGCTCGAAAGCACCGATGACGGCTTGACGATCTCGCTCGTTCCGGAATCGTTGGATGTAGACGAGCTTGAGGTATTCGACAGGATGGTCCGTCAACTCCAATCCGTTTTTCTTGGCGAGCAGTTTGAACCAGCGGAAAAGATCTCGAAGGTTGAATTCCCATGGACTTCCCTCTCGTCCGATCGTCCTGCTGACCATAGTCGCCTCCCGAATAATCTCGTTGAAAGTGATCATCTTTTGCACCATTTCCTGATCGGACGAATACAGATGTCGGCAGATCATGAGCAGATCCTCGGTCGTGTGTTCTTGCAGGTACACCTTGGTGAACCGATTGAGGAACGATTTGGGTAGACCTTTACGACCACCACCCTGCTGAAGCGGGTTTTGAGCAGCGAACACTCGAAAGTCGGGATGCCTCTGGAATGACCGACCGAGTTCAGGAATATAGACGGTTCCTCGGTGATCAAGGACGGCGTTGAGACCTTCGAGTACGGTTTGCGAGGCGAGGTTCATTTCATCCAGCAAAACCCAATCGCCCTTCTGCATGGCGTCGAGGAATGCCGCATCTCTCCACTGGAACTCGCCGGCTTTGCCTCCCTCTACAGGCAGATCTGAACCGAAGAGGTCGATTAAGTCGGTCTGGTCCGAAAGGTTGATTCGCTGTAGTCTGTGTCCCGAGACTGCCGCGAGGGCAGAGACGAGCGACGTCTTGCCGACTCCAGGGCTTCCCTCGAGCAGAATAGCCTTTGGCAGTTGGCAGCCTCGAAGGACCCGCATGGCATTGAGCGCGGTGGTCGGCGCTTCGAACCGGAATCCGGAGTCGCTCGCCGGATGCGAGCCGCAAGGTATGCCGAAGCCGCCAATCGATAAGTGAGTTGCATCGATGTTGACCGCCAAGTCAGACGGCGTGACTTTGTGACCGAGCGCGTCAGAAAGAACATCGAGCTGCTGGAGGCACTCCCGTCGCAGTGCAGCTACGGTCTCCGCCGACTGACCTCCGACCTGACTGAGGGACTCGAGACCGTCGACGATGACCATTTGACCACCGTGGTGAAACGAGTCAGCGACGGAGCGATCGCCGAATATGGAGTCACTGAATTTGACCCAAGCCTTAAGAGTCAGTGCCATCCTCTGGCGTCCCATAACATCACTTACAAGGATATCCCGCAGACCCATTCCAGCGGAATCCCCGATTCTGGCGCCGAACCAAGCAAAGAACTGCAACATGCCCTCACCGCAGACCCGAAGTTTGTCGTTCTTCCAAGTCGAGTCGATGATCTGGAGCAGATCTTGCCTGTCATCGAGAGGTGGAACCCAAATCTCGGTGAAACGATTCCGCAAAGCTGGCGACAGCTCCTTCTTGCCGAAGTCACCACCGGGGTTCATCGTAGCGACGACATGGAATCGTTCGTGCGCATGTAAAGTAGCTTGATCGATGTCTGTCCCACCTTTCTCGGCCAGGACGAGAGTACGGCCGGGCTCCAAGACGGAGTTCAGTCGCTCAAGGACAGAGTCGTCCGCGAGTGATACTTCGTCGAGTAATAGTAGGTCCCCAGTCTGCATGGCGTGAACCAGCGGACCGTCCGACCACTCGAAAAGGGCATTGAGCGATTTGATTTCCAGCTTCAGTGCCGCCACTTCAGCCGGATCGGCGCCCATCGATAAGGCAGCTTCGCAAGCGGCGAGTAGCTCTTCATCAGAAGCAGTGGGAGCCAGAGCGTGCCATGGTGCAAGGGCTTGGATGACCTTGGTTTTTCGATCATGACGATTTCGGACTGGTCGCTGACTGCCCAACAGATCGGCCGTCTCCATGTTTTGATGGCAATTCACACCGACGAGCTGTTGACCGAAGGCTCTTGCGATGACTTCACATACGGATGTTTTACCGCAGCCCGTCTCGCCGACTAGCAGGACCGGCTCGTTGTGCGCGAGTGCGAAGGCGACGAGGGAGAACAGACGTTGCATCGCCCGCGTCCACACCAGTGTCGAAGTTGGCATATTGTTGAACGGTAGGCGGGACATGATACTTTCCAAGGGGTTGTCGACAACTCGATATAGGCGGTTCTCATTCAAAGTCACCTTCAGAATGTCCTCGATGACTTGCTTGATGACCACCTTATCCTCGTCTTGTCTGGCCCGTTCGGCAAGAAGCATATAGCCGTCCTCGGCCAGTTGCTCGTATCCGACCGCTCCTCGTTCGGCCCAACGAAACAGATCTCGGAGGGTCGCAAAGGACGACTTTGACTCGAAGACCCGCGATGCCTGACGACGGTGTCGAAGCTCCTCGAAGACTTGCACAATCTTCTTAGCGTATGGAGGGGCGATCTGACATCGCTGACAGAGGATAGTCTCGAGTTCGTCGCGAGGAACGTCGTCGAAGTGAACCTCGAGGAACCGGTTACGGAAGGCTCTCGATAGCACTTTTCGTCCGGCGTACAGACCAGGCGGATTCTGCGTTGCAAACAAGATGAAGTTCGGGTGTGGCCGGATCACCTCTTGCGTTTCGGGAATCACCAGCTCGCGATTGTCGTCGAGCAGACGATTGAGCGCTTCAAGAACGTCGGTCGGAGCCAAATTGAGCTCGTCTAGGACGATCCAGTGACCCTGCCTGACCGCAGTGACCAGCAGTCCTTCCTGGAAGACGAGATTGCCAGACTTCGGATCGGTGACATAGGTACCGAGATACTCTTGGATATCGGTATGCTCGTGATTGTTGATACGGACGAAACGATGTCCGGTCTGACGAGCGAGGAACTCGACGGCACTGGTCTTTCCGGCAGACGTTGGACCCTGGATGAGGACGGGGTATCGGTGAGTCAGAATGACTCGAGCGAGGTCCGACAGTTTCGATTGGACCGAGGGCGTAATGACATATCGCGATTCGTTCGTGTCCGGTGGTAATGGACCACGCTTGAGCCAGAAGGGACCGAAGCGTACGTACTCATCTGGGTCGGCATGAGCGGGCAAGGAGGGAATTTGCCCAAGAACCGCTCGGGCATTCTTCAACGGAGTGAGAAGATATCGCTCGCAGACTTCATGTGCCCGTTTGGCGCTACCGAGATCGAGTGACATGGTGAATGCCATGAGACATCCTTCCCACAGAGCTCGACGCAGACCGAATAGTGGCGCAGTGTCGACGGCAAACACCAACGCTCGAGCCAACGTACGCATGCTGAAATGCGGAGCCGTATTGGAGCCGTCCACGATCTCCTTCGCAGCCGAAAGCTGCTTGAGTGTCGTATACATCTCGACGACGTCCAGGATGACCGCCCGATCACCGGCGGCAGCATCGTTGATGTACTGCGAGACAATAATGATGAGCGCGTCTCGATCATCGTCGGGTGGTGGCACGTATAGCTCGGTAAACCGGTTTCTCAAGTTGGGCGGTAGATCCTTCTTGCCAACATCGGTAGCGGGGTTCATGCAAGCGAAAAGGCGAAAGTCGGGGTGTCGCTTGATCGGTTCGACATCTCCTCGTTCCGTCAAAACCAAGGATGAGAAAGCTCCTTCAAGAATGGTTGAAATCGCTTCCAGAGTCTCTTGAGATGCGAGATTGACTTCGTCGAGCAGGATCCTGGCCGTAAGCAAGGGACTGATTGATTCTGAAGACTCTGAGATTCCTCACCATTCGCCAGCGGTCAATGCCTTCACCAGCGGTCCCTCGACAAACGAAAAGACCAATTTGGACTTCATCTTGACATGATGCAAGTCAAAGTCGGCAATCTCGACCAAAAGAGCTTGCCATTGAACGGCGAGCTTGACAGCTTTGGTGTTGATCACCTTTCTCCGCTTTCGAGGTGAATCACTACCCTTCTCGGCGGGTTGCTCTGGTTTGCTGAGCTTATCGACAGCGCGTTTGGCGGACGTCGCCCAGAGCTCGGCACATCTTGACCATTTTCGCCCAGACAAAGCCTTCGCTGCAGCCTCGATGTAAGCTCCGTTGGTAGCTTTGCCCATACTGAACGAGTCACAGAATAGCTTCTGCCACTTGGCATGAATAGAGCGAGCCGCCACGGATGCGTCGATTGGCTTGAAACCACCGAGTAAGTCGCTGCTTTCCGTCTGCATTGACAAGTTGAGCGCCGTCAAAGGTTTGCGACACGTGTCGGCGATGTATTGTACGGCCGTCGTTTTGCCTGTACCGGTCTCACCAACGAGTAGAAGCGGCTCGGCGGTGTTGATGGCAGCCGCAACCCTTTCCAGCAGAATCAGCGAAGGCTTGGTCAAGGCAAAAGGACGAGACGAGATCGGTGCGGCCCTTCGTTTCTCCGCAGCGGCAGCCGGTAGGACAGTTCGCCCGATGATCAACTGTCGCGAGGACGGGGCGAGCTCGAGCGAGGGCTTGCGGCGGTCCAGAAGGGAAAGAGCTCGTTCTTCGTCCATGCCAATGCCGTATGCGACTATGCAGACCATCTTGAGACGCTTGTCTTGAGATGAAGGCTTGGTGTCCAACGAGGCAACAAAGATGTCGCCGGCTTCTAGCATGATTTCGTCCTGGAAAGCCGGGTTGGCGAATGGACCAGCCGATGAGGAGGTGGTGGGCATGCTACGCGAGATCCGGTCGCACCATTTCTCGAGGTCTCGCAGCCCGATAGCTCTGGCTTTGACCTGTCCGCTAATTGTGCCGAGAGGTCGCAGCTGTTGCCAGATAGCGACTAGGGGTGCAGTGATTTCGGCCGGAAGTGAGGGGAAACGAGCGGAGAGGATAGCGAAGATGTCTTCGTTTGTTGGTGCATCCAGAATGACCTCGTTAAACTCTTGAGAGCCAAGGAAAACAGGCGAAGTGAAAGCATCGAGCGAGATTGACCGTGTTGCAAAGACGGCGAATCCATCACCCGCTTCAACCTTCGGTCGACCAGGAATCAATAGCTCGGCTCGTCGTCCTGGACGGCCTGGTCGTAGACTCCGGGTGATTCCGGCGATGGTGACGAGCATCTCTGTGCTGGCCCGATCGATATCATCGAAGACGACCCATCGTCCAGCCCGTACAGCCTTTGTAAGCGCACCCTCCATCCATTCGAAAGTGCCTGGCTTGGTGGTCGATGAGATGTATGTGCCAATCAAGCTTTTCACGTCGATAGAAGTGTCGGCGAGCGGGATCGTCAAAATGCGATGTGTGGGATGTAGCGCTGAGTATAGCTGAGTCGAGAGGTACTGGATCAAGTGGGTCTTGCCTGACGAAGATGCCGAGGTGAGTAGTATTGGCGAGTTGAGGGCAAGAAAAGGGGCAATGGAGTTGAGTGCGGCTGTCGATGATCCTGTAGCGACGTGGATGAAAGGCTGAGGCTTGTCGCCGGTTCTTTGACGAAGCATGAGCTGGTCCCCAAGCAGTGTTGAGCGTTTGGACAGGTGCGAGGGGTCCAGAGGAATTGGTGTGGGATCTTCCAGCGGCTCTTGACTGGCATCTAGCTGTCAGCGCTGTTGGACTGGATGCGACTCACATGCTTCTTCGCGTCTGGCTTCGTGAATCGGTAGCATCCATCCATCCACCAAGATATCCTCAAGCTCGAAGCCGCCTTCTACAATCTTAACCCGTCGTCCATAATTGACCTTCGCGTCCACCTGATCGATATCGCCGACCCACTCTTGTTCTAATTCCATGCGTTTCGCCTCTGAGAGGTTCATCTGCTTGCTCAGGACTTGTACTGCCAGTAGTCGGACACCTGAATCTGGATGTTGGCGATATGCAAACAGGGGTGAGCTTGACCAGCCTAGCCGAGTGGCCACTTCGGGGTCGGCAGTAAGAAGGCGAAGATAGGCGATCAGAGCAAGGTGTATGCGGCGAGGATCAATGTCGTCTGGCGATGACAGTGTCGTTAGAGGCGACTTGCTGAATGGCGATGCGAGTAGGAAGGCGTAAACGACGCTGATATGTCAGCGCTGCTCAACAGTCGCGAGAAGTAAAGCCCACCTCCACAAGTTGGGTCTTAGAAGTGCTAGAGAGGCCATCAAGCACAGACGCCTTTCCCAGACCTCATCGTCTGATGTGCTGGACTCCAGCCACCGAGCACACAGATCCAGCAAGATCGGCTCGAAAGTCCGGATGATTTGGTCCGATACACCATCGACGGCGAGCAGCAGTGACAAGGCGTCAAGAAGCTCTGAGAGAGACCTATCGGCTCGGGATAAGGCATAGTCGATAACCACAGGAGGGAGAGCGACAGTTGATTGATGTGTAGGCGCCGTGGCATCGATACCCAAATTTGCGAGAAGCGCTGAACATCGTGAAGGCAGATCGATGGAGAAGCTGATGTAATTTGCCTCTTCTGCAGACTGGCGAGTACCGCCACGGGATATAGATCCCGAGATCTTGTCGACCTCCATACTGAGGAGATGATCTCGGATATCAAGTTGTATAGGGGAAGGTAGTGTTCAAGCTGGATATATCTGTTCTGTTCAGTGGACCAAAAGTTACCGGCGCTGAATCCAGGCACGGCTAGACGGAGTTGTAACCCATCTCCGCGTTACCAACCGGTAGAGTCTACCGCATGAGTGGTTCCCCAGCGTATGCATGCTCAGCGATGACCGACCAGGCGACGGCACGATAGGGTCTTGTATCTCAAATCTTGGCGTGTATTGCCGGGGCAGTATCGTGTGTATCCATCGATCGAGGTCTGGAGGAATTGCAGATCTTGGGGCCCATCGTCGCGTCGAGGTATTCTGGTCATTGCCCGCTACGGTACCTATCACTTCGTTACCAGCCGAGCAGCGAGGGCCAAGAAGGTCGCTCGCTCACTGCCTTGAGTCTTTCGGGAGACCAAAGTGGTCCTCGGTGAACTCCTGGCACACCGACGATGAGCACTCCCACCGATACCGAGCTCGACGCCGACTTTACGATGTTGCCCGAAATTCTCGCAGGGCTGTCTGACGAGTCTCGAGATTGCTTGCGTCTTCTGAAGGCACATCAAGCCGTTACAGCGCCGGAGTGAGCCGATTCAACTTCGGAAAGAAGACTTTCTGACTGACATGCAGCTTTGGTATCGTCCGACAAGCTGCCGTCCTGGTATTGCTGTTCCAGAAGCCAAACGACGACAAGCTCTCTGTCCTCCTTACGACAAGAGCCAAGACACTGCGGCGGCATCCCTCACAAACTGCTCTGCCAGGAGGCAAGGTAGATGAAGATGATCCTGATCCTGTTCATACAGCCGTGAGTTGTCACATTTTGCGATACTGTCCAAGCTCATGATCAGCGTCGCGAAGCTTTCGAGGAGGTCGGACTACCTCTCGATCATCCGGCTGTGCACTACCTCACCACCCTCGAACCTGTATTGACCATCTTACCCCTCAATGCGCACATGAAGAATCACATCGTGGTCATCCGTGAGTGACTACACAGCACGCAGCAGGTCGCTGAAACGGACCAGCGGTCGTCTGCTTCCTATCGGACCCTGCTATTATCGGATCACTTCGCCCAAATCCCGATGAAGTCGATGCTATCTTCACGCATCCATTGCGGGGATGTCTGGACGGCTTCGTTTCGGGTGCTGATGCAGAAAGTCTGTCGGAGAAGGGTGGGCCGTGGTGGCCTCATGATGAAGACGGTCACGTGAGTGACGAAGTGGGCCTGCTTGTCGAGTCTTGCGCTCATGTTCAGTCTATAGAAGATCGTACGGGAGCGACTGGAGGGTATAGGATGCACCGCTTCCGGACCGTCCACAGCCCAATCAAGGGCTTGACGTCCGACGTGTAAGTCAAACCCTCGTCAATGGTAGGCCTGGCACATTGCTGATCATCTCTGGCAGCCTGATCAACACGGCGACCATCGCATACGGTCGTCCGCCGACTTTTGGACGTTTTGCGGCGCATCAGCCACCCTTCTCCACTACGATAGCCAATGTCGTTCTGCAGCTCCCCGATGTGATCGAGCAGGACCGATTGAGGGAGCTCGCGGGCGAGGTGAAGCAGGTGAGACCGCTCGAGTGGGGAGGCGTAGAGCCTGATGTCCGTTGGCGAAGCGGCGAAGTTTACGAAACCACATAATGAGTGCATAGGGTATAGACAATAGATGCAGGGTATATTTCGGCTTCCGGCCATGCCTTCCGTTTGCCGACATCGCCCGGTCATTGTTCGATCTCTTCCTCCTCGTCCTGACCTTGATTCCACCAGCTGATCACCCCGAGACCTGACTCTGCGATAGAAGCCTGAAGGTCAGCTCACAACAAGCACTACGCCTCAGACACCGAAACCCACAAAGATCTTGAATCCGGCCTTGTCGATAGGATCCTTTTCTGGCTCAGTCGACTCGAGCTCGCCCGCTGCGTTGTATTGGGGAGGAGGAGCAGGTCTGACATCCTGCCACTCAACCGAGTCTACTCGGAATCGAACGTTCTCGCCTGGGTCAAGGTAAAGCCGTTCTGAATGGGTCAGACGGGAACAGTCAGATGTATGCAATCGTCACACACCGTGAGTGACAGTGTTCAGCATCTCTTGAGCCGTCATTTGACGCTCCTCGTCCGTCAAGACCCAAAAGTATTTCTGTTCGACCGGGTCACTGTTTGATCAGCATGGTACTTGCGGCACGTGACCGGCACGGTGGACTCACTAGATCGAATTGGGCGGCAGAAGAGCCGGGGTGATATATATGTCCCGGAAGAACTCGATGCCCACTATGTCAGGTCAGCATGACAACATTTCGGCGTCTGGACGCATACCTCGAATATATGATTTGCTAGTCGAGATTATCCGACCCGTGATCACTTCCGAGATGAAGGGTGCGAAGAGCATGAGGCGGAATGAGACTACCAGATCAGCCACACAAGTACGTCTCTGTGAGGGATACAGTAGAACGGACCTTTATAGTACATCATTCCGTTCCCCCAGGTCACCTTCCCATCTTCTGCCGTCAAGACATCGTAGACAGACAGTGCCAGGCCCTTGTCCGGCACAAGCTTGTTGGCGTATCTGCTGACATCAGTATTTCGACTTCTCAGAAGTAGATAGCTCCACCCGCATTTGTAGCATAGACTGTACTCACTTCTTATTGAGCGCGTCGACGATGGTCGTCGCCGGAGGCAGCCCGAAGGCAGTCGGGGCTACCGCGACGGTGTCCTGACCGGTCAGTGTCTTGTCCGGGGATCCGAGGGCGAGCTAGACACTCGCCTTGACAGCTATGAGGACGAACATCCTCGTGAGTCTCGCGCTATGTCCGCATTGGCTTGGCCGTCAGGAGCGATGGTCAGCGACTCGAGCTCGTCAACAGCGACAAAGTTGTGCAGCCAAGTGGAGGCAGAGAGCGTACACAGATGTTATCGATGACTGAGTGCTAAAATACCACGTCACTTACTGTTTATCCAGACGTCATCCATAATTTTGGGTCATCGTCGGCAACCTCTACTACTGTGCATAGGGGAATTCGTTTCATTCAAGGTCAACCTCGATATAGGTCCTCTTTTGTGTTCAGCGACTATATAGGCCGCTTCATTTTCGGCGGGCGTCTCTGTCTCCCATCCGCAAAACCCCTCCATCCTCCATCTACCGCTACCGATGACCGCTCAATACCCGATCTCGTTCGCGACGGCCTGGTTGCCTGGATCGAGCTCAACTCCCGAAGCGTCGTCGTCACGGATACCGGCACCGTCTCCCGTCTCTGAAGTACCCCCTTCGACCTCTTCGCCGCCCCAAAAGAAGTCTTTATCTGGATGGAAGCACTCGGCAGCCGGCAGGTAAGCTTGACCAAGCGACGACAAACGACCATATCTGATCGTCCAGTGTTGGTGGTATGGCAGGAGCGATCGTCACCTCGCCCTTCGATGTCGTCAAGGTCAGCTGCCTGCTCTCAGATCTTCATTCATGTTCTTTTGAGCTGACCGTGGGCAGACGCGCTTACAGTCCGACCTGTTTCGTCATAGTGCGCGAGACCCAGTCAAAGCAGCTGCTGGTTCGATACCGCAACGCACAGGGATATCCGGTGGACTCTACCAGTTCGTAGACACGATATATCTGATGAGGTGATTGCGTAAATGGTCAATCCCATGGTACTCTGCTGACGTTTAGGCGTATAGCTGTCGAGGAAGGCTGGCGAGCTTTGTACAAGGGATTAGGCCCATCGCTAGTCGGCATCATTCCTGCTCGGTGAGTGCGGTGTCACTGAGCATAGCTGGTGCTTGACTGACGCAGCTCAGAGCTATCAACTTTTACTTTTACCCGACCTCGAAAGCATACCTGGCCAAGCAGTTCCCAAACGCGCCAACAACCAAACCTGGTCAAACGTCAGAAGATAGCCCGGTCGTTCACCTCACTGCGGCCGTCATCGCTGGCATCATGACCGCGACAGGGACAAATCCAATTTGGGGTAAGCCGATGATCATACATCTCACATTGCGCTGTCCTGACATCACAGTCGTTAAGACCCGACTCCAACTTTCAGCGAGAAAGCTCGAAAAGCCTGCAGCATCCCCACTTCCCGGACCTATCGCTTCTTCAGCCAGTGCGCTATCACAACCAGCGGCTGTTCCCAAACCCACCGTTTCACCATTGAATGCGATCGGCATGACGCTATCGATCATCAAGCAAGAAGGACTGACGGGACTGTATCGAGGAATGTCAGCGAGCTATCTAGGTGTATCAGAAGGAGTCATTCAATGGGTTCTCTACGAAGTGAGCTAACGCGCAGCCTCTCAGCTGAGACCACTGCTGACCGGATAGCGCCTGAAACGAGTCGGGCAAAACAGCGCCGTCGACATCAATCAGTCTTCCCTTCTCTCCTACACCGCTTCGATCGTCGGCGCCTCAGGTAGCGCCAAAGCCGTCGCATCCCTCATCACCTACCCACACGAAGTCATCCGTACACGATTGCGTCAACCAGCCATCGAAGGGCGACAAAAGTACACCGGTCTGGTCCAGACTCTCAAGCTTGTCGTAGCGGAGGAAGGCGTCGGAGCGCTGTATGGTGGTCTGACGGCGCACTTGTTCAGGGTGGTGCCCAACGCTGCCTGCATGTTCTTGATCTACGAGGTGGTCGCGTCGAAACTGGCTTAGACACGCCGACTGGGAGAGGCCGGCCTTACACCATTCATACCGTTGTATACCCAGCATCCTGTTATACCCTGCACCACTCGCATTTCCCGTATTATCATGCAAACTCTGCTCGTCCTGACCCTTGCCGCGGATAGATAACATTCCGAGGTTCGGTCTCGCGTGACTGACTGCCTGGCAGAGATAGGTGCTGGCCGGTTTGAGCAGACTTGTCTCGCTCAAGGATGTCGTGAGAACGTGATGTGATCAGTCTCTGGGGGTTAATCCGATCGCGATGCCCTCCCGATGCCATGTATCGCGCTACCGCATGTCGTGCCAGCTTTTGCCCTTTGGCGGCCGATCACTTCAAGATGAGCTCAATCGCTGGCAACCGTCTTTCCGGAGAAAAACTCACATGAACTTCTGATCCACTACCACCTTTCCATCTACCAGACTAGCATTGTTGGTCACTTCAATAGCTGGTTTACCCTCTCCGCATCTATTTGATCAGTGTCCAGACTGTGTTGATGGAAAGTAGGTGAGGAGCTCAACGTACTGCCGGAAGATCCGTTCCAGAGGCCAGCATGTGATTTTACCTCCTGCTGGACTACACTCGTATTGTATCATTGAGAAGAGCGTGCACGGGTCGTCCTGTCGAGTTTTACCCTTCGGTTGTTCAGACATGATTGCGCTCCGGAGAGAAGGTGAGAGAAAGAAAGCAGAAGCAAGAGTCGAGCTGAGAGGGTGCAGCAGAAAGTGGCAGCAAGTGGCATTCTGGACAGGTTACTTCTTGATGGGTTACTGCCGAGTATGTGTGTTCGTGAATGCGACTCCCGACACCAGTCTTCACTTGGCCCCTCCTTGTACAGTTGACGACACACAGGCCAGTTATAACGTCTGACACGAAGTACACGGTCTGACCTTCCCCAATTGACCTTGCAGCACTATAAAACACTGGATATCCAAGGTTTTGCAATGGTCGCAGGTCGGTCGAAGGCGATGAATTCGACTTTGAGGCCAGCTTGGGTTGTCCAGCGCGACCATCCGCTCTATGGATGATTCGAAGAGATTGAACTCCTTAACCCACCTGCGAGAGATGAGCTCATGTATCTCTCGGCGGACGATGACCTACGTGGAGATTCGTTCGATAATGCGGTCGTTGCGATTGAGCGACAGCTGAGCGTACTTCTCAGCCTCCCTCAATGTCCAGAGAGGAGTGATGCCGAACCATGATCCTCCAACAAATAGCTTGCTTCGGCACAGGTCGTAGTTCCTGTAGGCGAGAGTCTCCAAGATACGAGCACAAATCGGGATGGGGATGTTTCTGTTGCGCTTCGGGAGGAAAGCGAGATCGAGCAGGTGTAAGAGTTTTCGAACCTACAGGTCGTATCAGCACAACACCATCTCGCCTATCCGGCCACGCTAGCGCCAACGATGAGGGACGATCTTACCGATTCGTGATTCGTCCAATCTGACTTATCTGCTCCGCCAAGAGCATCGCACAGAGTCAACAATGCGCTGGCTCGAGCCGGAACGGGGATGTCAGGCCATGGGTACTGGTGTGTTGCAGTTGGGAAATCAACCGTGCGGGTGAGATGTATTTCACCCCCGCCAGTGGTTGAAGTGATGCGAGAGGACGAGCCCGATCCGTTGTTCACTGGATTGCAGTCTGATGATATTGGTGACGGTGAGGAATGAGGGGACGGGCTCGGGGCACTGCTCCTTTTGAGCAAAGCCGCTCGAAAGAGCGGTGAAGTAGTAGGCGCGCGGGTGAGTTGGTTAGAACCCAAGCGAGGAGATGGTGAAATGCTCTCGTATCCGGACAGTCGAAGATTGTTCTCGGTCAGAGCTCCGCAAGCATGATTGGGGCTTGTCGAATCCCATTATGGGCAAGAACATGAGGATTCACCCACAAGCAGGGGGGAAGGGATGGGCGAGTCTTCTCCAAGTAGACGGAGTCGTTTAGGAGGCCGGGACGACACGGGTGAGCCATTCGAGTTCGATGTATCGCCAGCGGCTGGCCTCGTCATCCATGATCTGGGACGAGGTGGTGTAGTAGGGTCGGCGATGGTGGTACTGCCACCTGTCTCAGCAGTCAAGCGGATGATGTGGTCTGCGAGGCGGGAATATACCGGTGTGATAAGAAGAGGTTGAGCTGGGCTCGACATGTTGGGTGATAGCATGACGGTGTAAGTGACGTTTGGAGGACAGACGACGTCAATGGGCCGAAAGGTGTGGATCCACAAATCAGTCAAGGCCGGCGATGGAAAGCCGTGAGCGACAAGAACCGGATCGTTCGAGTGCCCAAGGCATGTTGAGAACAGGTTCGTACTTCGCTTGTGCTATGTCAGTCCTGTCAATCGCAGAAGTTGGTTGATTAAGGGTACAATCGGCGATGATCAGTGCATCAACTTGCTCCTGCGCCGACTACTTGGCGACCGACCTGGACCGAGTCGCTGCGTGATTCACGCGAGTGTGCGTCTGACAATCCCTACCCTCGTTAGACGACCATCGACCACGGGCCCAAGTTACCGAGATGGTCAGTTCGGTCGTACGTCGAACCGCCGGTCTCAAAGTACCAACGCCGACAAACCTTGGACCAATTTGAGTTCGACCATCGACGCAACTGTGATCGTCTTCGATCCAAATCGACATCGAGTTTCTTGCGTGTCCATCTTCCATTCTACTCATCGTCATTCCTGCCTTGACTCGCAGTGCTTCGTTCGTGTTGCCCGTGTTACTTTCCTGCACCTGCCCGACATGCCCACTTCGACCAAAGTCAAGACCGACAAGATCGTCACGTACCACCCAGATGGCTCGCGCCAGACTTTGGGGTACCGCGTCGAACGACTGACCGAACGGACCGTCCGACGTTGTGCCAGACCACCCAATCGCCACGCGTCCTCGCTGATAGAACGTCCGAGCTCCTTCCGCCGATCGATCCACATCACCAACCCGCCAAGAACTTTACCGCCCGTCGTCCATACTCAACACGCGACGCGCGAGACTACCCAGACGCTCGTCGTCTCTCCCCGATTGCCATTGGGCTGGAAACATCAAGAAACGAAAGAGCGTTTCGACTATCATCAAGGTATGAAGGAAGCGTCATACGCGTCGAATACCGTTACTCACAAAGTAATGTTTTTCGGTCCTTCCCCCGTGAGTCGGACGCTTCTCATCGATTATGTCGATCCGTACATTCTGATGGATCAGTGGGACCAAGTCAAAGACGAATGCCACGCGCTGAAGCGGGATATGAAGAAGGACTGCAAGTTGGCCAAGGATGCGGTCAAGACTTGGTGGAACAAGACCACCTTTTAGGCCCCCCGTATAGGTTGTTCGATGTTCGATGTATTACGGGGATATACCCGATGCATGCTCAATGTGGTCTTCGTCCGTCGACGCCCCAACAACGCCATATCCTCTGGACGACTTGAAGTTTGTCGCGCCGTCGCAGAGCCGGGTTCTCGACCATCCGCAGGTCGTCTAGGAAAGCCTGTACCCAGTCAGTCTGATTTTATCCGGGCGTCACGCAAGCGGACTCACCTCTCGACTTGATCCGAGGCCCGCTGCCCAAGTCCGCATTCCGCTGACGGAAACGATCAGCAGACCTCGATCTCGCTGAGTCATCTCTTGATCATCCTCCGGCGCCGTTAGGAGAATCCGCTCGACATCTCGCATGCCATTGAAGTACCTCCTCCGACGGCTTTTACCACGTTTCTCACCCCTCCATGCGCTGCGCAGGTATCCGCCTAGTCCGTAAAGGATCAAGAAACTCGGTGCGACACCGACAAAGGCGAAAGTGAGTTGCTGCGACCGAAGGAGATGGTCGAGAGACAGGAGCGAGAGTGACAAGTCGGTCTTCCATCAGTTGATGCCTTGGTCTGCGTACTCACCTTCGTCTTTTGCACCTGAATGAGCAATGTTCGGACCAGGCTGCCAAGTAGAGCGTTCTTGAGCGGGCTCTGGATCTCAGCTAGTGCGTCACAGTCCGCGACATACCTGCATCTCCCGCTCGTAGACTCGAAGGACCTCTTCCATATCGCCCGCCCTCACTTTTGCGCTCAGCGACTCGAGCTGAGGTCCTGATAGCTTGTAGTAGTCTCGGCCAAGGTCAAGCACCATCCTCTCGAGCGACTGTGAATCAGTATTTGACAAGGTCCTCTCGGGTCTCGAAGCACTCACAGCTTGGTCAGACTGCACAGTAGTGGGTGCGACACCCAATCCCTCTCCTCCACCTCGAATCGTCTTTCCAATTCCCTCTAAAGGCTCCCATACCCATTGCACCACGAAACCTCTGACTGTCTCCTTGGCCGTCAAGATCTGCTCCTTCATCCATTCCTTGTTTCGAGCAAAAGTCTGAACTGCCGAGTATGCGACTGGAGGTAGGAAGAGCAGCGGAAACCAGAACCGCGTCAAGGCGGATGGGCGTTTATGAACCGTCAAGACCCGATCGATCTCGGATTTGCTCTTTGGAAGATGGGTCGTGAGGATGGAGACGAGCGAAGCGGGGTTGGCGGTAGATTGAAGGGAAGGGGGAGAATAGCTTGACCGGGATCGGCGGCTTGGAGGTGCCGTTTGTATCTGAAGCGCTTGGCAGATCGTCTCGTATATCCTGGTCGTCTCGCCAGCAAGGTCATCGTGCGTGAACGATTGGTCGATATCTTCTCCATCTCCGCCTATTTGCGGTCCGTGTAAAGCTAGAAACCCGATCTTGCGCGCAATATCGTCCCGCGCGTTCAGGAGGGTCTTGCGCGACGCCAGCATTTCCCGGCGAGTCAGGACGTATGGCGAAGTGACAGCCGAGATAGCTGCGGTGGGTGTGGCGTGGATCGGTTTGAAGATGGTCGTGGGTGATGGAAATGAGATGGCTTTGAGCGAGGGGATCGACATGGATGAAAGAGGAGGCATGGCGCTGAACAAGCGGATCGGCAAGGCTACGACAAGGTCAACGAGCCGATCTTTGTTGACCAAATGAGGACTCACTCTGCACCAGATAAACCAGCACACCTCTCCTTCCGATCAGGCTCGATTCCCACCAGCTCCTCTCCTCTTCCAGCTGCAAAGCACCATCAACGAGCGCCTGCAGAACCTCTTTCCAGACGAGTATGACAGCCCGACCTAGCACCTCTGCCTCAACGAGCTTGTCCACCTCGTTTGCATAGGCGGTGACTCCATCTCGCTGTCTGGCTAGCCCGCTAAGTATCTGTACCAACTTCTCGTGATCAGGTACTTTCGATGCGGACAAGTCGTGCAAAGCAGCTTCGAGCGCCGGAGAAGGCTTAACATCGTTTGCGCTGAATTGGGCGGCCGGAGCGATAGAAAGGGTGGAAAGGGACGAGAGGTGGGTTTTGAGCTGTTCGTCGGCGTAGCTCGGAGCTGCCGAGGCGAAGAGGAACGACATTGTGCAGAAACGGTTCCAGAGATAATGCACAAGTGTTTCGCGAGAACCATTCCGGTCGAAAGATACCAAAGACGTCACAAGAATCGGGATGAGGCCACGTGGCTGACTTCTTGTTTTGGTGAGCCGAGGTCTTTGGCTCGTCTCGACAGACTGCTCTATCATTACTTCATCGCGACGCGCACACGGACCCCTCTCTTGGACAGCTCAGGTCTTCAGCTTCCCGAATGCGTTTCGGATTACCTGACGACTCGGACGCTTCCGATGTCTCTTCTGTCTACTCGTATACCTCCGACGAATCGTCTTTCGAAGTCTTTCCCAGACAGTCCGTCACCCTGGCCTCGCTCTCGAGATCTTTGACGCGGAAGCTGACCTCAATGACAGGTATGAAGAGCCAAAGTCACATCTAGGCAGACGTATACGAGGATTTGTCGATAGTTCAGATTCCGAGACCGAGTCGGATGACGATTTTGGATTGCTCGGAATTCGACAAGGCAAGCAACGGACGACGTGCGTATATCTAAGTGCCAATTTAGGAAGAAGTGAGGCTGATAGGCAGTGATGTTTCCGTCAGCACCACGTCTGTGATCAGTACTCCTACTTCGAAAGACCAGACGCTTTGGCGGACGAGTGCGTCCTTGACAACTAGTCGGAAAGGGAAAGAACGCGCTATGGGATGGGACGAAGATTCTACCGCCGGGAAGTTGAGGACATGGATGAAGACGACTGAGGAGGACGCAATGGTGTGTATGAAAGCATTGACAGAAATGTGACATGGCTGACAAGGCTAGCGCGAAGGCCGGAAGGCTGCGGGCGAGAGGAGGGCGAGGTTAAGAGAGATCAACCAGAATGCCGTTCAAGGTATATCTGCCGCTGAGAAAGAGAGGTCGGCGAGGGAAGAGGAAGAGATGGCGAGGTTGCTGGAGGGGTTGGTGCTGCAACAAGCCAAGAAGGAGGAGGAGCTAGCCAAACGGTTTGCGGAGCGAGAGAAGAAGCTGTGGGCGGTAAGTTTTGCTCGCTCGCACTTGTGACCTAGGAAAGGAGGGCTGAGACAGACAGGACATTGATGCTGCGATCCAGCATGCAGATCGAGCGGAAGCGGAGAAGAAAGCGGCTGAGCTGGCCGAGGCGAAAGCAAAGAAGGAGCAGGCCGAGGCGAAAGCTGCTGCCGCCGAAAAGGAGGCACAGGCGAGACGAGCCCAGGCAGAAAAGATGGCCCGCGAGAAGATCGAGAAGGATAAAGCGGAAGCGGAGGCCAAGAAGGAGCAAGAGAGGGTAGCAGCGGAGGAGAAGGAGAAAGAGGCAGCAAGGCTCAAAGCCGCGGACACGAGGGGCAAGACGAGTTCCGAGTGGAGAAGATGGGTGGACAAGCAGAGGTGGATGAAGAAGGAGGTGATTGAGGTGGTCAAGGCGGATCGAGCGACGAGGACAGGGTTGAGGACGGCGATGCGGCTCATCACGCGGAATCTGGGTCAGGTGACCAACTCGAAGGAAACAGTCATCCGAGTAGTAAGTCACATTCGCGCAACAATACACGACAACTGCGTGCTAATGACACCAGACCAACGACATACACAAGCTCCTGGTTGACCAGCTACCGGCACCGCCATCGCCTGCCTCCCCTACTCAGCTCGACGACACCGTCTCAAAACCCTACGCGTACATGCTATCGCACTTCTCCAAGGCGCTCATCAAACAAGCCGAATCTGAAGTTTCAGCCAAAGCCGAGGCTGCGTTCCCACTTGCTCGAATCGTCGTTGGACTCCTCCTCCGAGGACACGGCGCGTTAGGCGACGTACTTTTCGCTCGACTGGTGAAAAAGTGTCCTTGGGTCGTTCCCTTCTACCCAAACAAACAGCCCGTACGTTCTCATTTGCAGGACTTTTTTGATCATCACTTGACCACCATCAGGATCAACCTCGAGAAGAATACGAAAAGTCGACTGGACGAGGATCGGACGAGACGAAAACCGACTATATCGCCCGAATGGCCGGTATCACGACCCTCTATTTCGCTATACTGCAAACCCCGCTCTCATCACTCGTCGTCACACTGTCAAACGCACCTACACCCACACCACCTCAACTGCCCACGCTTATCGCTGCTCCGTTCCGGTTCCCAGCAGCTTGGACGTGGTTTTCCAACGCCTGCCGCGACCCTGTCCCAGCTATGGAACCTACTGCCCATCTCATCACAGCGTGGATCGAAAATGTCGGACGGGAGATCACGCGGGTGTGCGGTCCCAAGCAGATTGGTAAAGCCCTCGACGCTCTCTATCACGAGGGTATAGAAGGTGGGAAAGTCAAAGGAGATAGCGAGGCGGCTAGACAGCGGCTAGCGCTTGTCCTCGAATCATGGAAGAAGGACGGACTAGGTTATCCAAAAGCAAGAGAGTGGGAGTGACAGGTGGTAGTCACTAGTCGTGACGTCGATGCAGACACATGGCTCCTCTCCACCCAGCTACATATCTGCCTGGGTAACTAAAGCTAAGACTAGCCGGTTGTGATTTTGGAATGGCAAAAGCCAAAAGCCACATTGAAATTTCGGACCCTCCCTCAATTAAGTCACCGTTGGCGGTGCCTTCGACAACCCTGAACTTGTTTCGGATGACGATCGAGTTATGTTATTAGGTCGTGCCGAGAGAGGGCGAGGGTGTTCTTTTGCATCTTTTGATCTGCCCGTGTAGCCGATGGAAGACAGCATACGTCGATAAGGGTTTCAGGTCCAGGTATCGGCCTCATTCACAAGATGACCAAGACTGGAAACTGTCTCCTTCGGTACCAAACTTGTCACCCGGACCCCTAAGTCAGTGCCACATGCACATTCCCATGACCTTTCGAGTTCATCGCCAAGACGCCATGATGTCAATTGCCGGACGCCTTGAAACTTTCGAGAATGTAGAGGACCGAGAATCGAGGACCGGAAGATCCGCAGTCTGGGGACCGGTCGGGTCGGGTCCCTCGAACCATGTTGATCCCTGTCCGTCGACACCACGATCGGACGATCAGTCGGTTCGATCGACCAGTCCAGTGGACTCGAGCGTGGCAGCAAGTGACGGTAACGACATACGATTCAAATGCAATGCTATGTGATATAAAACGGCACAAGCTACTACTTGTTCTATGTAAGATGTCACAGGATGTAATGTTCGTCACTGTCCTTCCTGCCTTCTTTCCTTTCCGTCCGTTTCCTACGCTACGCTACTAGAGATACTGATTGTCCACGAGACAGGGAGACAAAGTCCACACCAATATATCTACGTTGTATACCGACTTCATTGTCCATCACCCCCTCTCTTGATGCAGACATGCCTCTCCCGTACAGATCCGCTAGTACGTCGCCGAAGTGTACAGCTGGTCCATCTGGAGACCGAGGTGCATGTCGAGCGGTGCGTCCTGTCGCATGGGCGCATTGGAGGGGAGGGCGATACCGAGTCCGATGAGGGGATCAAGCTTGCTGCCCGACGAACTCATCGAATACTCTGGCGCGAGGGTAGGCGAGTCGGTAGTCTGCTGCATGGGCAGCAGAGCCGTCGGGCTGTATGAGGGGGTAGGGTAACCGTTGGGCATGTAGTAGGGGGCAGGAGTGGCTGGCGACGATGAAGATTGGGTGGTGGTCGACGAGTTGGTATTGGTTCGCTGGTGGGTATTGATGGGAGTCAGGGGGATAGGCGGTCGAAGGTATCCTGGACCGAGATTAGGGGAAGAGTAGTTTGACAAGAGCTGGGGTGGATCCGGGAAGGGCTGAGGGCCGAGGTTGTTGCCGAGTTGCTCGGTGTACGAGGTGTAGGGAGTAGGGGCCGTCTCGTTGTATGACCACTGGGGAATAGGGGCAGCGGTGTCAAACATCGCCGGCGAGGCGAGCAGAGGAGCAGGTGGGGGCGGAGGGATGGTTCCGTAAGTCGACTCGAAGTTCGGTGTAGAGACCGTTCGGCGATGACTGAGGTGGGCGGGGCGAGCCGCAGGAGCGACAGCAGGAGGTGCACCGTAGGTGAGGTGGTTGTTGTACCCGCTGACGTTGCTGTATCCGCCGCCGGATCCACCGGAGCTGCTGTATCCGCTAGGCGAAGGAACCCAGTAGGGCGAGTAACCGGATCCAGGCGTGGGGTACTGTCGAGCCGCCTTGGACGCCGCTTTCCTCTCCCTCGTAGCCCTGTTGACTTCTTCCGGGACGGGCGCATAGTCGCATAGTCTGCCCGCCTTGTCGCAGTTTCGACATGGCTTACCGCCGCAACATCGGATCTTCCTAAACATATGTCAGTTGATGTTCTCCGGGATGAACGCGGGAGTCGAAGGAAAGGAAGGGATGAAGAGTTTGTGGTTGGGTACGGGTTGAAGGAAAGGAAAGGGAGTGAGTGGGACTGGTGACTAACCGGTGTCGGCAATATTGACATGCCATGGAGATTCGCTGTCGGCGAGGACTGGAGTTGGGGCTGGCTGGCATACTGTGAATGTTGGATAGATCGTCGAAGGGACTCTGAGTGAAGGGGTCTATATGACCAGTGTGTAATACGGCAGGATATTGGGGAACCATGCGATGGTCGAAGACCGGCGGCTGTTGATATTGCAACATGCTGAGATGACGACTGCCGCGGGAAGGCGAAGAGTAGACAGAGATGTGTCGCGGGTAGCTGCGATCGCCTAGGTACCGGGAAGGTAGATGGCGCGGCGGTCAACACTTTGCTCGAACGATTGCGCCCAGTCCTGGATCTGACGACTGGCGGGAGTCGGGTCACAAGATCGAGTGGTAGATAGAAGGGGCGGGAAGGATGCGTGGAATAGTTTGAGGATGGACGGGATGTGACTGGTTACAGGCTACTAGATGATAGGTGATAGGCTTGCTCGATGCGACGTAATGTCCGTAGTTAAGATGAGTCGAAACGATTAAGGCGTGACGGGATTCCGAGGTGAGACCAGGCGGGAGAGGTTGAGTCTTTATAGTTGACTCACTGGACCCGGCGGTTTCCAAGTTCGAAAAGTGGGCGATGTCTGCCGATGTCTGATCGTCTAAGTCAGAAGGGTCCGAGACGGTGTGAGGTGTGGGGTCGGAGTCGCACGAGCATGCGCTATACCGAAAGTAATGATCGATGAAACAAGACACTGGGGGTAAAGAGGTGTGTGGGTGGGATACAAGATCTACTGTAAATTGGCTGACAGATCCGCAATGTCTCGGACGTTGGGTACCGAATAGCGTAGTAGCGTAGAAGCGTTGATGTCTTTGATTCGGTGACGCAACGGTTGGCGAGGTTGAATCGAGAGGGGAAGATGTCGCAGAACGTTTGATCGATGGATACCTCAGCTGTGCTCTCGGTTCCCTCTTGTCCTCTCCATCGGTTTTGAGTTTCGGGCGCTTCTTGTTCGGAAAAGAGGAACTCGGTGTGTGTGGGTGACAAACTCTATTCTACTTTCGACAAGTGAGACAGGTTCAAACTGCGGCCTTGTGTGTAGGTGTAGGAAGAGATGGAGAGAGGTGTCGGTGGGACTTTGGGCGTTGTCGACGAATTGCAGTTGATTTAGATAGATGGGAAAGAAGTCGTGGGGAGCAACTATATGGGATTATCTACTCTCTGTCTCTGACCTCGTGTAGCAAGAACCGGCATCGGCTCGGAAGTTGAGGGTATGTACATTAGGTGTAGCCTAGGAGGAGCCGGACGACTGAACTTCTCTCTCTCCCTCCACCCTCGGCATGGACAGCCCTCAGTGAAAAAAAGCTAAAAGAGTGTCCGACCGAGCCGGCGTTGGATAATTGCAAGATGGTATTACATACATCGATCTCGCTGTGCCAGGAGCTGCCCACCTCACTAGAGTCCCTCAATAACCGGCCAATGCCCTAAATGAGTATGTGATTGCGCGCTCTCTGATTCTGTAAGCAGCAGTTGTGTAGAAAGTACCCCACCCTCTACCCCTCTGTTCCGCTATGCTGGGTTAGGATCCACGTCGATCCGAAGTGTCCGGAACGCTTCAGGGTCAGGAGTTTTAGACTTCCGATCATGCAGTTAGTCCGAGTCCCTGATCTGAACTTGGCGTGACATCAGAGGGTGAATGACTGCTAGTACTTACGTCACTATTTTTTAGGTGAACGCCGGCCTCTGCTGAACCGAGATTGAAAAGTCTTAGATCTTTCACCGGGGTCGAAGAAGCAGGGGGGAACGAGGAGCAGCATGACCGCATGTCTGTTTCGGATAACCCGACCAAGATGCCGGTAACTCGATCCCTACCTCCTAATGTCGATGCCGTTACCATCCATTTTGGGTGCCCTGGTGTGCCTGAGCCAATGTCAAGTATGACTCCCTCTTTCCGTGCCGACGGCCCTTCTGACCATATGTTCGTAACGCCATAGGCTGGGACGGCTTCCAGCTACACAGCCTGCTGCGTGACCGACTTCAGGTGACCTCGAGAGCCAAGCAGTAGGGAGGGTGCTGAAACGCAAAGTTCGTCACTTAGCCGAAGGTCAGCGTGACGTCGTATGCAGAAAGAAGTAATCAGATCCCGATGCCGGTTCTAGCCAACTTGATCAGGCGAGGTCCGGCACCCACGTCAGAACCCCCCGTTTATAATTATGGTAAATGATTGATCCGAGACAAGGTATGTACTCCTGCGCAAGCGCTTTTCAGCGCTTGACGACAGGACTGAATGGGGATCTGCTAGTAACTAATCTAGACCCTCCACGCTGGGTCCGGGTGGGCATTACGATAGCGTAGCACGCTTTCCTCTTTGATCTTTTCACCCGGACTTCCGGTATGTCGTAATCCTGCGCAGCGTGTGGGCGACAACGTGGCGAGGGATGACTTTTGGGGGCGGTTGTCAGCGAATAATGCATGATGAGTACCGCTTTTCCCACGATGATTCTTGGCATAGAGACGATGCATGCCGATACTAAGCGACCTCGTCGACAGGCGACTACCAAACGCCGAGACAACGCCCGTCGATCGCAATGACGAAGATGGCTTGATGTAGTCGAGAGACTACTGATTGCGACTTGAGGATGGTACACATTGTATGTGGGTCGATCGTTTCACACCGGCCATTCGGGGTGGTGGGACCATCGATCGTGTCGGAGCCGACAAGCATCGTCTGGGCATCGTTTTGGGCAGGGCTGGCGTCATCCCTTCACCGTTTGTTCCCAGCAGCGACGACCGAATTGCGAGTTCTGGCAAGTCAGCGTTGCTAAACAGGTGGAGCATTTAGAGGCCAAACACGTGGTCCAAGCTCCACTGTTGACAGCGAGAGCGTTACTGACAGGTTGTCGATGTAGGTGCTGAGCATCTCGTTGTCCCTCGCGAGCTTGTCATTCTCGCCCTCGACTTCGTGGACGCGGACCATCAGGCCTCGAAGGCCATCTCGTAGTTGCAGAATGTCCTTGATGACTTTCTCCTTCTCGAGCGCGGATTCGATTGTCGGCTCGCTCGTCGTTGCTGTCGGAGAGACGCCCCATGGTTCAGAGTCTCCGAAGCCTGAGTTTGACATGATGTCTGGGTCTTCGATGCGCGGTGTGTAGCCGTTGTAACCGTCTGTGCTGGGAGCTAGGGGAAACCGATGAATGGAAAGACAACGTTGAATGTATCGACGCGCTATCGACAGTAGTGCCTCCACTCGGCTTTACCCTGAAAACACGATTCACTGTTGAGTGATTGACTATTGTTGTTGCTTCTTTCCGACTATTTACGCTTTTGCCATACTCTGTAACACATCACTGCCCCATGCGGATGTCGATGCTCGGACGACTCTGCCCTTCTCTCACGACTTAACGACCTTCACGAACCTCCCGGTACGACACTTCCGCTGCCCTAGCCCGGCGAAATATTGAATCAGCCTTTAAGCGTCATCTGCTCGTCATGGACACCTTGTTCCGCAAGAAGACGTCCACTCGGTCATCCCAGTCATCAGGCTACTCTACACCTTATGCGCAAGTCTCGGCCGGACCTTCGCCCGTGGCGGGTCCTTCGACGTATCGGCGCGACACGGGTAGCGCATCGTCCATGATCAGTCCGCCCAACTCAAATCCAGGGCTCATGTTCAATGAAGACTCGCACGGATCCATGCCACCTCCTCCGCCCAAAGACAAGCGCCCCAATCAACAAATGAATCAGGAATTTGGTGGAACACGATATGGGCGCGATAGCGATACCGCATCAATACGCTCGGTCGCGTCCAATCGATCAATGATGCCAAATACCGACTTGGGGCGGTACCCCAGCTACTCTGGCGAGTCTCAGAACTACCGACCTCAATATCCATCTCGCGCACGTCCGCCGGGTGTCTCGAGGGTATCAGAAGAATTCCACATATCACGTCCGCCGGATGCTCAGGTGGAGATCGACTTTCAGCGCTTACTCGAAAACCGTGATCTGGACGCCGTCAACAAAAACGTTCCCTCAATCACATCCCGCTCTTCCATCTCATCCGTCACCGATATCGCCAAGACAACCTCGTCATTGACGGTCGATCAGAAATGGCAGATGGTCAAGGCGGACGCGCAGGCGCGATGGGATGCATCCAGGATGGCTGAGAAGCGGAGAGAGGACGAGGTCAAGAGCGGCAAAAAGCGGAGTGGGGCGCTCAAGAACTCGCCAGAATGGTTCTTGAAGAAACTCCTGGATGGTAGCGTCACGACGCAGCATATACAGACTCTGACAGTCTCTATACGGACCAGTCCTCTCGAGTGAGTTGGACGCGTCGCGTCGTCGGTGTGTTTATTGCTGAGCATATAGGTGGGTACGCGATTTCATGGACTGCCAAGGTCAGGTGGTGGTCGCCAACTACTTGGCCAATCTGTGCAAGAAGGGAATCAGAGGGAATACGGATGGCGAGATGGAGATGGAGATCCTCAAGTTCTTCAAGAAGTCTCTCAGCAACAAAGTGAGCAGCCGATCGTAACGGAGACTCGCGTGCTGACAATGTCAGAACGGCGCTGTCGACTCGATGCAAAAGCCACAAGTCATACATGGACTCTGCTATTCGCTCACATCACCCAATCTCGCCGCTCGAAAGGCTGCCGCCGAAATCTTGGTCTTCTTCTGTCACTGGGAGGAAGAAGGGGAGGACCGCGTCGGTCTAGGTCATGTACTGCATGGCTTGGGCATGGTCGAATCGCACGTGAACGCCTCCCTCGACGTTGGACATAAGGTTGGGAGGTTCGACATATGGCTCAAGCAGATGGAGCGAACTGTTGAGGGGAGAGGCAGGATGGGAAGTACGGTTGGACTCAGCAGGGACTTGAAGGGCACGGACGACGGGACGATTCTGGACATCTGCGTGAGCCTGCTTCAGCCTGTGGGATATGAGTCTGGGGACTGACCTGGCAGGTCACGATGATCTACCTCGTCTCGGCCATCACTTCCGCAAACGACATCCGTGTCCGATGCTCCATACGTGCGCAGCTCGAGTCGGCTGGTCTGCTCAACATCTTCCACAAGATTCGCGGCTGGCGTGACGAGCAGACAATACGCATGATTCGGCAGTACGAGGAGGAAGCCGAGCGGGATCGCCAGGACCTCGTCGAAGAGGCCGACTTGAACTTGCTCAAATCAACCCGCAGCCCTCGAGATGTCTTCGAGGCGCTCATGCAGAAGACAAAGGGCACGAAAGCTTCAGCGCACCTGCTCGATGCTATGCGGCATCTCCTACTCATCAAGGCCGAGGGCGAAGAGAAGGTCCGGTACTTTCAGCTCATCGACCAGCTCATCACTTCGGTCGTCATGAACGATTCGCCAGATCTAGGTCACGACTTTTCGAGGGCGTTTGGCATGTCGGTCTCGCACGTTATCTCCAAGTTCGTCGAGCAAGAACGGGTCGACCGCGCCACAGAGGAAGTCAAGCAGATGAAGGTGGCTTTGGCGACTGCACATCGGGAGAAGGCCGCTCTAGCCGACGAGATCTCTGCTGGCAACGACGGATTGGTCGGTCAGCTCAAGGCGCACATAGCGGAACTCGAAGACAAGCTACGTCGATCTCGGACGGCTACCGAATCGCTCGAAGATCAGATGGAGAAGATGAAGCAGGATTACGAGACTCGTATACGTGAACTCGAGCTCATCATCCAAGAACTCTTCAATATGCTCCGAGAGACTGCACATCTCGACCAAGTGACAGCCATGAGCGAAGGTCCGTTCGATCGAGAACAGCTCATTCATCAATTACGTCAACAGTGGGAGCGGAAACGCACGATACGCAAGCTCGAGGGGAGGGACATGCGGTCCGTCAGCCCGAGCGCCGACCGACGCCGGCCCAAAGCGATCGAGGAGGAGGATCCGGATGGGCCAGAGGCAGAAGGCGAGGCGGATGGAGATGCCGAAGTGGTCCAAGCGGAGAAGGGCAACATGACGAAAGCCATGGAGAAGCACATGTCGGGCTCGCAGTTCATGGACGCAGAGGAGGAACGTGTTAGGGCTCACATCGAGCACGCCCTTGTCAAAGGTGCTGATCATGTGGTGAGTCGCGATGTTCTCGTCAACGTGCTTGTGAGTGGCGCAGCTGATCAGTCAGTCTCCTACGACCCGCACGCACCGCCGCGATGGAGAGACACCGACACGCCGAACCGCTCGGAATGCACCACCCATCAGCGAAAAGTCTGCCCAGCGTTTCTCCAAGAAACCCGGCGCTCTACCCGCTCGCTTCCTCGAAGAGATCCGCTACAAGACCTTGTCGCGTTCATTCTCCGAATCCGTCATTGATCAATTCGACAACAGCTCGTACCGAGAATCCGGCATGACCGAACGTACGGGTGTAACAGTTCCGTCGATGGAGATTCGCACTCCTGGTACGAGCAAGCGGGATACCTTCGCTTCTCAGATCCTCAGTCGAGCTCGGTCTTTCCGAGGATCTCAGCAGGACCTCGACGACCCGAGCTTGTCCACTTTGAACGAGGAGCCAAGCAAAGAGATGGAGAGTGAAGGCGGTCTCGGCCTGCCTGGTTCACCGGTGAACGCCGTCATCGACCTCTCCGAGCCTGCCAGTGTCGCTCCACCACCTCCGGCCCCGCCTCCACCTCCGCCGCCTCCTCCTCCTCCTCTTCCTCCTCCGCCGCCGCCACCGCCACCGCCGCCTGGTAGTGCACTTGGATCACCCGCCAGTATCCCCACTGGTCCGCCAGGCGGGCGAGCTCTGCCCGGTATGGCTGGTGTGCTCGCTGGCATCAAGCTCAAAGGTGCCAACCGCGGCGTCGACTCTGACGAAAGCTCGCCCAGCATCACTCCTCCCCCTCCGCCCATGCCTCCTCCAATGACTGCCGGTCGCGCTCCGCTCGCTCCTCTTGCTTCCTTGCTCGTCGGTGCCAACGACACGCGAAAGGACGTCGGTATGATCGCCAGCAAGAAGATGAAACAGCTTCAATGGGAGAAAGTCCCCAAGCCTCGTCTCGAAAAGACAATTTGGTCTACGCCCGAAGTCGAGGAAGAAGAGCTCTTGACCAAGATGCGATCCGTCAACCTATGGAGTGAGATGGAGAACGAATTCAAAGCCAAAGAAATCATTTACGACGCTGTCAAGAAACGTAAAGAGACGGAACTGCTCAGTGTTCTCGCTCCGGATCATCGAAAACGAATTGAAATCTTGATGGCTGGATCAACGGCAAAGTCGTTCAAGGAGCCCGAACGACTGTCCGAGGCGATTGCGCATTTCGACTCGACGCTGTGCACCGAGACGTTCCTCCGAGAGCTTACGGGTGTCTTGCCAAATGATGATGATCGTGGAAAACTCCTCACTCACTCGGCCGATTCCGAAGCGGAGCTTGAGGCATTGCATCCGGCCGATCGGCTGATGGTCCGCTTGATCCAGCTGCCCCACCTCGCCGACAGGGTCAAGGGTATGCTCTTCCGCGTTCGCTTTGACCAGAATGTCGAGCTCTTGAAATCGGTGAGTCCCTTTGATCGGCTGAATCGTCAAAGCCTCATTGCTGACGTATGGCAGAGTCTCAAGCTTCTTACCAAGGCATGTACCGACCTCCGGGACGCCAAGTGTTTCCGAGAATTGCTCAATGTCATCCTCGTCATGGGTAATTACCTGAACGGCACCAACTATGCCGGTGGCGCTTTTGGTTTCAAGGTCGCCAGTATCAACAGAGTGCGTTTTCTACGTTCCAGACAAAAATCATTATCAGATACTGACTTGGTTTAGCTTGTCGACACCAAGTCGTCCAACGGTCAGAACCTGCTTCACTTCCTCGAGCATGTCGTTTCTACCCACTTCCCTCACCTCGATACTTTCCTTGACGAACTTGCCGCACCGTCTGAAGCCAACCGAGTCAACTTCAACGACATGCAAGCCACTTCAAAATCATTGCTCGACGAGATCCTCAATATCCGAAAATCACTCGATGCCAACTTCTCATCCGCTGAAGACGGGTATACGCGCAAGATGTTCCGTTTCTCGGCGTCCGCCGAGGAGGAATTAAGGGATGTGCGTGATGGGATCCTCAATGCCGAGAAGCAGCTGCGGGATGTTCAGACATACTACTGCGAGGGAGAGGAGATGGCCAGACCAATGCAGAGTCAGGATTTCTTCGGCATCTTCCGGACTTTTACCTCGTCTTACAAGGTAAGTATTACTCTTCAGACTAAGCATGCGGCTATCAGCTGATCATTGCAGTTCTGCCGCGCAGCCAACCGCGCAAGGCAAGAAGAGGCTGCACTCCGGGACCGTCGAGCCCAAGCTCGTGCCGCTCTGACACCACAGCCTACGGGCAAATCCGAAGGCGATCTCATCGAAGCTCGTATGAACCGTCTCCGGCTCGAGGGCACACCTCGGATCAAGCGAGAGAGGAGACAGCACGCCCCGCCCATCTCCCCCTTGGCGGCAGATACGGACTTTTCTGACTTTCTCATCCCGATGGGCGAGAACGGGCAAGATTTCGATTTCGGTACTGCTGCCATGAAGATGCTCGAAGGCATTCGGCGCAGTGACGACGATGATGAAGGCGAACCTGGTGGACGAAAAGAAAGGGCCGATACGTCCGACTTTGCGCCGCCAAGTCCCAGTCCAGGAGGCGAAAAGATGTCGGGAGGTGACATGCTTTTCGAATCGACCCCGACTCAACGCCGTAGTGGCGAGCACCATCGGCGCAGGTCCAGCGATGTAGACCGGCGTAGTGTCAATGGCGAAGGGGATCGCGAGGAAGGGATGGAGTATATCCAGGAAGAGGAAGAATGATTAAAGATCTAATTACGCCCTTCGATACCCTGCATAATGCTGATACCCATGCATATAGGGCTTGAGTAGTCCGTCTCGCAAGTGACACGAATTAACGCTAGTTTACAGGCAAAACAGCAACCATGATACCGTTCTTTCCGTCCTTGTTGGTGAGCCAGCGGCCTAATCTTGGTTCTTGCGATACGGCTGCTGCGAGCACGATCTGAGGCTTGTCGTCGGTCGATAGTGGTGTTGTGCGAGCAGGAAGCGAGAGGATCTGGACAGCGTTGACGAAACCTTCGACGGGGATAGTGAGGAGTTGCGAGAAGGAGCGCAAGGAAGGATCGAGTGACCAGACGCGGATATGACCGTCCCATGAGCCTGGCGATGATCAGCAATCGGAGGCGGCGTTGCTGCAGCTCTCTCTACGCACCAGTCACGAATAGGTCGGTCCCTCTAAGATGTGCGATACTGGTTATCCAATTTGGCGTTTCATTCACGCCGTGAGCGAAAGCTTGTGTGAAGATAGGCTTCTTCTTGCCGGTATGCCAGAGCGACAGAGACCTGAACAGGGTTAGCGTGGAATGCGCCGGGGGTATGAGATCGCACTGACCCGCTGTCTCCGCCAGAAAGGAAGTGCTGTTCGTCCAAGACGCACACAACGTCGATACTGCCCTCGACGTGCTCTTTGCCTTTACCCTTACGATCCCGCGGTTTCTCCTGTGGTTCCTCGCCTGGGTAGTAACCTCCACCTATACGTTCCTTCTTCTCCTCCTCGGCCAATCCCTTGACCCCCTCGAATGTCTTGCCACCACCTCGGAAGACCAATTGCGTCTCCTCTTCGAGCTTCCACCACCGGCATGTCCGGTCGCGCGAACCTGCTGTCACGCCGACTGATGGCTTCAAAGACGAGACTGATGGGATCGAGTCCTGATGTCCGAAGAATGTATCGATGATCGATAGTGTGGAAAGCGAATGTAGGGCGAGGTGACGTGATAGTGAAGCTGAGAGGATGTGGTAGGATGGGTTACCGACTGGCGGGATCGAGAGCGATGTAAGGGCGTCTTTGTGGCCTAGGATCCCCATCTTCCAGGTCGGCTCGTCTCCGGAGACATCCCAGACACCTAGCACCTTATCTCGCCCACCTGTGGCCAGGTACTTGCCGTCCTCGCTTGCTGCTATGCACAAAATCTCTCCCTTGTGATGTCCTTTACCAAATGCTTGTTTCGGCTTCGACAGCGTTGGCAGTGAGATAGGCACGATGGTGCCGCGCTTGGTCGACGCGTAGATGTGCATCGAGGAGAGAGCGACCGATGTGAGCAGCTGACCAGGCGTGGTGATGAGTTTCGTGATCGGTGTTCCGACTTGCGAGGCGAGAAAGTTGTGTATTCTGCCTTGGGTTTCGGCCTGGCAGACATGGTTAACCGCTGGTCAAGGCAGTTGCAGGAGAAACCTCGACTCACCACATCGTGCTGCAGTCTGGAAGCGATCAATACCCGATCGATATCTGCAGCATCATAATTATCGTCCTGCCCTACAAAGCCGTCAGCTTAATCCAGCAGGTATCTGCACATCACCCAAACTCACCTTCTTCGAGCTCTTTGCGGACTTTGGCCAAATATCCCTTGGCCATCCTTACTCGCTTCTCCGCCGCCGTCTCATTCTCATCTATCAACTCCTCATCACTCAATTGATCCTCTCCTCCCCGTCCTGCGCGATAGTCCAAGTCGTCCAGCTCGACATGCTGACCCTCGCCTTCGGCGTCGGACGACAGGTTCTCATCCTTCTCTTGCCTTCTGACCGGCTTCGTTCTCGTACTCGGTCCAGCGCGGCCAGTTTTCGAGCGTTTGCGCTTCTTGTCTGACTGGAAGAATGAGTCGGGCATGGCGAGATTGCTGGATGTATGTGGATTTAGGTGTCAAGTCGCTGAACGGTCAAGCTAATCTCACAAAATCCATCCGAGACGGACATCGTGTCTAACTCCGTGCATCATCTCTTCGGAGTGCTGCTTACCTTGCTTTGAACGTTTCAATGTGACCCCTCATCCCAAACAGACCTTTGCTGGGATAGTGTTCCTGTCACAACGCCTCCTTCTTGATGACCTGTACCGCTGATCCAGCGCACAAAACCCTGGCCCAGTGCTCAGGATCTATTTGTGGATCGGGCCAACCACCGCTCGAAACGCCTTTGACACCCACCTGGATTGCATGGGGTGGACGCTTTGACGGTCCAGGTGTTAAGCCTGCTTGACAAAGAACAAAGATCCAGACATACTTATCATGTCTCACACCACTCGCCCTTGACCTGTCCCTCCCCACACTCTTTTCACTTCAGATCGTCCAGCTGATTGCTCACGTTCCTTCCCACCATGATTCCCGCTCTTTTCGGACTCCTTGCTTCGCTAGGCAGTGCCAGCGCATACGAGCGATACTTTTCGATGTAGGTAGACGATGGATGGGTGCATCGCTGACTCGGTAGTGGTCATGGACAGTTCATCAGAACCAGATTGGACCCGATCGTCTCAGCCGGCAAGATCTCTTCTCACGTCCATGCGGTGGCTGGTACCTCCAACTTCTTCGCGACCGAGTCCTTTGCCGACGCGCAAGACGGCGAAGTAAGTCTCAGCACAAGTTTCATAGACTGACCCATACAGTGTACAACCAGCTTCATTCAGGCTGACAAGTCGAGCTACTGGGCTCTGCAGCTGTACTAGTGAGTTCTCTTCGGCGTTGATGGCTTAGAAACATCACTGATCTGATAGCAAATGGAAGAACGGGACGTACTCTGCTATCCCCGGTGATGGACTCGTGACCTACTGGTGCACTTCCTGCCGTTCCGATCGGTGGCCAATGACTAATCGTGCAGGAAATACGCGTCGAACACCGACACACCCGAGTTCGCGGTGACTTTCGCATGCTGGCAGGTGATGTCAACCGAGACCACTTTGATCCCAACGAGCCGTCACACCAGGCTATCAGCTTCCAGTGTATCGGGGACGGCTACGACTGTGAGTTGTCAGCTACTTCGTACTCGATGATACCGGGCTGAAGGTCAGACCGTCTGCCGTACATTCCTAGCGACATCGAATGCAAATGGATCCGACCCCAGGCTTTCTTCCCAAACTGCTGGAACGGCAAAGACTCCTACCTTGCCGATGGCTCGCACGTCAGCTACCCGATCGGCAACTACGAGAACGGGGCTTGTCCAGCTGGCTTCGTCCGGATCCCATCGCTCTTCATGGAGGGTAAATCCGCGGTCTTCTTGAACGGCGATAGCCTTGTGGCTGATCGTCATAGCGTACTACAAGATGCCCGAGAACCTTGGTCCTGAGTACGAATGGTATCCTGGATGTCTTGTCCTGTAAGTCCAGCTTATCGCACTTAAATTGCACGACTCTTGACGCAAGCAGTGCCAACGGCGACACCCACGGCTACAGCTTCCACTCGGATTGGCTCAATGGTGAATTAGATTACCGCCTCCACTCTCTACTTCCGATAGCTGACCTTACAGGCTGGCCCAGTGGCATGCTTGTCGAGGCATACAACACCTGCATCAACCAATTGCAAGGCACCGTTGACGGCTGTTCCGTATTTGAGGCGTCGCGGGACGAAGACAAGGCATGGGATTGCTAGGCCAAAGGCGATGTCGTCGCAGAGGTGAGTCGCACAACCAGCGCCTGGACATGTCATGCTGACTATTTGTCTCTTAGGCTGTCGGCGTGACTGAACCCCTAGCTCAGCTGCCTGGTAACAATCCCGAGGTCAATTCGTCCCGTGGCTCGCCAGACTACCCGAAGCGCCTGTTTGCCGATTACACCGAGACTGCACAGATCGTCCCGGTCGACGCTAAAGGTGCGGGGACATGTACCCATTTCAAGTGCGCCGACTATCCGGCTGGACCGTGAGTCGGTCAGTAGTAGGCTACATGGCGTAGCTCAACATGGACAAGATGATATGCTTGCATTAGATAGCGGTTGATTTTCCCAATACGGCTGTTCTTGTACGCCTAATCAGTTTTGTTACCCTGAGATTAGAGTGTGGGGTGGAATTGCGTCGCCTTGGTTGCCGGAGTCGGATACTTACCTCACCTTCTCTTTACTCTCGCTTGCCGATTGCCTTGTTCACTCAGCTATGCTCCGCCTTTCTATACGTTGAAATATATCAGACTCGCCTTCTCGACCCAGTTGTATAGCATAACAAGCGAAAAGAGACTCGATATACTCGGCATCAAAGCCCCGCAGGCAATCGGTCGTTGCTAAGCTTCGGAATCTAAGCAAGGGAAGGGAAGATCAGTGGATAGACAGGAAAGGTAGGTGATCATTCTCCCCTGCACGTCGACCGTACCGTGGTGAGCCATCATCACTGGTCACATGAATCTCGGATGATCTTCAAAGGGGTTCATCGATCTCTGTTGAGAAGTCCGTTTGCTGACACATCCTCAGCGCTTGCGAACCCTTCACCAAGCTCAAACGCGGGTCTTCTGCATATCCCCCTTCGCTTCCTTTCAACAACCTACTCCTCCGATCCCTTTGATCAGTCATGGATACTTCGACGCTCTCCCTGACCGACGCTTCTTACCCACAACAACCTGAAAGAGCGAACGTTAGAACGTCATCGATACCTCCTCAACAGCCTCAACCAGTCGCCGCAGATTGGTTCACCCGTCTCATCTCGCCCTTGACTGACCGTCAATCGAAGCACGCATCCGCCATGTCGACGCCCGTAGTCGCAAAACAGTATCAGGAGCAATATCCAAACACCGCCCCTCAGGTGCCCACAACGCCTCGGGCGGGTCATGACAGCCATGGCTTTTCAACCATGTTGCTAATCTTCATCCCCGTCATGGTGGTCATCTTGACCGTCTTGATCGGGCTGGTCATCTTCCTCGTGGCTGTGCTGTACATGCGCCGGAGGAAGGGCATACAGTGAGTCTCCATGCAAAAAGCGGAATCATCAACATGCTGACGCTGATATCAGGCTTACCGAAGATGGCGGACCGCTGGATCTGTCAAAGGGCGATGGTGTCATCGGAGAGGGCGGTGTCGAGGGCGTCGAATCGCGATGGCTGGAGAATTCGCAGCCCGACGTCAGAGAAGCATATCGCAGAGCCAAGGGTAAGTACTTTGCAGCTTTTTGCGGATCGCTGCTGATCGTATAGATTGGCAACACTCTTATCCTCCCTCATCTGTTCCCACCGATATCACGCTATCCCAATTTTTGTCGATTCAAGAGAAGGGCGTCTCTGCATGGGCATTCGAACCTGACTATGAGGACAACCTGTCGCTATACGTCGAGCAGCGCACGGAGATCACATTTTTGGCAGACGGACCGGGTATGGCAGCGCGCGAAGGAGGCGGCAACTCGGTCATGGCCAATCTTCCTTTACCAAAACTCAACGAAGTGTACTACTGGGAGTGCAAGATGTACGAAAAGCCCGCCAACACCGAAGTCGCCATCGGTCTCGCAACGAAACCTTTCCCTTCGTTCCGTCTACCGGGGTGGAACAAGTACTCGATCGCCTACTTTGCCACGGATGGCTTCAAATCGCACAACTACCCGTTCACCGCTTCTTCATATGGTCCGCCTCTCGCTGAGGGAGACGTACTCGGTGTCGGATATCGACCACGGACGGGTACTGTATTCTTCACTCGAAATGGACGGAAGCTGGAGGATGCGTATACCGGCCTGCAGCGACTGAACCTATTCCCTACTGTCGGCGCCAATGGCCCATGTACAGTCCACGTCAACCTCGGCCAGGCTGGCTTTGTCTTCATCGAGGCAAATGTCAAGAAGTGGGGACTGGCACCGATGGTCGGGACTCTCGCTCCACCTCCTGCTTACGGCAGCGAGCGGGGTAGCATTCTACTCGATGCCGGCTACGGAACACCTGGCGCCAATCAGCAGAGTCTGACTGGCATGACAGCACTGCTCGAGGCTGCTCGGAATCGCTCGAGTCAGCATCTCGGTACCTCGTCTGGATCATCGCCTGCTCCTGTCCTTCCAGAATCACCCGGTCGATCTTCAAATGCATCCCGCCGTCACCGTCGTGCAGGACGGACTGCCAATCTCGCTGGATCTGTCCCCGCCGTGCCATCTCCTCTTCGCGCCAGTGAAGCCGGACCAGGGCCTTCGAGTAGTCGTCGCCGCGCCCTTGCCCGAGGTGGAGATGACAATGGATCTTACGTATCGCCTACAGACACTCCTATGGTCACACCTCGAATACCTTCGCCAGATGCTCTTGACCACTTGCAGGGTGATCACGACGATTCGACACGCGCAGAGAGCGACTTTGACTCGGCATCGTCAAATGGCGACGAGTCGGTATTGGAACCGAATCCACCCACACCCAACTTGCTCGACATCTCGCTTCATTCGCTTCGGCCTGGCAGGATGCACTACTTTGGTGGTCGAGGTCACGGTGAAGACGAGGAGGGAGAAGATGGGGAGGGCGAGGGTGATGGAAGTGGCAGCGCAGAGAGCGATGAGACTGCTCGTCCCGCTCGTCCAGTCATGGCTGCCACAGGTCAGCGCGTCAGTCCACCACCTCCTGGCTACGCCCCGCTCGACCCGAATGTCTATTCTGGTACGTCTAGTCGATGAGTGTTTGAATCGGTCCGCGGCTGACAGTCGACAGCGGGTCTACCCAGCGATCTGCCGGAAGATCTGATTAATCAGGCTATTGCTGCCATGTCGGAAGGACCGTGAGTAGATGAATTTTAACAAGGCGGCGATTGACTGATCTGGTCAGAACGATCACACCCGCCCAGACTCAAACTGAGTCAGAGACCCCAGCTGCCCCACGATCCCGCTGGAATCCATTTGCCAGATCATCGAACAATGACACCGGTGACAGACAGGTGTGAAGGCCCTACGAGCGATGTGTCGAGTGAGGTGGTCCGATCTACCCTGCAGCACTTGAGGGAACTCCGTCAATTTGACAAACAGTCGCATTCTTTGGAATTTGTATGTACTCTATGTATGTTCACCTTTACCGACTCTCGGATACGGATGAGCAAGGATTCCCTGTAAACAAGCCACGGCGTATGTCATCCCTTGGAAGAGCATGTCCTTATCTCTGTGTTCACGCGCAAGAGTCGACTTTGTCAAAGCCCGAAACATTGATCGATCACATCACAACGATGATTGGGTTAGTCACTCGGCTGACCCTGTCGGTCTCGATCACCGGTTCCAAGTGTGTGGTATGCTGAAGCTACCAGATCCCAAGCACGGTCTATAGTATTCTTGGTACTTGGCCATGCAAAATGGCTCGATAACTATACGTCAAGCCTCCCGGATTCAGGTGCTCTTGCCTGGTGGCGTTTTTTGATCCCGTCGGCGGAAGGTGGCGAGGGAGCAGCAAAATCCTTCCTTATCTTTCTTATCATGCTGTTCGAGATAAGCCTCCTCGGGGTTTACCCCTTGTGCCAATCAGAATGTTTACCTTCTCAATGCCTTGCAATCTAAACTTGACTTGGCCTTCTAACCAAATAATATTCAAGAGCCAAGGCTCAACGCGGAACCCTTCTCTGTCGATGGGAATTATACCGAAGCGATCACGATAGATAGCTAGCTATATAACAAGCTCACCTACCCGCGCCCACCGTTTCATCTTCACGTTTCTCGATCTTTCAACATCGGTCACCCGACCCCCTTCCCCATTTCTTTGATCGATCGTAAAATAATCCTTCCAACATGGTCATGGTCGCAGACCTCGAGCCGTCCATGGACCTCGAGTACACATCCGAAGTTACCGGAGAAGTCACTGTCTACAACCTGGGCAACATCGCATGGAGTGAGTCTTCCCGCCCGAGGCGACCAAACATCTTACTTATCACTTACCATCTTCAGTCCTCTGTTCCATGTGCCTCGTCTGGCTCATGGTTCCCGGTGTCGGTCTCTTTTACTCGGGTCTTCTCCGAAGAAAGAACGCGTTATCAATGATCATGCTATCGTTGCTCGGTATCGCCGTCGGATCATTCCAATGGTTCTTCTGGGGTTACTCTTTGGCTTTTGCCGCCGACGGGTCCGCGTAGGTCTAAAATTTCAACCGAAAAAAGTCACTCCGCTCATCTCTGCTACAGTTTTATGGGAACACTCACAAACTTCTGTCTCATGGACGTGCTCGGCGAGCCAAGCGGCCCCGTCCCTGAACTCATGTTTGCCGCTTTCCAGGGAATGTTCGCTGTGAGCAGATCTTTTCCTCCTCAGACTTGCAACCGTCGCTGACATCTCCTCACAGCTCATCACTGGTGTCCTCGCCATCGGTGGTTTCGCCGAGCGAGCACGAGTCGGACCCGTCATGGTCTTCAACTTTGTCTGGTTGACCCTCGTCTACTGCCCTATCGCCTGCTGGACTTGGGGTCCTAACGGATGGGCTGGTGGTCTCGGTACACTCGACTTTGCCGGTGGTTCGCCCGTCCACATTTCTTCCGGTACCGCTTCCCTCGCCATCGCCTTCTACCTCGGCAAACGACGCGGCTACGGAACCGAGCGACTCGCCTACAAGCCCCACAACACCACCTACGTCGTCCTCGGCACAGTGTTCCTTTGGTTCGGTTGGTTCGGTTTCAACGGTGGTTCGGCTCTCGGTGCCAACCTCCGAGCTATCCAGGCCTGTATCGTCACCAACCTCGCCGCCTCTGTTGGTGGTCTCACCTGGATGCTTTGGGATTACCGACTCGAGCGAAAGTGGTCCGCCGTCGGTTTCTGCTCCGGTGCCATCTCTGGTCTCGTCGGCATCACCCCCGCTGCCGGTTACGTTGGTGCTCCCGCCGCCGTCGCCATCGGTTTCGTCACTGCCACCGGTTGCAACTTTGGTACCAAGCTCAAGTTCTTGCTCAACATTGACGAGACTCTCGATGTCTTTGCTTCGCACGGTCTCGGTGGAATGATCGGTTCCATCATGACCGCTCTCTTCGCCCAGGCTTCCGTCGCCGGCTTTGACGGTGCCGAGATCGACGGTGGTTGGTTCGACCGACACTGGGTCCAACTTGGTTACCAGCTCGCCGAGATCACCGCCTCCTTTGCTTGGTCTTTCACCGTCACCACCATCATCTGTTGGGCCATGCACTTTATTCCCTTCCTCCGACTCCGAGCTACCGAGGAGGCCGAGATTGTCGGTATCGACGATGCTTACCTTGGCGAGTTTGCCTACGACTATGGTGAGTCTCGCTCTCTTACCTTCATGTTGTCTGAGAACCGGCGCTGACTGTTTCAGTCGGCATGGACCCCGAGCTCCGTCTTCACCGAATCGGCTCTGGTCCCACCATGACCTCCGGCGATGTCATGGACCAAATGAACGAGAAGAACCGCACTGCTCCCGCCACGACGCCCGAGTTTGCCTCTTCCGACAGTGACTCTGCCGAGCCCACTACTTCCGCTCCCGCTCCCGGAGGCGGTCGACACGACCAATAAGTCTGAGGCTTGCCTCTTGCCTCGTCTGTGACAAAACTCTGCTGCTTCACACCAATACATAGACTCGTTTACGTCAGTTGTTGAGTTGTCGATACTTCGATACTCTTTCTCCTAGCCTCTCCATATTTTTCTCTCGCGGGTCACAACGTAATATGCCTTCTCGTCAAGAGAGTATGCATCGGATATGAAAGATTTCTCTGCTGAAGAGCAAACGAACGCAGTCGTGGCCACTTAGTTGGATGTTTAGAAAAATCGCCTCATGGTTGCCACTCGAAAGCTTGGGTGCCAAGCTTTTTTCTCCCCCAATCAGGCCCCTCGTTCCCGCCGTTGTGTGGATTTGATGCAAAGAAGCTTCCATCAACACGAGGTAGTCACTTCGATACATCCGTAATCATATCCATCAACACATCAATCATGTCCGGCGCAACGGCGACAGCAACAGCCCCGCAACCGTCTCCAGTCCTGGAGCGTTCAAGCTCACAATCGACATACACGTCTTTTCGCGACAAGATGTCTCGAGCTCTCTCCCCCAATTCTCGCTCTGGCGACGGCGCACCGTCCATCGGCTCACGTCGGCCCAGTATCGGAGGTGAGTTCGCAAGTCTCGAGAACCAAGGACCAACTACATTTCACTTCCTATCTCTATCCAATGTCGTGCCCTCGATCGCAATAAACGGAGAGTTTGTCGTACGTGATGAAAGTCCAAGCGCCAAGGTGGCTTTAGTTGAAATGGGTTCTGGATGATGACATATGCTCGTGCATACGTGTGATTGGACACCTGGAGAACTGGAATGGTGTACGAGGGTGTAAGAAGAGAGGATGCCGATGCAAGAAGCTTTGAGGAAGGGCGGAGGAAGACAGATAAGAAGGAACTGGCCAATCACGCGTCACGATGATAAGGACCGATGGGACTCTGACCGGATTCGGTGGGATCTCGCTGTCTCTCTGCATCCGGGCAAAAGGCAAGGCCAAGATAGGCGGGGAGAACGCGGCGCTGGGAAAGATGCAAGGGATGGGTAGTGTGACGTGCATATCACGGAGAGAGAGAGAACCAGAGGAATGGAGGCAATAGCGTGAACTTGGCACGCAACCACTATCAGCAGTCAACCATCTCCGAACCCCACCGTCATTTGTTGATCACTTTGCCATCTCTTTCGTCGACTGTCTTTTCTGCCTTCGACACAACACCTGACGCATACATATAGGTGTCATGTCTATCAACACGGAACACCGAGGTCGCGACCCAGTGGTGAGTGCATGCATACACAGCAGTGCATCACGAGCGTCTTGAGTTGATGGGCTTCAGGTCTCGACCGGCAGAGGAGGAGCTGGAAACCTGATCCGATCACCTTCGAGGGGTGTCGACCCGGATGTATCTGCTGGCGGCGAACGAGGCAGGAGCGTGCGAGACCAATCTCTTGACCGGGTAGGTCTGCTTGTAGCAATTTGCCTTTCGCCCATCAGTGCGACCAGCTAATCTCCCAAGGTCATTCACTCTGGCCGAGGTGGAGCTGGCAACATCCGATCGCCTTCGCGCAACCCATCCGAACGAATCGCCGAGGAAAAGGCCGAGGATGCCCTGCAGGACAAGCTGATTGCCGAGTCTCGAGGCCGACAGACGGACGCCGCGTTCTCGACTGGACGAGGTGGAGTTGGAAACATCTCTCGAAGCAAGTCGCGATCGCGCAGTGCTGTCCGTGGCAACGGGTCCGCCGCACCTCCTCCCGTCTCTGTCTCGGGCCGTGGAGGCTTTGGCAACATCAGCGAGGAGCAGAGGGAGAGCATGGACGAGGAGAAGCGTGAGGCGCTGGAGAAGTACGAAAAGGATGTCTTGGACAAGCACAAGGCCGAGGAAGGTCACAAGCCGTAGGTCAAAACTCCGCGTGGAGGCTGAGGGCAGTGACGCTGATATCACGCGAGGGTCATGACGGGCAAGGGAGGAGCTGGCAATTACGCTCAGCCTACCGGAGACATGTCCAACCTCAGCCTTGAGGAGAGGGAGGCGTATGCCAAGGTGCACGCACAGGACAAGGGCCAGTCGACTGGTAGAGGGTGAGTCAGGCAGACTCAGACGGGTCATTGCACGATGCTGATGTCGCAACAGTGGAGGAGGCAACTACCATGCGACCAACGACGAGCGAGGTCGATCGACATCGGGACACGACAAAGGCGGCGTCTTTGGCAACGTCATGCGCGGCTTGTCCCGTGCTACGGGCAGGGACAAGAGCGCGGACCGACCGCGAGACTGAGTAGGGCGTTGAGTGTCGGGGAATTAGATCGAATTGCCTGGGTTTAAGGTCTGAAGGTTGTCTTTGAATAGTTGATAGGTTTTCCCCGTGATTATGAATGCTGTATCCTCTCAACGACTAGGGAAGAAATGGTCGTCATGTCTGCATTGTCATGCCTGTGAGCCATGCCCACGGTGTTCCAATCCCGATAAGCCCAAAAGAACGCTGCTGACGCCTGATGATCTCGCGCTCGTCCTCGTACGTGTCTGTCCAGACCGCCTGTCATCTTTCCAGCTCGCTCTGCTCTGTCCTGCTTTGCCCATGGGCCAATCCACCACCCCGACCTGCTGCTATAGCACCACACACTTTTTCTTTCTCCGTTGTCCAGGATACATTCCTCCATGGCCATTGGCCGCATACCCCCGCTTGTCGAGCTTGATCTGCCGAACGACGCTCTTGAAGCAAGCTTCGACGTTGTAGTTCGTCTTGGCCGACGCTTCGTAAAAGTCGCACCCCAAGCTCGCCGCTAGCATCTTCCCTTCCTCTGTGCCCACCTCGCGGCCGAATTGCGAATCCTTCTTGTTACCGACGATAACGATGGGTATGCGTTTGCGAGACCCTGACGCTGCGCCGTAGCCGTAGGGGTGTGCTTGTGGTATCGGACGCCCATATGGGTCGACGGGTGATGAGGGAACGGATGATTCGTCTTTGACTCGCAAGACACGCTCGACTATACGTTCTACCCGCTCGAATGTCGCCCGTGACGTGATTGAGTAGACGATCAGGAAGCCCTCTCCGTCACTGTCGGGTAAGTTGTATTCCTCCGAGGCTGAAGGTGGACTCACCGTATCCATTGATCGCGTAATGCCGTATACTCCTCTGTGACAGTCAGCCATAACAACTTTACGGTAATGGTCGTGTGAGCCCGAACCTACCTTGTCCAGCGGTGTCCAAAACCTCTAGCAAACAGGGTTGGTCATCGACCACCCATTGCTTCCGGTAACAGTCCTCGATCGTGGGATCGTAGTGCTACAAGGTCAGTCGTGGCTTTTGGGAGGGCACTGGTCGTACCTCTACGAAAGACGCCATCGTAAACTGGTGGTGAGCACGGGCACGTCTGAGGGGCTCGGACAACGCTTACTTGCACGGTAAGTGCCGTCTTTCCTACACCTCCATCCCCCAGCACCGTCACCTTGAACAGCATCCTCGATGCGTTCGACTATTGCGTTCAGCCATGCCCACCTCACGAGGAAGCGATAAGGCCACTGACCATCGTCTTGGCTTTTCACAAAATTCGGTGCTGTGCCTACTTCCTCTCAACTCTATAGACGGTCGGCCGGATGTCCTGGATCACGGGCGTAGAGATGGCGATGGTGCTCAGCGTCGCATGAGGTTTGCATAAAAGTTCTTCGCACTCGAATGACTTTTTTGACGATGTGCTCGTGAGCGGACCTGCGAAGTTTGTGACTAAAGTCGTGTCGATGCCGAAGCGAATAACGGTGTCGGGCGATGCAATCGCGACCAAGCAGTGCTGCGCCTTCTCTTTGGAAAATTTCGATTAAAGTGCTTGAGAACCAAGGGCGATGATGTATTCTCACGTCGATGGGAATACAAAGATCGGCGAGACAAGAGTGTATGTAGTGTGAGATGTGTATAGTTTGGTAGAAAGTCGAGATTTGGATCGAGGGTCAGACACCGAAAAGATAGCCGGGGCGCCAAGCAATGCAAACGGGGTGACAAGGGGGCGAGAAGAGGCGGTTGAGGGCCGGGTAGGTAGGTATCGTCGATATGATAGAGTGTAGGGCGTAGCATGCACCAATGTTCTGTCAATCAGAAGTGGTACCGAGCGGCTACACTCGGACTTTCGGTACCTACGACTGACTACACGTTTACACGTATCCTGGTCGACCTGTACCGTAAGCGACAGACAGATTAGGGGCAAGGCAGCAAAGCAACAACCAGTATTTTAGCTTCAAGCTTGGACCTCTTCAAAGCCTCGAACCTCCCTTCCGTTTTCGGGGGGATACAGTCGTTCACTGCTTAGCGAGAAGAGTGAGAAGAGTCATGTCGTGCTCAAGTCCAAGGGCATCTTTTAGGCGCCCTCATCAGCCGCAGTCGGCAACCAAAGGCACTGATCTATTGCTCATTGAAAGGAGGGCGTGTATGGGTGTGAATCTGGGGCAGGCGTCGGGAGGACAGTTGACAGGCCTCGTGAGCGATCGTCCGGACGAAAGAGGAACTCAGACCCGACGGGGATACAGATCGTCGAGTCATAAGAAGATCTCGCTCGCAGACCGCCTGGAGAGGGCGACGCGACGGGAACGCTTCATCATCTCTCTCCCACCAGGTGTTGTTTTCAACCTTCGCTTCTCTATCGCCGCCAGGGCTTTCAAAGAGCAAGCTGCTTCCGCGACGTGTGCTGATCACGTCGATGCATGAAGCAGATAGATGGAGGATGTTTGAAGATGGAGGGGAAGAAAGGGAAGAAAGGAGCCCCTGAAACGCAAGTTGTAATCTGTTTGTTTACCGTAACGATACTTTGTTAGGAACAGCTCTCCTTGCTTGTCTCACAACTTCACGTTCCAATCACACCTACCAGCCTCGAGGCTCGACCTTCACGTGAGGTGGCCTCTGGTGCTCGTCGGTCTTTCGTCAACATCTCTCGCTAAGCGAACACCATGGCGAACTCTTCTCTCGACATCAAGATGCAAGACCTCAAGCTGTCGGACTCGCCTGTCCCGGCTCTGAGTCCGGACGTCACCCCGGCTGAGACGCACACATCCGTCTTTGAGACATCGACGCCTCTGCTCGATCGCACGGGTGACATCGGCAACTTTGACCAGGAAAATCAGGAGGCTGAAGTGGAGGAGCTACTCGAGTACGACGACTTTTCGCTCAAATCAGCCGACGTCAAGACCGATCCAATCCTCGCTGATCTTGCGAGGAAGCAGGGTAGAGCGAGCAGTCAGGGTGGACATGTGGCTCGACCAGCTTCGGCGGTCTTTAAAGCTCGCCCTGCGCCCAATCCGACGAGACAAGGAGGACTGGGACCGAGGATGACCAAGTCTGCCGCCCTCCGCCAAGGTCTCGATTGGGCAGCACTAAGCAGCCCCGTCAAGCGGTCGACGACCTCAGCTTCCGAGTCGTCAAAAGTGCAGTATCACGTACCAGGTCAAAAGAGGGAGGACGGAAAGGTGGTAAGTGCAAATCATCCCGCCCCGGTTGACGTTTCTTAGCAAGTCGCTTCGTTGGCAGCACCAACCATCGCGCCACGAGCGACGAAAGCTTCAATGCTGCGTACCGGTGCTGGTGGGGAGGCTGGTGCGACCACCCCTCTCAAGAAGGATTACGCGGCTCAAGCGCTGGCCAACAAGGCAAGGGACAAGGAGGAGAGGGAAAGGAGGCGAAAGAGCATCGCCTTGCCGGCCAGTCTGTCTGCTCCTTCGATCGTGAGTGCAGTTAACACTGGGCGAGCAGGTCTGACGCTGTGCAGGCGCCGCGACAGAACAGGTCATCCGCGCTTCGCGCTGGTGCACCTGCCCCGGTCTCGACGCGAGCTCTCACAAACACCACCGCCGACAACGTCGACCGTTCTAAGCCCGAGCCAAAGGATCCCAAAGCTGGGCTGGCCAGGCGCGTCAGCATGGGCGTCAAGTCGTTGGGTACTCCGTCTATCGTAAGCCAATGCTCTCTCAGAGCGCGTGTTCCGGCCTGACTTGCAGGCACCTCGACTCAATCGAGCTGCCCTTCTCCGAGCGCCGGGCTCCTCCACCTTGCTCTCGGCACCCAAGCCCACGGACCCGGCGACGAGTAAAGCTGTGCCGGCTACACCCAAGCGCACACCGTCGAATGCCCCGTCGGCCACGTCGAGCAAGCCGTCAGCGACTCGCCCAGCCAGTGCCGTTAGCCCGAGACCCACCAAAGCCAGCCTCTTGCGAGCTGGCCTAGGCGCCAAGGTGTATTCCCGAGAGATCTGATTGGAATGTGGAACGATACAACGATACCTAACGCACGACACGGCCATTTCACGACGCTTACGGAATAACGTTGTTTATTTTACATACGCCTTTTGCTTGCTATATTTGTGCTCTCGGATCACCTACGATGAAACTTGTGACCAGTGAGCCCTAGTACATGCTAGAGTAATCGTAGTTGGTGATATCCGCCCCGGTTGCTCCCAGCGTCGCGTAGTACAGCTCAGTCTCTGCGCAAATGACCATTCGTCCCGTACCAGCAAACTGTGACGTCAGTACGGACAGAGCCGAACGTAGACTGTCACTGACCTGGAAATTGGCACTGGTCGTCCCGAGGTATATTTTGCCAATGAGCTGACCGGCGGGGTTCCAGACGTGCACACCATCGCCACAACCGGCGTAGACGTATCCCTTGTTGTCGCAGTGGATACCTTGGCAGTCAGCACGGTCCACACGTTGAGCTCACCATCAGGGAAACCGTTGTCGACAAAGGCAAACGTCTGCCGTTCCCCCCATGTCCCGTCTTGGTTCACCGTGAAGCGGTAGCTCGCCCCTATCAGCTCTACTCGATCGGAGTGTGGTCCCGCTTACATGGTGGCCGGCTCGGTAAAGTTGATTCCCCTTGGTCCGCTCTGGGCACCTGTGTCTGCGATGTACGCGTACGTCCCATCAGGCGAGAATGTGATTCCTGCGACAAGGTCAGAGACTGTAGAGTGCACTCAAAACTCACCGTTCGGCTTGTCAAAGCCATCCGCTACGACGCCAACCAGTCCAGTGTTGTAGTTGAATCGGTAGACCTGGTTTGGCAAGATCGGCGCGGGTCGGAAGTCTTGCAAGTACCCGTACGTCACGTCGGTGAAATACATTTCCTTGTTGCGAGGGTGAATGGCGACGTCGTTGAGCGAGTTGAACTGTCGCCCAAAGTAGTTGTTGAGTATGACTGCGATGTTTAGCTGAGCATTTCGCACGGAGTTCGGCCTTACCAGTGGTGTTGTACGGCGCCGTCGGCTCGACGACGTAGATGGCCGGCGGGATTTTGTCGCCCTGACCCTCGCCCATGAACGCCAGCTTGCCCATGAAATTGGTCGCGCCTAGATGGTCAGAACATGATGCGTCGATTTTGAGACTTGTATGGCAGTTGACTTGCCGTTCGGGTTGATGACTGGTGGCTGAGCATCCACGACCGTCACATCGACTTGCCCGTTCGCATCCACCTGGCCCGTCACGGCGTCTGCCTGCGAGAGTGCGATCTTTTGGATGATGGCCGACTTGGCCAGTCCTGTTCCCGCCGCTTCTGCACCGGCGTTTTGGACGAAAAACACCTCGTCGGTTGGAGGATACCAGACGACCGCTTCGTGAAAGAGTGGATCGCCATCGGTCTTGGCGATGAGTGTTAGGGTGGGATTGGAACCGATAATGTTGTAAAACTCGTCTGAAAAAACCAAGAATGGCTTGGCCTTGAGCGACTCTGAAGTGGTGCCGGGCGGGATAAAGTACTGACGGGGTGAGCACGACCTAGAGCAAGGGAATTGAGAATGAGGCTCACGGTAGTTCCGTTGGCCACATCAGGTGGGGGGACTTGGTCTAGCACCGCCCAGCTTTTGGGACTGATGAATTGAGCTTGATCGGGAATTTGCTGTCCAGACCAGGCAGCGGTGTACCGGGACTGCAAGGCAAAGCCCGCAAAGACAGCGACCAGAGTAGCAGGCAGAAACATGATGAGCTTGCTCGTCGTTGACGCCGCGGGGGTTGATCCGGAAGGCCCGGGTCTTATAGGTTTCGTCTCTGGCTTCGGTTGGGTCATGACGGCATCATCGACCTGTTGACACCGGGTCGATTCGACTTGCTATGACCCCCTTCGAGCTAGCCTCAGTCCGGGAATCGCTGCGCTGTACCGTGAGGAATGACGATTCGGTACCGCTGACGACTCGGGAGATCGTACCGCCAGACTGGGATCTGTTGACTATATTTGGCGAGAAGGCTGAAAAAGAGTCCGACGTCAGGTGAGGAACGGCGTAATTCGGGCCGACTCACCCGAACCGTCTTCAACCGAACGAGTGGAGCGCCGTCCCTCGCATTGCTTAGGCGACAGCAACAATATCTACCACTTCACAAATACATCGTGTCCACGATGCCGAGCACGCCTCTCGATAATCTGATATCAGCGAACAATTCACACGCGTTAAGCTGATTCACGTCGATGTACTTACAGCATCACCCAGGCGCCATCACGTCTACTGCGGAAATGAAAGGCAGGCTGGATATACTGTACTCGCCATGACCTCAATGTGCGAAAGGATAGCCAAGATGAACAGGCACACAACCGAGCCATTAAGGGGTATGTATTCGGTGTTGACCGTTGCTACCGGGATATCAAGGGATGTTGGGGATGGTCTCTTTTGAGGCTCGGTGAGATGATCCCAGCGTTGTTTGTGTGCTATTGAGCTTTCGTGCACGGAGAAGGTAATAGCAGAGAGGGCGCATAGGGCGCATAGGGCAGGGAGATGGACACATGTCGCTGACGGGATTGAAATTGAGTTTATCGAGTTGGAGAATGACATGAGGCTAATGGGTTGATCAATTTGCGCTACGACAACTCTTGCGCACGGACCATCTATAACACCTACACCGGTACTTATAGGGTTCCCTTTCCAATCCGATCCATCCTTCTCCACTTTAGTATCCACCCCCTCTCTAATCGACCCAACATCCCTTGGCTTCGATTCATCCATCTCGATCTCTAGCCTTCACGACAGCAGCCCGACGTTCGTCGGCATGGGCTTCCCCGCGTTGGGGAAGAAGGGGACACCCGACAATCACAGCCCTCACAAGAACCGACCCAACCACTTTCCCGTCACGCCCTTTCTCAAGCCACCTCCCTCCCAGCCATCGACTCAAAATACCGTCGAGAATCGCTTCTCTCGGGTCACTACCGACTCTGGCGCAAGCGGTCAGTCGACGTGGAAGAAAGACCCTTTCGCTCGTCGACACGATAGTCAAGCTACCACGTCCATCTACGAGACCTTCACCCGGCCCTCGCTCGAGAACCGAACTCTTCCCAAAGAGCCGGTGGTAGAGATCGACGACAAGTCCAACAAGCGTTACAGAACCTCGGATCTCCTGTCTCCGGTTCCCTCTCACCGAGGTCCTTCGCGCTCCTCGTCCCTCGATGGGCTGAGCAACCCTCCCTCAATCTACTCCCCGGCTTCGACCACGACCGACCTGACAGACATCCCAGACCTTAACCTTCGACTCCATCGCACCCCCCTCGACGGGGGATACGAGTCCTCCTCCTCGGCGCATCATGGAGGCAGACGACATCGTAGCAACGTCCGAGCGCAGATGATGAACGCCGAGGTACTGGAAGAACACGCCGACGAGGACAAAGCGTCGGCTCATCACCTCAACACGGTCCGAGCTCGCAACAAATCGGTCAACAGTGTTGCCTCGAAAATCAAAGCCGACAAGGTCTTGGGCATGGCAGCACCCACCACCAGCCTCGTGTCTGCCTACGTATGTTCCGGCTTGGGCTTGGTGAGTGTTGATGGAGATGATCTGAGCTCACGTTCAGCTCCCAGAGGCGTGGTCGTTGGCCGACTCCGATGCAATCAGGGGCATCCAGCCGTCCGAAGATGCGATGGGGATGTTCTGGCGACCCGAAGTCCTTCACAATGCTTTCTCGGGCGATTCCATGGCCGAACTCTTCACGGCCGGCCAGCATGCCAACGGAAAACCCATCATTCTCGACGTTCACCCGTCCTCTCTCATCCCCGATGGCCGAATCATCCCGGACGCAGGTCCTCAAGCTTCAAAGCTCATCACCGCCAAGTGCGTCAAGGCTGCTCATCCCAAAGATTGTAAGCCCTGCTCCGGCATCGCTCTATCGCGTACTCGCTGATCAGCTCGCAGTGGAAGTCATCAATTCCCCCACTTGTCCTCCGAGCACGTGTCACACTTTTTCTTTCTCGCTGCCTCGACACGACACTCTTGCCGCAATCGCTCGTACCCGGATCAATGCCAAACTTCCTCCCGGCGTAAATCCCGCTCAGGCCGCTTACAATGCCGGGTTTATGGATTCTCAAGTCGGTCTCGACGCTCGCGGCTATCACGGCAGTGCTCGACCCGAGCAGGGTTACGCCGACATGGCAGCGTCACGAGCTGTCCGCGAGTCGACAGAGATCAAATACTACGGCGTCACCGTTCTCTCCTGGTACCACGCCGACGAAAAGAGGCACGACGTGCTCAAGCGCATCCTTCACCGACTCGGTCCCGAAGGCCACCTGGCTCGACCGGCCTCGATGAGGTCGGTCCGGTCGTCTGATCTGCCTCTTTCACTCTTGGGCCAAAGCTCGGTCGACAAGCCGAAAAGGCGCAGGCTCAAGATGCCCTGGTCGGCATCTCGTACTCCTTCAGAGTCGGGTCAATTCGACACCGTCAGCGAAGCCGAGACCCACTTTACCGAAGTCGAACCCGATATGCAAGGACCGCTCGCAAGGCTCGGCATCAAGGTTTACAAAGCCCCGCCAAAGTCAAAGCAATTCGCCCAGCTTCAGCAAGAGGATTACAGTCCTAAAGTACTGGAAAGCGGCGATGTTTTCTGGATCCCAGTAGCGCATACTCTTGGTGAGTAGTCTTCTGCGACCGCAAAGCTCACACGCAGTCTCACGACATCCGATCTACGATACCATGCTCGACTTCCTACGACTCGACGTAAGTCGCCGGTGACGCACACCTTTCATGGCTGACATCACAGATCGGGAAGTTCGCCAAGGACGCCTATTGGCACAATGTGTGAGTCTCTTTTTGGGCGACGTGGCTGAGGTTAGCAATGTGCTTCGTCTGCTCAGCACGGCAACTCCACGACCGGGAGAGCTGTACCGCCTGCGAGTTGGTACCGCGCCCGAAGACGATATCGCCCTCGAGGCGTACATGCCCGGAGCTGTCGACTTCGAAAAGGGTATCGTCAAGGTCGACTATCAGCTCTGGCCTTTGTTCCAAGCCGTCGACCTGGATCATATTCTCATCTGCATCGACGTAAGTGCATACCTTTGAACGATCTCTGACGCCCAGGTCGCCATGTCTCAGACTGGTCGTATCATCTTGACATCCAAGTACAGCTACATGCTCAGCGTAGCGGTCAATACGCTTAAATACATTCTCGACCTTCGAGGTTGGGATGGCATCGCCATTCCCATCTTGCACGCCGTGGGTCTCCCTTCGGAAATCTCGAGTGAGGCTTACTCCGCAGCGCGACACTCCGTTGGTGGTCGAGGACCCTGGGCCATACATTATCGGTCTCCCGAGCGAGTTCAAGACTTTAGTAACTGTGCCACCGGAAGTGGTATTCATTGATCTGGACACGAGGTCAGTGTCTTCGTGTACTCCCTTCCTACACTCGCATAACGCCCAGCTGATGATCAGCTCGCTCGTGTGCAAGAAGCTCCCGGCCGTTGTCACTCCGAAAGCGAGGCGAGACAAGGCGAAAGCCAGGCTGGCTGGAACGTTCGGTCCCGATTACTGTGGGTCGCCAACAATCAGCGTCGCTCGCTTCGCTGATTCACAGCCCAAACCGACCGAAGCGTACCGATCGACTTCAAGGTCTCGTCGCCGATGGGATGCTTCCAACATCTGAACCGCCTCAAGTTCCCGAGCGAACGAAAGCCCAAGTATGTCGGTCAGGCAATGACTCCGCCGTCGTGGTGGCGACAGACGGAAATCATGACTGCGTTCGACAAGATCATGGCCAACAAGGTGTGTCACTAAAATCAGTCCTGGACGTGACCGACCATAGTAGCACAAGAAACCGACTTTGATCCAGCGGATCACACGCTCTGGAATCAACCGCGCAGAGGCGCAACTGTCGGTGGGCGAACAGGTGGCAAAGGTCATGATGCGACGACGAGCCCGTGAGTCTTTCCTCTCCAAACTCGGCTGACCGTAGTCCATTACGTCGAGTCACGAGACCAGCTGGAGATTAAAGTGGCCAAGGTCAATGCCCGACTCGCCTCTATTGCTGTCGATGGTCAATTCGTAAGTCCACGAAATGCGAGAGTGCGCTGACCTTTAGTGGCGCCGGGAGTTTCACAAGTTCGAAAGCTACGCCACGCAGCTGGCGGTGCACACTGAGCGTCTGCGGGTTATGATCGACCGGGAAAAGCAAGACACCAAGCGCTACTCAAACAGTGAGTCCCTCTTATCAGCTCCGACTATGCTCATTCGACTAGTGGCGGCAGAGCAGACCAAAGCTCGGAGCGACCTGGAAGTCAAGTTACAAGCTACAGAGGGCGCTCGAGCCGAGGCCATGAGGCAGCTGTCCGATATGCACCATTCGTAAGTCTCTCTGATACCACCCTTGCAGTTTACTCACCGAATCCCCAGTATCCAGGAGCTTGAGCGAGAGAGGGAGCAGATCATGGATGTGTTCGAAGACCAACTCAACCTTGCGCTCGAGACGATTCCAGAGACCGCTCCACAGTCGCCCGAAGTCGTCGAGACTGTTCTTCCGTCCCTGAGATCGCCTGGCCCGCATAAAACCACTCATCCCAGGTCTCGACCTACCACGCGAGATACCGATATGTCAACCCTATCGAGGCTGACGGTGGTGAAGCCCACAAGTGTGCGCGGCTCGTTGCGACAAGCCACCGTACTCTCGCAAGGTATCGCCGGCTCCGTCATGTCGAGTGATGGCCTCGACAACAGGGCTTTTGAACGTAGCGAATACGTTTCCCATCGAATCGCTGCTATCCAGGCCAAGGTAGGTTCCAGGCCGTTTTTGTACCTCGCACTCGGCTGACCGTCCAGCTCGAGCTCGCTTTGAACACTTCGACCGGGCGATCGGTTAGTGCGCCTACGGGCCTCGAGACCGTCGACGACGAGGACGACACAGCTACTTCTAGTCAAGGAGAAGATTTCACTCAACCTTCTGTGCGACCGAAGCGAGCGACTTCCGCCCTTGGCCACGCGAACGAATCCCCGAATCGACCTTCGCTCTCCTCTGCGGGTTTTGGGAACGCGACAGCCACTGGATTCAGAGGCGACCGCAGGAGGCCCTCTTCGGTCCAGGTCTATTCTTCCAACTTCGAGTCTATGCCAGACACCACTTTTGGTGAGGGCAGCGGCCGAGCTGGGGCTTTGGCAAAGCTCATGGGCCACTCGGGTCCAGCCACGCCCGATCGACCCCACCACAGTGTCGCTCACGGGACGCCTTCGTCGGGCGATGGCTCGCTGAGCCGACGAAACTCGCTCATGAAGCCCGGCGTGACCTATCGCATCCGACCCAAGCGCCAGTCGATGACTTCGACCAATGGCTATGCAAGCACCGCCCCCGCGAGTGCCAGGAGCGATCAGTTCCCCGACTCTGGGCCAGTGCCGGCTCTCGTCAAGCACGACAAGATTCCGACTAACTCGACCGAGAACGAAGACCTCGAGACTCCGACGGCTAGCGTGCTCGACCACGTCAAACTCGTCAACGATAGCCCTGTCGTCCACATGGACGTCAAGCCACAAGTTGACGAGGGACTGATAGGTATCAAGGATGATGGCAAGGACGACCTGGCGAAACGCATGTCGGCGATCAGTACCACGACGGTGACTTTTGGCCAGTGAGGCAGAGGCCGTATCAGAACTTGTGTTTAGATTTGTTCAGCGCTTTAGGCCTACGCATACCCGCTTCCTTCGAATACCTGCTTATGCATGCTGCGCGTGCAAAGTCCAACCTAATCTATAGACTCTCTGTGGCAGCGACGAGTACTGCGACTGGATGTATGCCAGCCTTCCGTGCTTGGGCGTGTCGGTATGCCATGTGTGCTGGCGATGGATGAGGGCATCAGACGATCCGGTCCACCTCACCGGCCGCCCGCTGACTGGCCGTTGGTATAGCCATGGGTTTGCCCATGGCCTCAGTGACGCCGCTGCTCTGCAGGAACTGCGCCCATTTTGGCTCGACAAAAAGGGCGCTGCAGATATCAGGTCAACACCAGAGCAACAATCGTATGCTGCTCACTTGGCATCGCACAGCTTCTGCCCGTCCAGGCTCTCCATCGTCCCACTGACTTTGACCTTTCTGCCGTTGATGGAGTCCAGCTTGGTCCTGACAATCACAAACTGTTCACATTAGTTGGAGAACCAACCGATTGAAAGCGGCGCTGGCATCACGCACCTGGTCTGCTTGAGTCGGGGCCTTGTAGTTGACATTGATCGATGCAGTCACACCAATATGGGATGGCAGATTGAGCAGAGCCTACTGAATCAGCTTCTCAACGGACTGTAGAAGGTCACGGGGCACTGACGTTTCGGGCGAGTGTCTCGTCAAAGACAGTAGCCAAGAGTCCTCCATGGATGATTCCATCATGTCCGCAAAGTGCACGACCCAGGTGCACCACAGCTACACCCCTGTCAGCAAGTACATATAGAGCAAAAGTAGAGTGGCTGTTACTGACCGACTGCCTCGGATTCGTCGTGTTTTGCAAATAAGATAGGAGGAACGGCCAATTTGCCCGGTCCTCTCAAGGATCCCGCTGTCAGCGAGTTGTGAATCTTATTCGGATCGTAACGTTGGTATGGCCCTGCCTATCAGCATCCACCCTCGCTCTGCGCAATGCTCTTCTCACTTGTCTCGTACCAGCCCTCCTTCGCCCTCATCTGCTCGACGACTGATAGTCCTTGGGCCTCCTGCTCTACCTCACAGGTGATGGCTTTCCCTCTGCTCGAGTCCTTGTCGGGGGGTGGGGGGGAATATCGAGGATAGAGCAAGAGGACCAATTGAGGTGGGAACGCAGCTCCAGTGATGTACACAATTGGGATAGCGAGCAAGATGGCTAATTTGTCAGCGCACACCTAGCAGAGCGTGTGACGAGCCACTGACCGAATCGCGTGGTCCACCGCCTGAAGGCAGAGGGTCCAGCCTGAGCACCAGATGCGTATGGATCGGCCGTCGCAGTAGTGAAGCCTCGGCAGCGTTGTAGAGACTTCGAAGTAGCTTGGGCCGTATTGCGTAGGCCCAACGTCGCCGTGGTCCACCTATCCGGCAATCGCGAACCTCTGCTTAAGCTGTCGAGCGCGAAACGCAAAGATCGAGACATCACTGAGAGCCTCGATGTTGTCCACTAATCAAACCGTCAAGGCAGAGATGCTCGCCCTTGGGTATAATGTTTACTTCTGTGAGTACTGTAAAAGTGGGTTCACGAGAAAAGTGTTGACGGGTAAGACGGGCCGGGTGTTGAATACAGTTCAAGTGGGAGCCCATGGGGGCGATCGGTTCATCGGCATTAATCATAATCCAGGTTTCGGATATCCACCCAACCCGCTCACTCTCTATAACCGGGTCACTCGCTCGAGTTACTGCAATGCATTGACAAACAACAGCTATATACAACGATGAATGTGCTTAGATTACAGCAAAGCAATTGTCCTGATGAACGAGGGAGAGTTACCGTATCTATGTGATATTGTCCGATTCACGAGACAAGCAGAGCAGAGTGCCAGACTCTGATGCTCTTCACATGCTGCCTCTTCTGTCAGAATCCGCCATAGAAGGAACCGCCTTCTTGTCCATGCGTAGCACTCTGGAGAAACGCTTGAAGAGTCCACCTTTCTTGGATTTGTTCTCGAAGCCAAATTGACTGGTCGCGTCACCGTCACTCTTGGTGCAAGTTGGTGGAAGATCGTCGGCAACACTGATGTGACCGGGATCAGACGTCTCTTCTTGGCAAGACTCGAGACTTGAGGTCGGCGCCGAAGATGCGGACGTCAAGGAAGTCAGAGAGCCGATAGACCTGTCGGAGCAGTCGGACGACACGGACGACGAGGATGGAGAGCGGCGCATAAAGGCGGGGCGAGGGGGTGAGAGGTGGCCGACCTTGAACATGCCGTCGCTCAGCTGCAGCTCGCGTCGAGAGGTTTCGGCAAGCGTTGACAGGCGATTTTGACTGTTTTTGGGCGTCAGGTCTGGGCGACGTATCGTCTGTATCGACTGGGCCGACGAGCTAGATGCAAGAGAGGAAAGCGAAGTCGACGAAGGATTTCGACCGAGACGAGAGCGCAGGGACGACGAAGAGTTCGAACGGGGCGCAGCGGTCGGCATGACGACACCCGATTTCTTCATTCGCGATCGGGAGAATTTGGGAGCGTTGTTCGCCAGATCCGGCTCTAGAGGATCGTTCGAAGGCGGCGAAGGTGCAGGGACGGTGTCCGCCCACAGGCCACTGGATCTTAGGGCCTTCGAAACCGGTGATGCGGCCGGCGACGAAACCACGGGAGCTTGAGAGGGCGGCTCCTGGAAATCTCGACGCGTGGACGAAGACCATAGCCCACTCTCAGTGGCTGATCGCCGAGCCGTCGGTCTCTGGCGATCCATGACCGAGCGGCCGCTCCGTGACTCTTGCGGTGACGTGGGCGGGGAGAGAAGCCCACCTGGTCCTACCACCCAGCTTGCCTTTTTGTCGTCCTTCTGGCTTGGACCCTCTTCGTCGACCTGCAGGCGAAGTGGGCTGGAAATACGAACTTGACTGCGACGGAACGATTGCTTAGAGTACTCGCTTATTCGAAGTTCCGTAGTTTCGGGCAATGTCGAGATTGATGGTGCGGAAGCCACCAGTCGAGCATGGTAAGATTGTCGTTTAGACGGCGCAGAAAGCGGCACAGACGAGGGAAAGTTCATGGCGAGGTGTTCACGAAGGGGTTTTGGACACGAGCCCTGGTGAGGGTCAGCTATGCTTCGATCCGTCGTATCTGATTGCAGGCCTGGACTTACAGGTACAGCGTGGCGACCTGCGCCATCCCATCCATTCACATACGCTTCGGCCGCCATTTTTGTCGAAAACGTCTTGAACACTGGATCTGGGTGGTCCTTGTCCAGATTCAGCGCGATGAGGCGCATGCATGGAGCGACACAGACTCACAAGTAGCTGCGCTTCCGCTTCCCGCCATTCAGTGTAGACCCCAGGCCTTCTCCCCGACCTGACTGCGACGTAAAGATATCGCTGTGGGCTGCTTGACTCGCCAACAACGGCAGGAGAGAGATTGACGGGTGGCAGTCGAGATATACGTCTGAGATGTGTCGTCGGGACTTCCTCGATGTCAGTGTGTTCAGAGATGTTCTGTTGCGCACAGTCTGGCGTTTCCGAATAGTCGGTGGGCGATGGCGGGAGTGGTTTATCCATCACCTCGAGGCTGGCAATGAAATTTGTCATGGCGAAAAGGGGGTCAATGCGTCTCGGCTGCGGTTGAAGCGAGCAACGACGGGCTGCGTGTGTGTGTGCCGTCGGCCTAGGTGATTACGAAAAGATAGGTAGATATGAAGTGAGGTTGCCAAGACGATAGACGTGCTTTAGATCAAAGGCTGTAACGAGTCCAGCTCGAGACGGAGACGGGGATCGAAAGGGTGAAACGAGCGCAACGCCGGTCGCCAAAGGATGTTTCGAGGAGCCGTTGCCGAAGTTGTCAAAGGTAGACAGCACGTCCGAGCTGCGTGGCTCTGCTGATCTGACGATTCGGATTTTAAGTCGTCAAGCTCGCTTTGAGCGGATCGCTGTTGGAAGCTGGCGGTAAAGATTGATCAACAATGACAGTACGCGCTGTACGACAAGATTTTGTAAAGGCGTCTCTCGCGACTGCAAGGAAGACGTTGACGGGCTGACGGGGCTGACATGTGGTGGGGACGTAAAGAGCGTTCAAGTTGCAAGCCGAACAAGCGGTAAAGAGAAGAGGGGTGCTACCGAGTACCTAAGCGCAAGGCTCGAGCGCTCTGGCCGATTATGATGATTATGCATACCGTCGAGGGGTCACTGGACGAGCTGCAGACTAGAATGGATAAGCGCTGCATGGGAACCGACCCGTAATCAGAGGGTCATAGGCGAAAGAGGGTTGGGGAGAGGGGAGATGCTAGGGAGATAAGTAAATTTTGGGGCGGAGGTGGTTTCGGTCAATTAAGGTTCAAGAATAGACTGGTACTTCTTTGGGTCATTTCAAAGTCATCATTCAGGGTTGTGTACCGTAGTGGGGTACCTGACCGAACAACCTTGGCCGATGAACTACCTCACAGAGACAAGGCGGTGCTCGGGCGTGGCTGAGACACAATATCGTGCTGCATCCAAGTGTCCCGGGGAAGCAAGACATATTCAATCCAATATTTAAGGCTTGGAGAGCGAAGCTGACTTCAGTCATACATCGTGTACCGTCGAGCGTGCGCCATGCCATATGCACAAGTACAATACTATAAACTCACCGGATACAACTCAAACGTAACCACAATAAAAACAACTACCAATCTAGCTCGGGACACGGCCAGCCACCATCTTGGCGCTGCTTTCCATGAACCCAACGACTCCTCCGTGACCAAACGGCAAAAACCCTTCTCCGACACCCGAGACCACAGCCAGAGTGTTCATCCGCTGGAACAGCGCGGCGTCTCGAGAAGGGACACTAAACAGGCTAGATCCAATCAGGACACCCACTAGTCGTGTCAGTCGAGCTATTAATGTAGCATTCGGTGGTGCGTACCGGCAAAAGCTGCGACCAGGTAGGATCCATATCTCTTGAACAGATCGGGCGAGAGCAGCACGTAACGGATGACCCCCTCTGAGCCAAGACCCCCGCCTGGCATTGTCAGCATGATCAAATTCTCCACGACCACGAGCACCCATATACTCACCATAACGCGAGGCGCTGGAACGCTTGTTGCTGATCTCGGCTTCGAGAACTGTGCAGCGAAGGCCTGTGGCCTTGACAACCCCGTCATATAGGTCATCGATGCCTTGCACCAGCCCTCTGGGATGCGCTTTGATGAGAGCTTGTTCAGCGGTCGGCGCTTCGGGTTCCGCGGTATATGCTGGAGGGGAGCCTTCAGACGTCGAAGGACCGGCCACACCCTCGTCCGGTTCGGTGCTGACAGCGGCGTCCGCATAGGTACGGTCCTCCTTCGCTGACTGCGAGTCGGCAGGATCTGAGGGGAGACCAGTCGAGGCGCCATGGCTGGACGCTCTCGTCCCTGCCTTCTGCCTCAAAGTCAGCAAAGAGGCAGCATAGTCGACCGGCACGACGTACACGAGTTCGATGGGTTGTCACGACCGTCTCCACGTATTCTCCCTCATCATCCGAGTCGTCGTGATCTTCTTCCGTAACTCTCGGTGCGGACCGCTCAGCGTCGACGAGCCGCCTGCTGATCTCGGCTCCGAGATTCCGAGACAAGGTCCCCGCTCCGGAAGATGTCGCACCGCGCGAGTGACCTTGGGCAGCGTTGTTGCTTCGAGCTTCTTCGAGATCGAAACGCATGCGGTCTATGGTCTCTTTGAGCTGAAGATTCTCTTGCTTTTGCGTCTCGAGATGCGATTCGGCCTGTCGAGCAATTTGTAAATCTTGTTCCAAACGACTGACTTCGCCTTGCAGCATCTTGACCTCATGCGTGTACTGGTTGTCAGCAGTGACTTTCGACTGGGGCACTCACCTTGTACTCTTCACCCTCGTGCACCTGCGAGGCGTCCTCGAGACGCTGAATTTCCTCATCTCGGTCGCGCAAGAGATCCCGAAGCCTTTGGGCTTCGTCTGATCGATCAGCTTGCGTTTTGTGGCAAGGCGCAGACAGACAAACCACACTGCGAGTTGTACATCTTGCTCATATTGGCATGATTGGCTTTGGCGGCTTCAAGGCTCCGCTGGAGGCTAGAGATGTCTGCTTCAAACTGCGAAAATCAGTCATGCTATCGATATCGATAGCGACTGGAAGACTCACCCCAGATATTTGAATCATCTGAGCCCTGTCTTTGCTCTTCAAATCCTTCTCGTCCTTGCGCTTCATTGCGATCTCTGCTTTAGCCTCTTCGAGGCGTTCTTGCAGGTCTTCGATCATGCGCTCATTTTCGGCACTAAAATTGTCAGGCATGAAAGATGTCGTTGATTGACTGGACCCACCCAATGACCGCTAGTTGCTTCTCGGCCTCTTTCAGCTTTCGTGCGAGTTCGCCGTTTTGTTTCTGCAGGGATTGGAGCTTGTCGTGAGAGGTTCTCAGAGAAGCAGCCGACTCGGTCTAATCATCAGCACGAGGTCGTCCTGTTGGTCTAGATGACACCAGACATACCGAGATGCGACTCAGCCTAGGGTTGAGGGAATCATTGTGATTGACGCCAGGTCTAGACACCTCGTCTCCGACCTGATCCAGCTCTTCTGAGGCGTCCGAGATGCCTCCATCGTCTACTTCGAGAGACAAATCCGCCTCGTTGATGTCTTGCTCTTCCACAGTGCTGGCCTCCCCGCTTGTCGTGGTCAAGTGGTGATACTGAGAGCCAAAAGTCGGAAAGAGAGGCGATCCCGGGTTACTGGGTTGAGAACCGGACCAAAGGGGCGAGCTTGCCCTCATGGAGGGCTGACTGATCTTGCGGACTCTGGTCTGCGAAGGCGGTCTCGAGATGGTGCTTGAGTCGCCCATAGTATCCGACGCCGGCGCCGACTCGGTACTGCCCCTGCGACGACGGCTAGCGGGACTAGGCCTAGCAAAGGCACCGAAAGGAGAATAGGCCGATGGTGGTTGTTGACTTCCCTTCCTGCGCGGTCCCCTGGGAGAATCGTAAACAAGAGATGTCTCTGACAGATCCTGACCGCGTTGGCTGACTGGTCGCGGGATATTTGAAGGTGTGAGAGCATGGCCACTCGGAAACGGTTTGGAGCCCGATGTCTTCCTAGTGCGAGCATTCGTCTCACTATCGGAGCCAGACGAGTCGGAAGGGGATCGTACACGGTCCGAATGTCGCCGAGCTTGTCTGGCGACGATAGATGACGTTCCTTTGGTATCTCTCATAGCCGTGTCGGGCATCGAAGTCGAATGAGGGAGGGAATGAGGAACTTTCGGCGCCACCCGAGGGATGATGCTGAAGATCGTTAGTTACGCACGAGACAGTGAGGCGTCTCACCCACCTCAGGAAGGCCAATATGTCCTTGGCTTCTAGCTCAATCTCGGGATTTTGGCTGCACAGCAACCGCAATCCATCATACTCGCCTGGTTCCAGTATGATCGTGTCGTGTTCAGACTCGTACTTGAGAAGGACTGACATCGTCAATTCGCCGTGGCGCTCTGTCTTCGAAAAACGCACCATCAGGCAGGTTCCCACATCGCACGGATCCTTGGTCACCAATGAGGCCGGCCAAGATACGTTGGAGGTCAGCTGTGGACCGCCTGTTTGGCGACGACATGTTGTTGGCTTCGGTCTACAAGGGGAATGCAAAGAGGCGGTGGAGGGGCAATGGGAAGGAAACGTATCATCAGCCATGATCTCCGATGATACCACTACCAGCCGGGTAGCTCACCATCGCTCACTCCAGCCGATGTGCGAGATGCTTGAGTACGCAACAGTCGGATCGGCCATGGACGGAATGGTGTTGCTGTCACTTGGCAATCAATTTGAAACACATCCGGCCTGACGCGTCTCCAGAAATCAACTTACATAAGCGATACGACAAGCGCCCGGACACGAGTTTATCGGCGTTAACGTAAAAACCGATGACAACTGCCACTCGTCGTTTCCGTCGATAAGACCGTATTTGTTTCCGTATTCTTCACCTGCGCTGGCTCGTGGCCCGCTGGCTTCGGTGTCGGTTCGCAAAAGGCAGAATACGAGTTAGTTGGTCGAGGACCGTTATCCATCAACAACATCAACAAAGTGAGTACCCTCCCAGCATCGTCAAGCATTGCGCAGGACTGGGACCGGCTAGATGGTTAACGGAGGTTGGACGAGACGGAGACAGACCTGGTCATGGAGACTGGGAACTTGGGCGAGGACGACACACAGGGGCAATGTCTGCTCCCTGACGACACATCCGGGCTGCTCGATCGACTTGTGGTACTGGATTACCCTCGTGTCGGAAGCCCTCTGAGCCCATCACGTGTAGACGGACGTTGCGGCAGAAAGCAACAGGACTCGGGAGAGCGAGGAGTTGGAGATTGCGCGCTTGGCAAGCGGATGGACAAGAGCTGATACAACCCTCAGATGGCCCGATTCACCGAGTACTCCGTCGTCGGGCGAAAGCTGCCTACGGAGGCGGACCAGAACCCCAAACTCTAGTGAGCATGGAGGCAGCGGAATGCGAGATGAGATCAGGACTGATGGCGATTCAGCCGAATGAGGATCTTTGCGCCCAACGATGTCGTCGCCAAGTCCCGATTCTGGTACTACCTCCGACAGCTGAAGAAGGTCAAGAAGGCCAGCGGAGAGATTGTTGCCCTCAACGTCGTACGTGGACATGTTTCATGGGGTTTGCGTGTTATAGCTCACCTAATTTTCAGATCTCGGAGAAGAAGCCCTTGAAGGTCAAGAACTTCGCCATCTGGCTCCGATACGACTCCCGATCAGGTACCCACAACGTAAGTCTCATTTACACGCAGCAAAGTGCAAGATTGCTGACCTTGAGTCAGATGGTCAAGGAGTTCCGAGCGCTTTCCCGAGCCGAGGCTGTCGAGTCCATGTACCAGGACATGGCCGCCCGACACCGTGCCCGATTCAGGAATGTCCAGATCCTGCGAGTCGCCGAGATTGAGAAGAAGGAAGACGTGAGGAGGCCATACATCAAGCAGCTCCTCGAGCCGGGACTCAAGTTCCCCCTCCCCCACCGACGTACCACGTCGAAGAACTGGTTCGCTGCCAGCAGGCCAGTAAGTCCACTTCATCAAAACCTCATCGACAATGCTGATCATGCAGTCCACCTGGGCCTAAGCACGTTTCTCTACTGTATGAAGGCTTCATACTTTGGTCGAGCTTTGGTAGCTGGATGAACATGTGCATTACGACCGCTACTCTTGCTCGTTCCTGCGCTATGATCTGTCTGACCTGGTTCGCTTATGGCTCGGTCCAACGTGGCGCGTCCATGAGACGTGCGTTGTGCGCAGCGACCACCTCCCTGATCGATTTCTGTCGTCTATAGCTGGAACAACAGATGGTTGCTGCGATCGGACGGGGCACAGGGTAGCGGGCATGGGCCACGGTGCCGAGTTGAGGAATGAGTCGGCCTTGAACTGTGATGCGCGCAGGCTCGCCATCGAGTCCTGGTGAGACGTAAAAGCTCGACTTTCTCAGAGGTTGGCGGTCGCAGCGTGAGCGTCGTCGCGTATAGCGACTGGACCTCTGTCGGGAGGTTGCAACCAGCTTGCAAATGCGCTCCTCACAGGCGGCTTGCGAGCCCAGGACAGCCCATCGTTTGTACAACCCCAGAACAGCTCATCGTTTGTATAGCACCAGGACAGCTCATTCCTTGTACGGCGCCATCGACACAGATCGCTGGCCATGCATGAGTCCACCAGAGATGGACTCTGTTGCGCGTTACCGATTCTCAAACCACGCTTGTCACATGATTGATATTATTACAAAACCTGGTCAATATCGGTCGGGCTGGTGGCGCAGTTGGTAGCGCATCTGTTTAGCACGGACTCATACAGGAGGTCCAGGGTTCAATTCCCTGCTAGTCCATTTTTTTTTCCCTCTGTCTCCCGGCACCAGGTCTCTCGCTCTTGGAATTGAGGACGATGTCGTCGTGTCGGAATGCTTGGAACCATAAGACGTCTGTGGTCCGACGGTTGTAGCTTGAAAGCGACTATCCGAGCTGTCGTGACATTTGAGGGTGAATTACCCCTGAGTTGTGCGACGCGTCTCACGGTGCTTGGCACTTCACGCGGCTTGTTTCGGATATTCTTTGTGTGCGCGCGCGCGTTCTTTACCTTTTGTTTGAGGGGGACCGCGACGCGCTTAGACCCCTTTTGCGTGTGCCTCGCTCGCCATTGTCCTTTCGCAGTCGTGCTTTCTCCCGATCGTGTGCCCTTTAGACCCTCAATCTCAACACACGACCCCTCGCCTTTTGTGTGGGTACAAAACAGGTCTGCACACCCCCCTTAGACCCCGTTCCCTTTTGTCTCCATCTGGTGCACGGACCTTTCCTCTGCTATTCCCCTTTACTCTCTCCGCCTTGTAGCTGAAGGCATACCCTTCCTTTCCTTTCTCTGGCTTACTTTTGAAAAGGCTATTACACGTCCAAACTTGTTATTTAGTCCAACCCGACACCAACGCACGCACGCACCCCCTTCACATCTCATCGTCGCCTTTGTTCGACACAATTGTCCCATTCTCATCTCTGTCTCGGTCCGGCATCGAGTCTCATCTCATCACTATCCTTACGACCTCATCGTAACAACGCTCTTTGACGTGTCTCCTATCGCCTGCTATACTGCACTGCACGACCCGCTCGATAATCTCTCTCCAAAACATTACGCTTTGACTTCACGACTCTCAACTCGGACATCCCCATCACGACCATGAAGTTCGCCATCTCTGCATCGGTGGCATACGCCATCATTCTTTCCCTAACGACCCCGACGACTGCATACCGCGTTCAGACCGTCGAGTCCCGTGCTCAAGCCACTGCCGCTGCCAAGAGGAGCGTCGCCTACTACAAGCGAGACGACTACGCCGCGACCGAAGCTCTGACTACCAACGACACTGCACTGGCCAGCAACGAGACTCTCTTTGAGGCCAGCAATGTCACCTCCAACGGCACAGACATCGCTTCCGGCAACACCACCACCATCTACGAAGACGAGAACGGCGAGGAGTGTGAAGACGACGAGGACTCGCCCGACAGTCCCGATTCGCCCGATTCGCCGGATGGCGAGGAGGATGAGGATTGCGAGGAAGAGGACGGGTCGCCGGTCGACCCATCCACCCCTTCCTCCACTTCTGCCTCCTCGTCTCAGCCGACCACTGCTCCTGGCGACGACGAAGATTGCGAAGAGGAGTGGGAGGAGTACGAGGAGGAAGCTGAGGGAGGTGATGGATCGGCCGACACCCCTGACTCCCCCGATTCCCCTGACAGCCCCGACAGCCCTGATTCTCCCGACTCCCCGGACCTCCCGACTCCTTCGACCGCTGCGCCTTCCGGAGCTGCTGTCTTGAAGGCTGAACCACCTTCTGCTTCGGCCAACCTCGGTTCGTCCGGTTCCGCAGGTAACAACGCCGGTGACCAAGCGGCCACCAACCCCGCACCTGCGCCGACTCTAGGAGAACAGTGTGACGGAGTGAGTTGCCCGTGCAGGTGAAGAGTAAACACTGATGTCAGGCCACGACCGTCTATGTGACCGTCACCGTCACTGGCGATGGCGCTCAGCCGACTTCGGGAGGTGCTTCCGGTTCGTCTGGCTCTTCCGGTTCCTCAGGCTCGTCCGGTTCATCTGGCTCCTCGGGATCTTCTGGCTCGGGATCTGGCTCGGGATCCGGCTCCGGCAGCTCTCCTGCACCTTCTTCTTCTCCCGCCGCGCCAAGCGGTGACGATGGCGCCGACGACGAGTATGATGGCGACTATGATGACCTGGTGAGACTGCCGAAACACGAGTTGTTATACTCATGCTGACGTGACGACAGCCCTACTGCGACGAATCGGGACAGGAAGATGCGATCCCCGTGTCCTCCTCGGTCGGGTCCACACCAACGAGCTCTGCCGCGTCTGGTTCCGCCACTGCACCACCCGCCACTGGCGATGACGAGGAGGAGGAATGCGACGAAGACGAGGAACCCTCCGCCGAACCCAGTCAGAATGTCACCATGTCCGCCTCTGCCTCCGCCACGAACGCTTCCGCTCTGCCCACCGAGTCCGTCTCTATCGGAAACGCGTCTATCTCGGCCAGCGATGCGTCGGTCTCCGCCACGGATTCCGCTACTTCTGCATCCGTCTCGGCTACCGCTGCGGCCTCGTCCGAGAGCGCTGCGGCTTCATCTTTGGCCTCTGATGCTGTCTCGTCAGCAGGAGAGGGCGAGGTCGCCGCTTCGTCCACATCCGACGCACCAGTCGGATCCTCGTCCGCCGTCTCGTCGGGCGAGCTTGTTGCCGCTTCGTCCGCTCCTGTCGATTCTGCCGCCGACGCCGCCCCGACCGAACAGCCTTCGGCTGACGTCAGTGCCGCTGGAAGCGCATCTGACGCCGGCGTTACTGTGACGGCTGACGACAGCGGCCTCCGACGACGACAGCGTGGTTACTGGAGGGGCTAGGCGCATCACTGGATTGACCGGTCTCACCAACTCTTTGACCTTTGCTCGACCGCTCCGTATACATCTTCTCTTCGGCCTGCGTAGGACTTTATGGTAGTTTATACAATGCTTGATGCATGTGAGACTGCTACAATCTGTCTGAGAGGGCTTTACAACATTGCCTGCTAGACGCTTAGCCGCAGGTCGCTCGACAACCGTCCACAGCTGCGCGAGTCAGTCTTGGATTGCGCGAATGGTGATGATGGATGGTTCAGATACGCACTTCCTCCCCCTCGAAGATCGTTCATACTCATGAATCCGCCTCCACCTGGGCCTCTGCCACCACCACCACCACCACCACCACCGCCGCCGTCGCCGCCGCCGCTACCATCGCCTCGCCCGCTCACAGGGTTTGCTCCACGATTGACGGGCGGAGAAGGGCGTCTAGCGGAAGGATCTGCCCAAGCGGCGGGATTGGTGATGGGCTGGAGATTAGTCAGCTTCATGGGAACCCTTTACAAGCGTGTACTCACGCTCATGAGAGTCTCGAGGAACAGCCAGGCCACTTCCAAATTGCCCTGTGCCCAGTGACTCAATCGCGTCGTCAAGGGCTGTTGGGTCAAGGTCCCGGAGGCAGAGACGTAAGTTGGGTTCGACATAGGAACAATTGGGCTCTGTCGAACGAGGGAATGACTTGCGTGACGATCAATCGTCGAGACGTTGCAGTGTCTTCGGTGGGAAGTTGTAAATGGATCTAGATGAGTGAGATTCGTTGCAAGATCAAGAGTGAACGGGGTGGGAACACAAACGATGAAACAACGGAACCAACGGCTGATCGGCGGCAAACATTGAGCATTTACATACATCATTCCTAGCGACGGGCTTCTTCACTTCCGCATCCGAGTCCAACAGTGCAACGAATCGGGGGCAGCGGCCCCTTCCGCCCGCAATCTGTTTTGCACCTCCTTCTTTCTCAAGCAAGCGAGGTTTTGTCATACAGGCAGTGGGGCAGAATTGACAGCCGGGATGCCAGGGCGAGCCGTGAGCGAGCTACCGTGCAGTCGCGACTCACAGGCTAATGGCTTCAGGTCACTCGCAAGCTCGTGGTTCTCGGTGATGGCGCTTGCGGTAAAGTGCGTGTCCCGTTCTAAAGCTCAAGGCAACACGAATCTGAACGCCATTGAACGTTGGCTAACATTGACCCAGACATCACTGTTAACGGTTTTCGCGAAAGGTGAGTTGCGACCACTTTTCGATCGAGCTGACATGACAAAGGCTACTTCCCCACGACATAGTGAGTCATTGCTCATTGCCAAGGAGGCCTAAAGCTGACAGTCAGTGAACCTACAGGTGTGTTGGCATCCCTTACTGGCTGAGTGGTGACCTGATCATCAGTCTTCGAGAATTACGTAGAGATATTGGAGGTTGAGGGTACGACTGTCGAGTTGAGTCTATGGGATACCGCCGGTCAGTCCCATGAGTCAGTCTGTTCAGAGTGCTGTTCCAACGGTTGCAGGTCAAGAAGACTTTGATCGTCTTCGCTCTCTCTCTTATGCGGACACTCATGTAGTGATGATCTGCTTTTCAGTAAGTCTGAAGCTGCGCCCGGGTCCTGACGTGACAGGTAGACTCGCCGGTCTCGTTAGAGAACACCGAAGCAAAGGTATGATTACACAGCTTGGTCTGCGCTCACTATGCAGTGGATCCAAGAGGTCACTGAGTATTGCGCTGGCGTGAAGATCGTGCTGGTCGGTAAGACACCCTCTTTCGCGGAGCTGGAAATCTCCTAATCGTCCAGCTCTCAAATGCGATCTCAGGGAGGATGCGACCGTCAAGGAGAAGCTCGCTCGCCGTGGCCTGCAACCCGTGAGTTATGAAGAGGGTCTGGCTACCGCCAGAGCCATCCGGGCCACAAGATATCTGGGTGAGTGTTTCGTTTCAAGCTGGAATGGTCTTTGACTGAGGTGCTGCAGAATGTTCTGCCAAACACAACCGCGGCGTACAGGAGGCGATATATGAAGCCGCGAAAGTGGGTTTGGGCAGCAGAGCCAAAGGTGGATCGGGAGGAGATGGAATACAGGACAGACTAAGAGGAAGTCGTTGCGTGGTCTTGTGATGACATGACGGCTCGGCTGTTGCAGATAACCGTCGTTGACCATTTTCGCTATTCCGAGCTTCTTTTGTAGTGCTCACTACTTGCACAACAGCTCAACATGTTATACCTGACATTTGATTTATAGCTTCGTCAGTCAGCAATGTGTCTTGACGTCTAAGTCGCAACTATCGATTCTATGCGACGCACTGTCGATCCGCCTCGCCGGTACTCAGGACGACAACGAGTCCTTCGCGGTCCTGGTCGCATGTCTCGCATTGTCAAGACGCTAGGACTTGTGCTGTCGATAGTGGGGCTCTGGTTCGCCCTTGCCAATCTGCGACCTCACTTCGTTGTCCCTTCCTCCGGACCTGACCGTAATCATGAAGAGCTCGATATCCCTCTTACGCTACGATGTACGCCGCGAGTAGACGAAGGCGTTGACTCCGTCGACCCTTGCTCGAGACCATTCGTCCCTGTATCAGCACCACGTTCGCCATTTCCGCGATTGGCAAGGGCGAACTTATTACCTGAAAATTGTCTGGAAGCATGGTTAGAGCGAGGGGTAGTGCAGTGCCCTGGGATCAGCACAGCTCTAGAGCCCAAGCTCGATGTGGTGTGGACTTGGGTCAACGGCTCAGACCTCAGATGGAGAGAGGCTATGGCCAGGGCGAGCCACGAGGAAGGCATCTACTCTCCGGGATTCCACTTCAGGTGCGCAATCAGGCAAAGGATGACATTGACTAGATATAGAGAGCAAAATGAGCTACAATACTCGGTGAGGTCAGTTCTTGGGGCATTAGGCGACAGTATCGGTAACGCCCACATCCTGGTCGCCGACTTTCCGTGGAATTCGCATACCGAATCACATCTCGTGCCAGAATCTTGGCGTTCCGAGCTAGGTGTACATCAGAAGGCCCTGCGAGTCGCCCAGACACCCAGGTGGCTAGACTTCGAGTCTGTCGGCTGTTCGAGGTCTAAGGTCGGGCGACCGACATTGCAGCTAGTCACACATTCCGATATCTTCCATTTACCATCCAACAGCTCGAAGTCTCAGGTCGACGTCGAGCGGGAATGGCGCGAGAAAGCTCTGCCGTCTTTCAACTCGAAGGTCATCGAGAGCCGACTAGGATGGATTCCAGGTCTGGTAGGCAGGTATCTCTCTCTCCTGTATAATCGTGCTCAAGATGTTAGGGTGAAGTTGTGCTCTCATTCAACGACGACTTCTTTCTCCTCCGACCCCACACTACCACCGACTTCTACTCCCTTTTCTATGGTACCGTGGTCAGGATGGACGAAGGCGTGCGTATCCCTGTCGATGTGTCTTGCTCACAATCAGTATTATCAACAGGTCCGACCGGTACTCGATCGCAAAAACGTCAACGACGCTGGAGAGACTGGAGGCCTATGGCACGCCAACTACCTGCTCTCCAAGCGCTTCCCAAAACGTCTTCGACCGTATCTTCCGCACGTTCCCAAAGTCGTCACCCGAGGTCTCCATCACGAAGCTGCCCTCATGTTTAAGGATGAGCTATACCTGAGCACCCAGAGGCGATTCAGGGAGAGCAAGGTCGGTCGAGGAGATATACAGCTCCAGTGGCTGTCGATCGCGCTGAGAGTGAGTTTTATGTGAAGGTGCGAAGAAGCAAGATGCTGAGTGTCAGATCGAACGCTGGAGAGAAGCGCTGCTGTGGACCTTCCTCGTCGCTCAGCTCGGTACTCTCGAACCGTCTCACCTCCTGGGACCTATGGCTAGATCGCGCTTGCGACAACTGCTTGGGCTAGAAGGAAGTCACCATCCCCGACCATCCACGTTGACAGTCTCGCGCGGACGAAGGGAGACCCTTGCGGCCATGCGTAAGGTCTGGGACCAAGCTGGTCTAAAAGCGCCGCTTGCGACCGAATTCCTGTTTTGCGAGTAACATTTATCCCGCGCTCATGGCACTGTGTGTGCACAAGCTGACGTAGGTTGCAGCATCACTCGATGGTCACATGCCACCGATCCCGAGGCCTGGCACCTCGGCTTCGACCAACGACCAGTACGTAAACGAGCGATTTGTGAAGTGACGCTATAGATGCACTCTCGATCTTACGCGATGCCTGGGCGACTTCTGGACTCACGACGTGGAAGCTGCACCCGCTGTCGTGTTCAAGCGGGTCGCGTTCGAATACCCAGACTGTGGAGACTGCCGTGAGTCTCGACCGCTCCCAATTGTCGGTGCGTCTGCCTGATGCTTGCCAACAGTGATAATGGCATTGGTCAAAGCATCTGGCCCGAAGGGACTCTCGGCGTTCCTGCCTTCAACAGACTCGGTTTACACGTTACCCCTGGACACCGCGCGGTCGTCTTCGCCCGAAACGTATCCGCCGATTCTGCCGCTGAACGATAACTGGCAAGAAGCCGATTTTGAACTTCAGGCTGTCATGCGTACTCAACATGCAGAAGGCCCGGAGATCCCACTGCGGCATTGGTCAGTACAGCTACTGTCACGATATCTTTACGTCACAGGTATATCTCGGCTCTCTCGCATCCTTGTTGTTGAGGTCACTCTGATGTCCACAGGTCGGTCGTCGACTCAATTCCACATGATCACCGATGCCGGCAGTGTCACTCAAGCCTGTGACGCGATCGATCGAGACCCGTCGGCATCCATGTTAGGACTGAACGACAACGTCTTGTACGAGTCCGACGAGACAAAGAGCGCTCTGACTGAGTGGTTTCAACGCCGATGGCCGGAAGCAGGCTGGTGGGAGCGGACGTGATGCGGTTTGGGGACAGACAGAATTATCTCCAGCAGTGACAAAACGAGTGCATGCATTCAATGCAAACACGATCCTGACTACGGCTCGAACCAGTTGTCACCGTAGCAGGTCGAAGAGGATAGGGGATGGAAGAGATCAATATACAGGGAACTTCTCGTGAAAATTGTTCTGGTCGTCATGGTATCGTGTCGGCATTCGTCAGAGCCGTCATGTGTATTCTTAGCACGAAGCAAGGTTGACTAAAAGGATCAGCAACGGTACTCAACGGCTTGACGAAGCTGATCAACGTACACCACGAGCCCATGCCGTAACCGGTTCGTCCCTGGCACCATCCGTTGAACAGCTGGTGAAGGTAGTCGAGGTTGTTCTGGGCGTGACAGTTGCCTTGCCATCGAGCGGCTTGCGCGTCATCCGAGGTCATACCGACCCTCCAGCCGTTGTAACCACCGGCCGCGATGAGCACATTGCCGTTGTTGGCATCGACGAGGTCCTTGAACAGCCGGGCGGCTCGGTCGACATTGAAGTTGATGTCGTAACAGTTTCCGCCGGGAGCGCCAGCGCAGTTCATGGAAGCGAGCTGCATGAGACCAGCCTCGCCGTTGCCACCAGTGGCTCCCGGGTTGCAAGTCGATTCCTGCATGGCGAATGAAGCGAGGAGGATAGGGGGAACTAGTGGGCGTGAGCTTCGCAACCGAAGCCGAGGACGAGACCACTTACTGCCGTACTGGTTACCGTACTGTTCAAAGGCCCAGAAGTAAGGGGCACATGGGCCGAAGACGCCATCACCGTGCAAATCCTGGTAGACAAGGTTATCAAGACCAAGGTGAGGGGGTGTCCAGCCACCGCTAGTGAGACCACAGTTGAGCCATTCTTCGGAGCCGTTGGGAGCATCACCCGTGGCACCGCACCATCCACAAGTCCTGCAATAGTCATCAGCCAAAAGTGTCCAGGTGAGAGGCGCTGCGATTAGGAAGAGACATACGCATCGGTCAACGCGATGACACCACCCACAGCGCCGCTCAAACCGCCGCTTGAGGCCGGAGAAGAAGGAGCCGGAGCATGGGAAGGAGCGGGAGGGGAAGGGGCCGGGGCCGGGGCAGCAGACGATGGGGTGGACTAGCGTAACATCAGCGCTGGAAATAACAACGGGTGAGCTTTGGAAAGCAACGTACGTGATCTGCCCAGGCGCCTTGGTTAGGGATGGATGGCGACTCGGCAGCAGCACTCGCCGAAGATGGGGCGGCAGGGCTGGGAGCCGGGGCAGCAGCACTGGACGCGGCGGCGCTGGGTGCGGCGGCAGATGAAGGAGCAGGAGGGGAGGAGCCCCTGGCCCTACACTGCTGCTTGGCGCCTCGCTTCTTGACGGCGCGCTTGATGGTCCGCTGCGCTTCAGCGTGACCAGTGTTCGCCCGAGGGGCAACCTGAGCGACGCCTCGAGGGGCGGGTTGATCGCGGTTGGCCAACGCGTGATGTCGTCGATGGTTTTGAGTGCCAGCGTGCGAGGCGTTGACGGCGGTCAACAAGGGGAGAAAGGCGGTGAGAATGGTGAGACCGTTGGCGAGCATTGTAAAGATGGGTCACTTGGTGGTCTGGTTGGTAGAAAAAGTGAGTTAAGAGGGGCGAAAGGTGGGGTTTTCGAGTGACGGGTTGTGAAGAGGGCGGGCGGGGCTTGAGTGAAATGAGTGTGATCAAGTCTTGCTATCCGGACGGCAACGAGTGTGATGAACGACGAGGACCGAGCTGTTGTTGTCGGTGTGTCGAAGTCGGTTGGTCGGTTTGGGTATTGGAAAGTAAGTTGAGTGACAAACACAAAAAGACGATCGATGTCGAGGTTGAAGGTCAAAGCTGAGATGCTACTACTGGCCTGCTGCGGGAACAAAAGGGGGGCGCAGAATGACCGGACGATGATGGAATGATGACTTGGCTATTGAGAAGGGCCAAGAAGGTTGTTGGGGTCAAAGAGTGAAAGGATGAGAGATAATAGGGGCGGGGAACGAGCTGAAAGGAATGAAATGAATGGCTTGGCTATTGGGTTGGATGAAGAAGGTAAGGAGTAATAGGTCAATCGATTGGGTCGATGCATATACAGAGAGATAGGGTGAGACCCGAGGATGGGAGTAGTTGACACTTTGCGTTTCAACCCCTCTTGGAGCTATAACAATCAACTTAGCACAAAAGCACAATAAGCGTGCGTCAGACGCGTTGTTGTTGTCTGTCTGTTGTCTGTGTGTCAATAACTTAAACCCCCCCTGATCCTCCCTTCCCCCCTGATCCAAATGCGCGGCATGTCGTATCGGATGTGTCGTTTTGCTGGAACGCTGTGCTCCTTTGAATCAGTCTAATCGAGTTGTCGGGTGACTACGATATAGTCAAGTAGGAAGCGAGCAGGGGGGAAGCAAGGGGGAAGTTGATTTGTTTACTGCGCCCCATATAGCTAATTGGTGGCACGTTGAGGCTTGGCTCCCTGGAATGGTCCGTGCATCGGGTTAAACCACAGTCAACCCGGCACAAACACCAAACACCGGCAGTCCCTGAGCGGCTATGGCCGTCCACGTGGCTCATCACCTGTTTGCACTCACCTTGAAGGGCATATTCTTTCGTATGCATAGCATGAAGCTGAGCGGAGGACGCAGTAGTTGTATGCGATGCTGGACTTTGAGCGTGCGCCGACGGCGATGCTCGATGTAGTGACGATCTCGCGAACAGACTTTCTCTGTAGATTGGTGGAGGTCTCAGCAGTTCAACGAGATACCGTGTGGGCTGACAGTCATTTCGCTCTGTACATCTGCTACCATGACTGCAAAGCTCAGAGTCGGTTGGCATCGCGAGCACTTCCTTTCGCCGCTGCTGCAGTACGCCGAACGAGATGCTGGAGAGACCTTTGAGCTTGTCGAGTGTCCTGGCGGTACCGGAGAGATGCAGGTCAAGCTTCGCGAAGGAGAGATCGATGTCTGCATAGGTAAGCCTACATGGTGTATAGGCACGGCTGATGGTAGCCCTCACGGATGCTCTGATTGCAGGTATCGCAAACGGGCAGACCGCTTACAAGCTGGTTGGGAGGTACATCAAGAGCCCCTTGCGATGGTGAGTTTGGCGAAGACCGAGCGGGGCGAGCTCTAATGAGCAGGGCCGTGGTCACCGGCAAAGACTCTCCCTATCAGTCCATCGCAGATCTCAAGGGCCAAACATTCGGTATCTCCAGGCTGGGGAGTGGATCGCAAGTCATGGCGAGCGTCCTGGGCATGAATCAACAGTGGGACGGGGAGGACAAACCCAAATTTAAGGGTGAGTAGAGAGCGAGAGCTGCATTCCTAATCCGAGCAGTCAACGGCCAGTTCAAACCTCTTCGGGACTCCGTCAACGAGGGAGACAGTGAGTTGTCTTTCGCATGTACGGTTTCTGATCCTGTAGGCGCGGCATTTCTGTGGGAATGGTTCACGACAAAGCCATATGTCGACTCGGGCGAGGTACGGTTCATCGGCTCGGTGCTCAGTGAGTATCGGACCCAAGTGCACGCTGACAGCCAGCCCCTTGGCCCTGTTGGAGCATAGCAGCGTCGACGTCTGCGGACGCTCAGCAAGTGAAGACCCTGCTTTCGTCATTGGAACCGTTCGTAAAAAACTTCGATTCTCAGGACGCAAGGGAGAAGGATGATGTCGACTTTGTCGCCAATTTCTTTGGTCATCAGCGGACGGACGTCGAGGAGTGGCTGAAGACAGTGGAATGGGAATCGACTTTGGCCGACGTGAAGGGGAGCGTGGTCCGGCAGACTCTGGAGTAAGAGGCTCGCTATCATCTTCCCACGCAAGTCTAACCTATCCCAGGATACTGGAGAAGGCCGGGGTAGTCAAGAAGCCGCACATGAACATTCAGGCTTTTGTCAACACCAGCATAGCCAGCGTCATCTAAGAACCTATCTGGCCGATTGCTTCTCTATGACGTAAATTACATGCAACTCTACCTCCACCTTGACTGTTCAGTCGGAATCGGTGTCTTCCTTGTCTACCTAGCCTTGTCTACAGCATCGCTGAGAACAATCAATCTGTTCTTCACACGAGTTCTGAGAAATATGTCGAGCAAGCCGGCCTGGGTCAAAGCCCTCGAGGGTGAGCTGCAGGAGAATCCCAAGAGCACAAGTGAGTCATCATGTCTGAGACGCCATCGCTGATTGAAAGGCTACGCGCTATCAACACTTACGCCGGACGGGCTACCCAAAGCCCGTTTCGTCATACACAGATCCAGTGCGTCTTGCACAGCCAATCTGACTCGTGGTTGGCTGACTGTCAAGTCACGCCGAATTCCAACTTTCTCGTCACGACGACAGACACTCGCATGCAGAAGCCTGCGCACCTTGCTGCCCACAGCGATGTCGAAGTGGCGTGGTGGATCGAGCCTACGAATGTTCAGTTCAGGATCTCCGGTCCCGCCATCACGATAGCCTCGCCAAAAGTCGAATCCGCGCCAAAGGTGCAGGAGAAGCTGGACAAACTGTCTCCGGCGGGTGACGAGACCAATCCGCAATGGTGGGAGCAGGAGCGCGGCCGACTGTGGAAGAGTGTTAGCGGGCATCTCCGAGCTGGATTTGCCAGGCCCGCTCCTGGCATGCCCCTTGACGAGGTGGATCGAAAGCCAGAAGACTGGAGCGAAAGCATCCCGGCAGAATCGGTACGTCTGTATAGCCCATCAATCTTGCTCGACCTGTTAATAGGCTGATCGGTCAAGGACGATTCCGAGAAGCAGGCAGAGATTGATGCCGCATTTGAGCATTTTGCACTGCTGGTGATCAAAGCCGAGGCAGCCGAATATCTCGAGCTCAAGCCGCAGCCAAACGTGAGAACCCAATGGAAGCGAGAAGGACACACTTGGAAGGAGACCAAGGTCTGTCCATGAAGAGAATCGCGGCTAGTCTATTTGAGTATGAATCGTTCTCGACTTCAAGACTTTGTCGATGATCGGGGTAGCCAGGGGTGACTCGACTCTGTTTCCGATTCATCTGACACAGTGTCGTTTTGTATTCCTGCACCGGCACGACGTGCCGGCTGGGCGCCCCTCCATTTCACAAATATCTGAAATCTCTACGAAATGGTCTGTCATCTTATTTGGTGCTGGCTCGTCATCGAGGTCCATGCCCATCTCTGGTCTGACGTTCTGCACCGGAATCGGCACCAGACAGTCTGAGTCAACCTTTTGATACCTTTCCTGGAATGCATGATAGCGACACGCCAGCAACTACAGGGCGCTCGAAGTGTGAGTTTGTACAGCGGTCGTGTGGCATGTTATGACTAGCATGTAGTGAAGACCATATGCTGAGCATGGCACACAACACGGTGAATGGGCTGTACATTACGAGAATTGAGTTGTTTACTGCAACACAAGTGTAGTTCGGGCCATGGTTCATGACATGCTGCGAGGATCCGAGGCTAAGTCGAGCGGTGACTTAAGTGAATGCGACTTATCTGCGCCAATCAAGAGAAACTCTAGCATGTCGAAGACTTCTAGCAATTCGAGACTTAGTGTAATACTGCAAGGAGAACATATTACACTGGGTCGCTACACACTGCCAGTGACGCTGCACAGCAGCTGGCAAAGGGGACGAGATGTCACGGTCCACAGGGGGTCGCACGGGGGCGCTAGGGTATCGGTGCAAGGCTAGGGGCTAAAGGGTTAGTAGTATTTAGACAGACTTACAAGAGTTAGGACCAGATTGAGGGGGTGTGTTGCTATAGGGATAGCTCGGGCTTGTTGAGGGCAAGGCGGGACGAGGGTGACGCGAGAGATCAGTCAACTTCCTTTGAAGCTTGATTGATGGCAAGGATACACCAAGTGATGGTGACGAGATGTCCAGACTTAGTCAAGACACGCAAGGGCAAGAGGGCAAGAGGGCAAGAGAGGCAAGGGCAACCCAGGACCGGTCTAGGTGTGTAGACTTTGCATATGCTCCTGAGTTGAGAGAAAGAACATCTCAACAGGATTTGGGCGGGTTTATATTTGTCTGATAATAAACAAGAGCCGTGAGACGTATCCGACAGACATATCCGTCTGACGTAGAATGGTACAAGAAAGACGGGCTGTCTACTGAGAGATATGGGAGACTAGGTGAGAACTACGGGAGACTAGGTGAATATTACGGGAGATGAGACAAGATTCTAAGAAGGGCAGATGAGATTCTGATACTAGAGCACAAGAAGTTCTAATGAAGAGGCAAGAAGTTCAAGAGTGAACACGAGAATTGCGGGGATGATGTCATGTCTGAAGCGCCTGTTAGCGGTTCATGACATGAGATCTGTCTACCGCACCGTAAAGAGACCAGTTGTGGTCATGGCAGTTTTTGAGATTGTAGTGATCACCTCATCATGCAGACATATCCCCCGTCAAGACGAGAGCTTGGCGAATTGTGTCATGAACCATGACCCGCACCACACTTGTACAGTAACAAACGACTTGACTCGCCCAACGTACAGCTCTTTCATCGTAACGTGTGCCACTCTCAGCATACCGTATTCACTACACGCTTGTTGTAATGTACAACACAATCATCGTAACGTACTGCACAACAATCATATAGTAACACACTTTGATCGTATTGTAGTAGCTAGCGTCCCGCCATCGTGCATCTCAGAAAAGGTATAAAAGGCGGGGTCAGAAGAGCCAACTGCTCTTCTTCCCAAGGATCAAATTATCTTAGTTACATAGCCACAGCCTTAACCTAGCCACCCTACCAATACATCTTACGTCTTATCCATTTACTTGCCTAGCTTGCCGGATCCTTCCAAGCTATTACCACTGTTGACCTTCATTGCAAAGACCGAGTTCTCTTTGACTCACCTCGTAAACCTTCACCGTCCAACTGTCTTCGACTCCGTAAGGCTCCGTCTTGGACAGTTCCGTAACAAATTGGGACCTTGTGTTACGACCCTGCAAATCACCTCTGGCCTTGTACCTTGGCATGCACGACACGCCTACTGCAATCTTGCAACAACACACGCGCTAGCTCATGAGGACTACAATAGTTCACAACAACACAAGTCCCTCATGACATTTGGTCCTTTATCACGACACACCAACTTCCACATGAGAAACTTCATCACATAGAACGTCACTTCATCATGAGAAACACAACTTTATCACGACAACAGCCCTTCCTTGTGATATGCCATCCAACTTCACAAGGAAGACCTATACTCACAAGATGGGATTATGTTGTAGCTTGGTCTGAAGGACTATAAAAGGCGGATCTAATCTTAACATTGCTTTTCTATTTTCTTTAGGGATCGATAAATCAAGTCTTTACTACGGTCTTCTTAGCTAGTCTTTGCTACCACTCGGCTAGTCTTTGGTGGATATTTGTTTTTAGTATCTATCGCCCGATTTATCACGTCAACCAATTCTTGCCCACAGGCTCGCTTGGTCCTAGCAGTCTGTTCTTGTCCAACCATCCTACAAGTCTATGAATTACATTCCAGCCCCAGTAACTAAAGCTCAAGTAAATCGTTGCAGTTGCACACATCTCTGGAACTCGATCTTGCCAGCCAGTGACGAGTCTCGACAGCTTGTATTAAGACGATTGTCAGAAATGCACAACGTGATTCAGACTGGTACGGTCACATCGTGTGCTCTGAAAGATCTTCTTCTGTTCCAATAATGACCATATCCTGATCGCTTACTCGGGAATCCACTTAGTCCATACTGGAAACAAAGAAAGCGAGACGTCTGCTCGTGTTGCTTCTGCTGCACGACTCACTGAGGACTTGCCTTGCTCGTTCCCATCTTTTTTGTTGTGGTCCAAGCATCTCACAGAGCCCGAAGTCTGCTTGGACTGGTCTCGCTGGATGTTAAGGCTCGTCCCTGACTGGCAAAATTGGAATCCAAGAGACGTGTAGACCGGCGACAATCCACTTTTGCTTCAGCTAGAAGTGGCAAATTGTCGCTTATGATTCTGGAGTTTGATTGAACAAGTTTTGACTGCTGAGACCAAGCCTGTGGGTGTTACAATCCTGCTTGGGCACGGATCAAGTGACATCATATTACATGGCTGTATGAGTCACACAGAGCGGATTTTCCTTTCACGCTTTCAGAGGGACTTTTAGGCAGTAAATAGGAGATACTGGCAAGACTAAGTGAGTAATACGCTTGGACAATTTCAAAAAGATGCAAATCTCACAGAATCTTGCAAGCTGCTGTGACGGACACTTGAGAGCCATGGAGGACTATGACAGAATGTTGCTGGACCAAGACAAAAGACACAGAACACAGAGTGTCACAGCAAGAGACTCAGACCACCGCTGTGTTGGATATACCCAGCCGTAGACATATGAACATCAGCACCTGGAGCGCTGAGGTTTCTTTCTTCTAAGGACCAAACAATATGTCTTGTCTACTTTACCTTACTCGAGACATCTTACTCGTCTTTCAAATCGGTTCTTGCCCACAGCTTGCCCGTAGCCCACCAGGCTTTACCATCAAAGTCTACCTGGCCCCCTTGCTAAAGAATATAGCACCATTGATTTGTCACAACCATCACATGTCACTGCCATCCGCCATGACTCAAGCCTGAGGAAACCTCTGACATCCCTGACTTGTGGACTGGGGCGGCTGAGAACTTCGGGCGAGGATTGCTAGATGTGTAAATCTCGTGCTGTATGATCAGGACAGATATCCAACTGAGACTGTTTTGAGAGGTAGGTGGCAAAGACGATTTGAGGGCCTATAGGAGACGAAATGTGTCAAATATCGGTATAGTGGTGCATAAGGTAGTATAAAGAGATATTGACCGAAACTACAGGTTATTGATAACGGAGTTATAGAAGTGGCAGTTGTATACAGAGGCATCATTCGACAAAATGTTGTATAAATCTGTTGATAAATCGTTTCGATACCTGACCGCGCGCGTCGACGTTCGCCCATCCTGGGATATATCTGCCAAACTCCAAGCGATCTCAGTCTTAGTGTTCCTGATTCCTGTCATCTCAGGCTTTATTGCTCCCAAAGTCGAGTCACATAACACCGACCTTTGGGTGACCATTGTGACATGAATGACCAAAGGACAAGCTCGTATTACCGTCCTGCTTTTGGGCACGCTGTCAGGTGTGTAATGAGCCTTTCAACCTAGCAAAGTGATGGTTCAGAGCCCAATACGAATTGTCACGGCTCACTGGCTTGTGTCGCAACGGACAAGCATGACTGAATGTGTTACGGAACTGATAGTAACGTTTTAGCCCGTACGTCTTAGCCCGTTGTGTTTAGACATAGATAAGCTCACTATAATTCTCACTTCCCCTCTCCTTGTTGATGAATTATCATAGGTTACTCTTCATCTTGTCTAAGTGACTCTCTTGCACACCTATTACTTATCCACCTGTTGTCACGTCCACCTTAAGCTTAAAAAACTAGTTACATCTAGTTCCTATTGTCATCGTCCCCTACCTATAGGTCATCGTCACTGCCTGTAGCCACGCGTCGTAACAGAATGACGCGCGACGGGGGGTGATCAACGATCCTGGATGTTGGTGTTAGCGACTGGAATAAGATATGTTTTGTGGCCTGAAGGTGCTATGAACAAGACAGTGAACGACTTTGTGCTCAAAATCCGCTGTTATGTATATCTTGTCCACAAGTGCGTTGACAGGCAGACTGCCATGTCGCCGTCGTCTACCAGCAGCCTATGCGACCCGCTGCTAGATATCCGCATTTCATGGGTGCGGGGAGGGGTGGGGGGGGGGGGGTGGGGCAGATTGCGCTAGTTTACAGTCACCATTCAGTAACTCTAGTATAGGTTGTTTCATACACTGCATTGCGCAGCTGTTATGTGTCACTGAGCGTGTGTCAAGTTATGATGCAGGGTTTATGGCATAGTAGGCCTGTCGGCAAGGAATTCTAGAGGTGGACAAATGATGGGATAAATACCGAGGACAAATGTTCAGCGACGACTAGCTGAGTGGAAGCAAGGGCTAGCTAGGTATGACGACACTAAGAATACTTGACAGGAGGACTTGACTCATTGCTCCTTAAAAAAAGAACAAAAGCCACCCCGTGACTAAATTCGCCTGTGAAACTGCCTACCATGATGTATGTAACCCCGTCACAACAGGTTTTCACCTGGTAGATATAGACTTTGCTTGTGGACCCACATTGAACATCACAAGGAAGAGCTTTGATCTTTACGACCCAGTGCTTCCCATGACCGGCTCGGTATGATAGGAGGTAACCTTGTGAAAAGACAAGCTCCTTGTGTAGAAGTGGGCATGGTTCAATGGAATCAACTGTCACGAGGGTTTGTGTCAAGGGGAGATCGGTCCCTACAGGCTAGCAGAGCGATGATATAGAGACCAATACGGACTGCAATGGTTTACTAGCTTGAGTCACAACTGACCAGGGTGACTTGTAGACCTGTGAAGTTGGTTGAACGGCCAGTGTTGAAGGCAAGGACTTATCTGGAAAGATCCGGCAGATAAGGGATAGGTGATAGAAGAATAGATACAGTAGACAATAGAATAAGGACTGATTAAGGTGCTAGACTAAGCTATGGAAGACAAGGTGGTCCAGGATTCTGACTTGTAGATATTTGGATCCTTGGGAGAAAAGAAAGATCAAGGTTGAGATGAGGAGATCTGCCTTACATACCTTTTCTGAGAGTGCAAAGTGTCACAAACAGAGTGTCATGTTGCATTTGTCCGCTATGTGCAGTCTGCTAGGGGTCCGCAGTTGGTAGGGGCCACACTGCGCCATGCAGTCTGCGGGTACCTGTCTGTTACGCTAGTAGGGAGTATTGGCAAGAAGTAGTCAGGCCCACATTGTGCAGATGTGAAGTTGGGAAGAGCGTGTGGAAGGGTGTCAGGCAGGGTCATGACAGTTCAGGTGGAGGTAAGACAAATGGCAGGTCGCAAAGTTTTCAGGTCGTAACAATTTCACCATCTCATTGTGACAACATGGTAGAATGTCGCCTGTCTGCGACAACTCGTCCGGTGAAGGGCCTTCCAGAAAAGATCCCAGACGCTCACTCGTCAACTGTCGAAGCAAACGCAACCTTCAAGTACGACTCACGCCTGACTGCAATCGTCAACGACGGTTATCCAATCTCAGGGGGAGTGTCTACAGCCAAGCCTGTATCAAGCCCATAATTCCGCGTTGGCAGGGTGGCAAGCCTGCTTAAGCGATGATCAGACCACTCTAAGAATCCTTCCCTGCTCTTGCTGCTTTTCCTTAGGATCTCACAAGTCTTCAAGAGCGCACCAGGACTCATCTGTCAGAGAATCGTATCGATAGTCAACTACTCTCGCCGACGTTCGCCTGTTGTTGGATACATCCGTCCTACTCAAAGGCATCTCAAACCCTTATTCTTGACACCGGTAAATCTCGACGTCTCAAGCTCCATTGTCCCAGAGTCTCAGCCTTTGTTACGGAACTGTCCAAGACGGAGCCTTACGAGTTGAAGACAGTTGGACGGTGAAGGTTTACAAGGTGAGTCAAAGAGAACTCAGTCTTTGCAATGAAGTTTGACAGTAGTAGTGACAGCTTGGAAGGATCCGGCAAGCTGGGCAAGTAAATAGATAAGACGTAAGGTGTATTGGTAGAATAGCTAGGTAAAGGCTGTGGCTATGTAACTAAGATAATCTGATCCTTGGGAAGAAGAGCAGTTGGCTCTTCTGACCCCGCCTTTTATACCTTTTCTGAAATGTACAATGACGGGACGCTAGCTACTACAATACGATCAAAGTGTGTTACTATACAATGGTTGTGCAGTATGTTACAATGATTGTGTTGTACGTTACAACCAGCATGTAGTGAATACGGTATGCTGAGAGTGACACACGTTACAATGAAAGAGCTGTATGTTGAGCGAGTCGAGTTGTTTGTTACGGTACAAGTGTGATGCGGGTCATGGTTCATGACAGCCTTCACCAAGTTCGACAAATGAGAGGTCTTATTGTCTGTTTGTGACATAATGGACGAGACTACTGTCGTCAGACAACTGAACGTTCACTTGTTTGGGCGGGGTAGCTTTCAAAGTCATCAGATAATTGGAAGGAACAGATGGCGTAGACCAAGGATTCTTGTGGGTGTGAGGTTGGTTGCGACTTATCCATTGTTCGACGCGTAGTAAGGAATTATATCCTCCTCGCTATATTCATTACAATGGCAGCAAAGACTAGCTAGGAACAGTGTAGTCAGGACTTGACTAGGTGACTTGACTTATGTAATTTAAAAAGAAAGGATTGCAGCGTCAAGAACAGAAGTCTCAGGCTCTTTCATCTATCTAGCTAGAGTGATACTTTGTATGTGAAGAGGGAGGGTTTGCCGAACGGGAAAGGCACTGCCACAGTGCTTGTCTCGAAGGATCTCGTATCCATCAAGAGAAGCGTTCTATAGTGTGGAAAGGCTTTGATGTTGAGCACGCATGGTCTATGTCAGAGAACCATATCGATACCCGATCACCCTTGGCGATTCTCGGCGATTGTCAGATGCAATCGATTTATCCGAGTCCGATACAAGCTTTTATGGTTCTCAAAGCCATCAACACTTGGCGTCCAGGGCTCCATTGTCTTGGAGTCTCAGCCTCAGCCCCCAATGCTGGCAAATGAGAGGTCTTAATGTTCTATTCTTGGCAAGATGGACGACCCTATTGTTCTCAAAGACAGTGAACTGTAACTTGCCAAAGTTGTTGAGTCTTGGCAATAGTGGATGTGTGGTAACAAATCTTGCCAAACTGGTACTTAGGGAGGTAGTTTTCAAGGTATGAACGGTAGCAATCCCGGATTGTAGTCTTCTCTATTTACTCTCTCGTTGTTCTAGGCTGATTCTAGCTACTCATAGGCACCCTTGTGCATCTCTAGTATTGGCTAGCTTGACCGGCAGTTGTCACACACCGAGGTCTGTGACATTTGATGCCTTTTGGCCACTCAAACAAGACACATTACGTCTCGCTATTCTCGCCAATCTTAGCTGTTGAACGTCGACCATCCTTTGCTGGTCGTCGTAGTCGCCCCTGACAGTCAACCTCGGGGCAGACTTAGACAAGACTGAAACGGTCCCAACATTCAGGACAAGAGAAGAGTGGGAGCACCTGATACCTGCTGGAGCGGAGTGAACCGACCAAATTGCATCGAATACAACAGAAAAGCGGATTTGTGATGACAATACAGAATATTGTCTCGCTTTCAGCCAATAGATCGCAACAAAACGTCCAGATCATGTTCACGGTGATACCCTTTCCACGGGGTCCTGACAGACGAGCTTTCATCAACTCTGACCGTTCATGTGTCTTCAAGCTACGGATATTAAGCTCGCAGCCTTTTAGGATGATCAAATAACATCAGACCGCGAGGATCAAGCACGCCACAGAGCGACCACTGGTGGGTGAAATCAATCAGGCCATAGATGCTAAGGATCAGTAGCCGGGGAAAGCTAGTTGCGTCGTGGCAGAGAGTAACCAGGCAATAGCGTGACCTAGAAGGCTTGTAAGAATTTGTCTTAAGGACTGCTTAAGATAAACTACGCAACGAACACAATCAAATTTGCCTTTGATAGCTCTCGACTCACGTTGATGAGTGATAAGGCGGGTAGTCGAGGCGAAAACAGCTTTGGAGGAGCAGCCCACAACGTACGTGGACCCACAACGCTAGGTTTACCTTGTGAGGTTGAGAGACCCTTCTCATGTAGTAATCGTGTTGCTTGCAAAGAAATGGTATGATCTGTGGAGGGACCGGTGGCCACATGCAAGGCGTAGAAGTGGGCGTGTTGTATTGGCCATAAGGCAAGTCATATTGGTACACAAGTTGCGATCCGCGAGGGATCTGCTACGGCACGATCAGCATTGCATTGTGAATGGTTGGATATGCCGGGCGGACCGAGAGAAGTTGGGTCGCGCTGGGATTCCGTCTACGATTGACAAAGGACAACCCCCGAAGACGAGGCAGAAACGTTGACCATGTGGGATGCATTGAGTGGAACGCAATCACGATGCATGACGCAATCGGGACGATGGACCAGCAGGCCGAGTAGCATTTGACCTCTTTAATGATGTGGAAGGTGAGGCCGCCCTGCAGGCAGGTAGGGCTGAGCTACAGACCCTCTCCGCCGAGACGATTCCCGCTGCCCCATCGGTGCGTGACGCCGTTGGCCGCTTGCGCCACCGGCTTTGCAGTCGAAGATGATCCATAAGTCCCCATAGACGATCGTGATGGCATTGAGGCGCCGAACAATGATCGAAAATACAACGGCGTGCTCAACGAATTCGGGCGGCGATGGCGAGGAGGAGCGTACACGGGCAGATACACCGACATGAACCACCTGCTGTTCAGCGACGTAATGGGAGGCTTTGTGACGCTCTCACCATAAATGACCTGACAGAAGACCGATCAAACCGCCCAACGCTTTGCCAGGACCGCCTGTCAAGACATCCAAGGCGATGAGCGCGAAAGGATACACTGAGCAAGGTCAGCTAGATCCATCTTGAGCTTCGTGCGTCTGCATCATGGGCACTCGCAGCTTGTAGGGATTGTGATAAGACCAAAGATCGATATCTTCATTGTTGGGTTCGCCCTACACCAAGTGTAGTTTTGGGCGTGCAACAGAGGTCGAAAGAGGAAAGGGAATGCGAAAGGAGCATTCAGGATCTGGTCTCAGTACATGCGTTTCGAGGACACGTACATGGATGAAGACAGCCATGACTAGGTGCATCCATGCGTAATCCGCGGTGTCACCCCGACTGGTGATACATGAGCGCTCAACATCACGTGGGATCATTCATTGAGAGCGGTAACGCACTAGCTCACAGTCTCGAGCGCCGATGAGTTGCGAAATATCAAGAACACATCGTAAAGAAGCGGGAAGCCAGAGCCTGTCAATGTCAGCGGTTGCGCTCGTAGAGATTGGGCATGGGCATGGGCACCGTACCGCCGTAGAAGAACGCCGTAGCTACTCGCCAAATCTGTTGCGTGTCAGTGACGGACGATACCTCGGCGTACTTCCAGCTTTGCCACACGCGGCCAAATGAGAGCGACCTGATGGATGATTAGACCAATCGGTATCGATGATGGCATGTCACCTACGTGATAGGGAGAGAGGAGACCGAGCAGGGCCGGGCTATGAGGGGTCAGTCGCTCCACAGCTTTACAATGGGCCCTTGCTCACATCGTTACAGCTCCAGTCGCCAAGAGAAGCGTGCGGGTGACCGGTGGAATGGCATGGAAGGCGGAGGTGAAGTCAGCCATGATCACACAGTCGGCGATATGTCGATAGGCATGAAGGTTAAGGGCGAGAGGCGAAAGAAGTATGAGTTGACTAGGCGATCGTCGCGACGCGCGTGAACGATGATTTTGCTTCCACGATGTCTATCGTGATGTCGGCCGCGTATCCGGAGCCCTTCGCCCAGGAGGACATCTCAAGGGTAGTCAATGATAAGGGCTCGACACTGCCGTGGCCCGAGCTGCCCTTGCGCGCATGTCAGACTGAGGGGTTTTCACTGGTCTTTGTCGTCGACCGCGAACACAATCAGGTGAGAGGCGAAGGTGATTGTATCTCCAATACTGACCTGATTAAGATCTTACTTGGTAGCAAGAAGCGAGGATATGGACGAGGGCTGTGAGCCTACGGGTGGATCCAGTCCACTTGGAGAACTCATCTGACTGATTTTTGCTAGGATTCACGGATTTGGTGGGAAGATTGAAGCCGAAGAGACAATTGGCCAATGCGCAAGACGAGAGTTGTGGGTTGGTGTCGATACCAGATGCACGACGCCATCGTAGACTCCAGCTCACTGAGCAGGAAGAGGCGGGTCTGCGAGTCACGGACAACGACATGGCGCGTAAAGGTCGCTTGATCTTCGTCAGACCTGCCAATGGCACTCATCGAGCGGTCATCGATATCGCGGTTTTCGTCGTCGAGCATTGGGAAGGATCTCCGATCGAGTGAGTAAGTCGGCGATGCTCGTTGCGCGTCTTGACGAGCAGGACTGAAGAGATGTGCCCAGCGTGGTACCCATTGAACGACATCCCCTTTGACAAGATGGTAGGTAGGCTCCGCATGCGAGCTGTACTAAAGATTCCAGTGGCCGGATGTTCGCCTATACTTCCCGCCCCTCGCGCAGTTGATCGGCAGTCAAAAGGACGAGCAGCTACTCGTGCGTGTCGACTACGACAACGTTCTGACGGATGCTCTCACCGATTTCCCGCCTTTAAGCAAGATAGGAATACGAAAGGAGGATGATCGATACGATGAAGCGATTGTCAACTATTGGGTAGGGCTTTCAAAGGCGTGAAGCTTTCACGAGTCTTTCTACAGTTTCATATATCACGATGTGTTTACGATTTCATGGAGGTGCTTGACTACTCGAATGCCAGCTCTCTCACCTTTCGCCCCTCTTCTTTGTCTAAGCGTACAAGTCGTCATCGTCGGCTTCATTTTGGAAGCTTGCGCCTCCTTCCTGAGCATCTCCGCTTTCGGGGAACTGAATTGTCAGCTAAAGGCCGAACGCGCATGAGACGACTTGCCTTGAAGTTGTTGCCGAAGCTCCTCGATTGCTGAAGGGTCGTGCTAAACATCTCGTACCTTCGGATGTCGGCGTCCGTGACCGATCGTCGGGCAAAGCGCATCGCCTCCTCAAAGTGCTCACTGAGACAGGTCAGAATGCAGTTTCTCGAATCACAATGCGAAGGTGTACTGACACTGAGATGGCGGGAACCTCGTCCTCGTCATTTTCCTCGTCCATGAGGTCGACGTCGCCGCCGGCGGCTTCCGCTTTGTCCTTGCGTTCCCTGTCTCGGCGCATGTCGCTTTCAATGGAAGCTCGGATGGCCAGCTTGGCGGCTCGTTGACAGATCTCAGTGAGATCGGCACCAGAGAACCCAGCAGTACTCTTGGCGAGGAAGTTGAGATCGACACCAGGAGCAAGGGGAGATTTGCGCAGCGTGGCAGTCAGAATTGAGATACGTGACGCCTCGTCGGGCAGAGGGATGTAGATGAGCTGCAAACGTCAGCTGGGCCTTGGTCTTAACTCGGCAATGTGAACTCACCTGATCGAGTCGGCCGGGTCGCAGCAAAGCGCTGTCGATCTGGTCCGGTCGGTCTAAAAGGGTAAGTGAGTGGTCCTTACATAGCCGGTAGCACTTACTGGTAGCACCGATGATGAAGACATTCTTCTTGGCATTCATTCCGTCCATCTCGGTCTGACATTCGTCAGAAAGGGCCGGCCCCTCGTGCTTGAACGGCACTTACCAAGATCTGATTGAGCACTCGATCGCTAGCTCCACCCGCATCGCCCCCGCTGCCTCCTCGGGACTTGGCAATCGAGTCAAGCTCGTCGAAGAACATGACACATGGGGCGGCCGCACGAGCCTTATCAAAGACGTCTCGCACATTGGCCTCGGATTCACCGAACCACATGGTCAGAAGCTCTGGTCCCTTGATGGAGATGAAGTTGGCTTGACATTCGTTGGCGATGCTGAGGAATATGAGCACGCGAAGAATTATCACAATCAGAGACAAGACTTACGCCTTGGCCAGCATCGTCTTACCGGTACCGGGCGGGCCGTAGAACAGGACACCCTTGGAAGGCGACATGCCGTACTTGAGGAACTTTTCGGGGTGCTCGACAGGGTACTGTACAGTCTCTTGTAGCTCTCGCTTGACCTTGTCCAGTCCACCAATGTCGTTCCAAGTGGTTGTCGGGATCTCGACGACAGTTTCTCGGAGAGCAGAGGGGTTGTTGACACCGAGAGCGAATCGGAAGTTCTCCATAGTAACGCCGAGCGAATCGAGAACTTCGGCGTCGATGGTGTCTTCGTCGAGGTCGATGAGATCCATCTTCTCTCGGATCTGCTGCATGGCAGCTTCGGAACAGAGCGAGGCCAAGTCGGCACCGACATATCCGTGGGTGTCGGCGGCAATCTGCTCAAGATCGACGTCGTCCGACAATTTCATGTTCTTCGTGTGGATTCGGAGAATCTCGAGTCGACCTGTGGGGTCCGGGATGCCGATGTCGACCTCTCGATCGAATCGTCCGAAACGTCGAAGAGCCGGATCGATAGAGTTGGGTCGGTTGGTAGCAGCCATGACGACAACATTGGATCGTGCTTTGAGACCGTCCATGAGAGTGAGCAATTGAGAGACAACTCTTCGCTCGACTTCGCCGTTTGTCTTCTCTCGCTTAGGCGCGATAGAGTCGATTTCATCGATGAAAATGATCGCCGGACTGTTCTTCTCGGCCTCCTCGAAGGCTTTTCGGAGGTTCGACTCTGACTCTCCGGCCATCTTGGACATGATTTCAGGACCATTGATGAGGAAGAAGAAGGCGCCAGTCTCGTTGGCGACAGCTCGAGCCATGAGGGTTTTACCGGTACCCGGGGGACCGAACATGAGAATACCTCGAGGAGGCTTGATACCGATGGCCTTGAATAGCTGAGGATGCCTGAGGGGTAGCTCTACCAGCTCTCGAATCTGCCGTTAGCTTTGTTCCGATCGAGGAGGAACTCACCTGAGCCAATTGCTTCCTGCATCCTCCGAGGTCATCATATCCAACCTCGTTCAGATTCGCCTCCTCGGCCTCTCGGTCGAGCGGGTCGCCCTCGGTGTGGATGACCGTGTCAGACGCCACAATCTGTTCTTCTTGAGCATCGGACCCATCGGACAGTGATGGGACAGCATACACAGTATGGGGATGGATCCACTTCGACGACCTTGAAGTCCACCGTCCTCATGCCTCCTCTTACTTGGAAGACGTCGCCTAAAGGTCAGCGACTGTCACACCAATCTCGACAAGACCTCACCCTTTCGCACGGGCCTGTAGGCCTCCAAGAAATACGGTCGCAGGTAGACGTCAAACAGACTTCCCGACAGCCCTGGGTCATCAGCATACGCGTCGATGAGCGTCCAGGCTTGCCGTACCTTCAATAGAGTCCGAGAAAGGGAGAACATGGATCCTAAGTCGTCAATCGCGGCTCGAGCTGAAGCGTAGGACGCTGACTGACCTCTTTCCGTATTTGATGTCATTTGCCGCTGAGACGTGGACGAGATCGCCGATCTTGATAGCACAATTACCTCGCGCGACTGCGATAGACATGAGTCAATAGGACAGTCTGCGGCAATTTCGATCCACAAACCTTTGTTCATGGCGATCTTGCCCTCGTCGACATCATCCTGACTAAGACAGATGAGGACGGTGTCCTTCCTCCTCTTTCCTCGCACTTCACGTCAGCATTGATTGACTAACGGCAAGCTTACCGATCACGGTGTCTCCCCTAGCTTGATGAGTAACGCACGTCGACGACTCAGGAAGCAGATTTAGACTTACCTGAAGAGGCCGAGAGTCTCCATCGTGTTGGGGTGGAGGATAGCGACACTGTTGTCATCGGAGGGACTTTCATCCACCATCAAACGGTTGGGCCTGCGAATCATGAGCATCCCGCAGCATTTGATGCCAGGTGAGGAAGCTCACGATCGCTTCTGACGCAGGATGGCAGTCGCGGTGGAATCATCCTGAACCGCCTGTAATTGATAAGCTGACGAATGATGATCGAATAGCGAGGTGACCCACCTTGGATGGATCGTCGGCCATATTGTCACGAGCTCGCTGGTCTAGATGACTTGAGAAGGGATACTTGTGATGGTTCTCTTCTCTAAACTGTCGTTGTGCTCCGTGCTTGACGACGACAACGAAGATGTGAAAGGAAAGGTAGAAGAGCAAGTTGGATTGAGTGGACAGCGTGACAACCGATGACGGTGATGAAGCGTTGTGAATAATCTTATTTGTTCCCCACTCTCCAGAAAGACCTCCACCTCTGACGGAACATCGAACCTACTGGAATCAGGGCGCACTACAGCAAGGGGCTGCTCTTGCATCAATCTGCTACCGAGCTGTTACTGGGGGAGGGAGTCAGACACGATTCCCGACAAGCGCTCAGTAACAAGCAAGCATGTGGCATGCTTGCTGCGTTTGAGCTACTTCGATTACGATTCTGTGGCGGACGTCGCCACAACGGTTCACCTTTGATCAGCTCACGCATGCTTCGCGAGGTCGCAAGTCCTTATGGCATGTGCTCGATGTTCAGTTTCTTTCCGGAGCAGTCTCGGGCGGGGCATGGTTCGAAGTGGAATACTTCATGAGGGGTATATAGCGAAAAATGAAAAACAAAACGCCTATGGACTGCATAACTCCGATCCTGTAGGATCTTTCCCGCTTAGATGGAAGGGATAGCATCACCAAAAGCCGAGGTGATGCTGAGGATGGAGGGGCCACCACACTTCTGAGCGAGATTACCTGGAAACGTCAGTCGACTCTAAAGATTGCACTGCCTTGGACTCAAACTCACCACTGCAAGACATGAAGGCAGCCGAATCATCGACGAGCTCTCCGCCACCAGCACTCGAGGTGAAGCCGTTACCGCAGAAACATTCTGCGCTGTACTCGGTTCCAGCAACCTTGTATCCGGCAGCGGCACAACCCTGCGCGCACTTCTCGACGGTGTTGTCCTGCGAGGCGTACAGAAGGGTTGGCAGGAGTCGACCGTTAGTTCCCTCGGTGACGACACCGTATGTGGTCCTGAAATGGTCAGAAAACAGTCCTAGCAGGGCGATTGAAATTTTCAACGGCTCACCATCCGGTTGGAAGCTCTACGGAAGGGGGGAGCAGGTCCGCATCGTAGTACCAGTTGATAGCGTTGGGTCCACCGCAAGTCTGGTCGGGGTTACCGGCGCAAGGCATGTAGCATTCGCCAGACAGCTCGGCATCTTCGGTGTCTTCAAGCGTACCGCAGTAGCACTCATTGCCGTATTCGAGACCCGCAACGCCGAAGCCGTAGGAGGCGCAGAGAGCCGTGCAGGATTCGATGGTCTGGGAAGCAGACGAGGTCTGGACCTTGCTGAGAAGTCGGCCGGCCACTTCTTGAGCACAGCCACCGTAGGTGTACGATCCTACCATGACCGGAGTGGAAGCAGTGGGCTGGGGCTGCTCGACCGAGGTGGCAGTACCGTTGTTGGCACCCTCACCGGTACCGGGAAGGCCTGCACCAGTGCCCGGGACGCCGGATCCAGTACCGGGAGTTCCGGTGGGAACGCCGTTCGAGCCATCGGCCGAACCGCTCGCGGAAGGAGTGGCAGGAGATGGCGAAGCGGAGGGGACGTCGGCAGAAGCGGACGAAGGCGACGGGGGAGGCGATGGCGAGTTGCCACCGCCAACAAAGACGGGGACGGAAGCGCTTGGGCTAGACGAGGCGGAGGAAGCAGCGGCGCTCGAGCTTACAGCGGCTGAGCTGGCAGAAGGAGCGGGTCCACCAGCAGCGGCAGACGAGGCGGCGGCAGAAGACGAGGCGGCGGCCTTGGAAGCGGAGGCGCTGGACGAGCTAGCGACCGAGGATGACTTGCTGGCAGCGGCCGAGGTGACGGCGGGCTTGGTCGAGGTGGGGACCGGAGTGACGGGCTTGCCGGTGGTCGTGGTCGCCGCCTTGGTCTTGGTGACAGGAGCAGCCGAAGTCCATGGGTTGCTGCAACCCTTGGAGTACTTGGAGGTGGTCTTGGGACCACTACCGACGGTCTTGGCACCGAACTGAAGTATCAGCATCGAGAAAAGAAAGACCTTCCACTTAAAGACCACATGTGCCCACTCACCTTGCTGACGAGCGAAGAGACCTGTCGCCAGTTCATGCCGGGAGGAGGCTGGAGACCGTATTCGGCAATGTACCAGTCCTTGACGTAATCCTTGGAGAAGCCACCTCCCCAAGTCCACTCCTTGTCGTTCCAAGCGGACCAGTCAAAGTCGGTGCACTGAGCCCACGTAGCGGAGGAGCTCTTGGTGGCGCTCGACGCGGCGACCGACTTTGCGCTCGAAGTCGAGGATGGAGCAGCCACAGCGCTGCTGGCTTTTGCGCTTGACGAGGCGATCGCAGAAGACTTGACGGCAGATGACGAGGTCACGGCCGACTGCTTCGCGACAGAAGAGACCACAGAGGAAGCTGCGGAGGTCTTGGCAGGAGCCGCACTGGTGGTGGTCGGCGTGCTGCAGCCCCAGCCCCAGCCCCAGATGCAGATGAATCGCTTGTCGAGCGACTTTTCGGCATCCATGGCAACGGGAGCGGCCGAGGTGAAACCGGCGAGGCCAAGGTAGGCGACGACGGGGATAAGGGCGGTGGTTTTCATTTTTGAAGAAGGATAGATTGGTCGGGAGGAGAGAGGAGTAGTGGGAGGGCGGAGAGAGGATTGGGCGGAGAGGGAGAGAGGTTTGAGAGGGGTTTGAGAGTACGGTGGAGCTCGGTGCAAGAGTATTCGGGTGAAGAAAAGAAAAGAACAGTTCTGGGCGATCAGCCCGCCCTTTATATAAGGTGGGATCCACTCGATCCGTCAAACGCTAGTCTTGGAGGGTTCAAAGGCCTCGGCCCAAGCCAATCAGTAGAGGAGATTAAGTGGATGTTAGTGGCAGACTAGGCTTTTTACGAACGGGTCTCAGCCACATTGATTTTCGGGGAACAATTCGACTTTCAGGGTCCGGGCCGATCGGAAGTTCCTGATTTGTCGTTTCCCGGTCAGACCCGTGGTGGTTGTTCTTTTCCCCCGCTTCTTCTTCGGGAAAACCCTAAATGAGATCAGACACCGAAACCATCTTTGCGTGACTGTGGCGTTTCACTCTTTGTCTTTAGGGTCGGTCCTGGGCACCGCACGTTCTTGTTGTTGACCAAGGCAAGTGACCGGAAGGTGTAGATCCTGAGCTCGACCGGACGAAAAGACCAATTCCTGCCGATCGGGATGCGTGATCGCCAAGACCCAATCTGCTTTCGGTGAATGCTTTCGGCAGCTCGTCAGCTCGCAATCAATTCCGGCGCCGGATGTCAGCCGTGGTCCAGGGTTCCTAGTGGGCTTTCGTCACAATTCGCATCGCGCGGTCTGTCTGCGTTGCCATATGACGGGAAGCTTCCATCGGTCGTAGGCATGTCGATCTTGTGAGAAGACAAACAGAACCGGCCTACGCGGTCAGTGGCAGCCCTGAGTCTAGTCAGCAGACAGGGCCTTACAGTAGTAGATCACTCAATTAAGCCTTTCGGCAAATCTTGAATCGAGGCGCTCGGGCTAATTAGGTAGGTGATACAGTATGATGACCTGCTCTGCTTTGATCGATCGGAGGGTCGCCGGCTTGCCTTTCCTCGGATGCGGTTGACGACTAGAGGCGCCACGATATCATGCTCTAATCGTGACGCTCCGCTGCTTCGACAACTCCCTCCATGCCGGCGGTTCCGGCAGGTTCGTCTTGCAGGCCTTGCTTCTTCTCTTCCTCGTCAGAAAGCAGACGAGCAGGCGTTCCGGAGTCACCTGTCGCGACTTCCTCGAGCTTGACGTGGATCTCTTCGACAGCTTGGCCAGGGCCAAGAGGGAAATCGATCTGCGATCGGGGGAATCGCAGCGTGTGTGCTCGGACAGTAGGTGGAGTAGGGTCGCGCAGGTGAAATGCCGGTATGAACCATGCCCAGCCCAAGGGCAGAGATGCGAGATGGAATTTGAGGCGCATTTCGCGAGATCTGTCGAGCATGACTGGCGAACCGTCCGGGTTCTCGGGTACTAGGTGGTGTACGACTCGATCCTAGTGATATTGTCACTCAGATGTCGGAAGACTTTCATCGTCAAAGAGCGTCAAATCACCTGTTCATCCAACTCCTGTGGCACATCCGTCGAGACCATCTTGCCGCAGCTCTTGAACATCTTGGCCGAGTCGTGATGTCCTTGTCCGCCAACTCCACCCCACGATATCGTTCCACCAGTCCCATCACCATCACCACCCCTCTGGCGCAGTTCGGCGACATAGTCGTCATCGTAGCGAGCGACCGACGCCCAAGCCTTGCCTCGACCGGCGTCCGACCCCACAAACAGATGTGCCAAGGGTCGTTGCCAACGTGACGGCGGGGTGAGGAACATGGTGATTGAGACAAGACGTATACGCGAATGGTCTGGTCGGAGATAAGAAGGAGGTGCTCGTTGCGAAAACACTAGATGGATGTATCGGACCCAACGCCTCTCTGTGGACATGAGCACTGTCACCGATGTAACTCCAAGCACTCACGGCTTGGTATGGAAACACCTCGCCCTGTGCTAGAGGGCTTCATACGTCTGCTCGAGTGAAGCTTGAAAACGGCATCGACTTTGCCATCCGCTCGATCCTGCTGCCCTACCGATCCCGCCGCATTCTCGTCGCCAATGTCGATCGGATCGTACGCCGGGACGACCGTGACTTGCAGATCACTGGGTGCGCTCGATTGGCTAGAAAGGGTGGTCATCGATGATGAGGCAGTTCCTCCTCCGACCTCGATCTTCTCGGATCTCGCTGGCGTGGGTGGACCACCGCTATCCTCGTCGTCATCCGCTTGCACCACCGGGAACTCGGCCACCGCACTGCCGGAACCCACGACAACCCATCCCTCCCGCCCGATAGACTCGTTAGCCTTGCTCTGTCTGCTATGATCGTCTTGCTTGCGAGACTCGGAACGCGAGTAAGAGGCGTCGAGCTGAGGTGGGGGAGGGAGCTCGGACAATGACAACAAGTACGAACATAGTAGGGTACCCGAACGGCCCTGTCGATATCAGCCACAGAGAAAGCAGTCGTGACGCACCTTGCCCGCTTTACAGTGGATGATGGCAACGCGCTTCGAGTCGCCATCGAGCCACGCTGTCATCTCTCGCGCCGCAAGGGGAAGCAGGGGCAGGGGCGGCGGGTGGTGATCGGGAAAGGGGTAGCGCGAGACACGGTTGTGCATACTCTCTGGCGAGTATGCGTTTTCGTACAGCGGGCACCTGCAAGGAATAAGTAGAGAGAGATGGGGGATGTTGTTGATACTCACAAGTTCCAGATCCACCACGACTCCCCATGCCGTTCGGTGATGAAGCGCAGGACATCTCTCCGCTTGTTGCGATAGTAGCTGGCGACTCCGGTTGCAGGCCACCCCATACTAGTGATATCGTCAGCGTTGCGTATAGCATTACATGTAGTGAGCTTACATCAAGATCCTGTCGGTCACGTACACCAGATCCAGGTTGGTCGCTGTTTCATGGTCGACAAAACGCGCCTTCTTGCCCGAGACGATCTCTCGAATGTAGTTGGTGCCCATAATGAAGAGCAGCTCCGACACAATCAGCAGGATGTAGGCTCGCTGATTTGAAGCTTGATGTGAAGCCGTTAGGTAGAATGTGGAATGATGATGCAGAAACCGCAATCAACTTCCTTCTGCTTATGACGACATTGGCGCGTTCACTTTGTAACCTTGTTGGATACAAGTATACATGCTGCAGCTACGGTACAGATTATTCCTTGTTCTTGTATATCAACGCCCCCGCTACTACTGCAACTACCAGCACGGTGAATATCGGGAACGGCTGGATTTTGTCAACACTGGACGACGATGAGGTATCACTACGTATACGAGACCCACCTGAACTCCTCTCAATTTGGATGTTCGTTGCATCTCGCTGCCGTCTTGCACAGTGTCGCCCGATTCTCTTCCGCTCTCTGACGAGTCTTTGTCTCCCTTCAGAGTGCTCGTGGATCCACTTCGCGTCAAGTCGTTCTTGCTGGTCTTTGGAGTCCGAGTGCGTAGGCCGTCCCGGCGCAGCCCCGTGTCACCGGTTTGGTCCGTCTGTTTCGGCGTCGCTGTACCTTGCCCATCGGCTACCGCTTTGAGGGCATCGATGGCCAGAGCAGCACGCTGACTGGGTCGACGACGGCGATTCCGGCGCGAAGTCGTCAAGCCGCTCGAGGCATCCCCACCCTTCCAGACATCCTGGCCCATGTGCACGAGCTCCTCGGGCTCATCCCCACTGAGCTCTTCATTCAGCTCTCTTTCCTCTTCCTCCTCGTGTGCCCGTCGGCTGGCCTCCTCCCATTCTCGAACGACACCCCGCAAGCGCTCCCGCTCCGCGTCCCATGTCTCGCGATCCTTCTTGTGACTTTCTTCAAATTTCGCTCGCCATTGCTCCCATCGCTGCTCCGTCTTGCCGACCTCTTCCGCCACACGACTGGCGAACCCCGTCTCGAGAGAGCCAATCCTGGCAGCCAGAGTTTCAACAGCCGACATCGCTTCACCGTGCTGGGCTTTGAGTGATTTCGACAACTCGACGATATCCGTCATCTCCGCCGTCATGCGCTCGACTTGGGCCGTGAGATCCGCATTCTGAGCCAGTAAATCCGCTTTGCCAATCTTTTTGCGACGGGTGGTCGAGCGTTCAGGCGACTGGTCACTGGCGGTGACTGTTGCCACACTTTTCGCGTCGTCATCATCATCCTCGTCGGCCAGGTCGTTCTCGTCATCGTCATCGCTCCAACTCCTCCGCTGACGTCCGCGGGTGTTGGCGAGCAGGAGATCCATCTCCTTCTTTGTCTCCTCCATCTGGGCACGGACCTGAGAGACTTCCTGTCGAGTCGCTTCATTATCCTTGACATGGCTCTCGAGATCCCGGATTTTCTCAAGATGGCCAGACAGAGACGTTTGTGTTTCGGTAAGCTGATTCTGAAGGTTGATGAAAGCCGCGGCTTGTTGACCATGTGGACCAGCCAATGCAGCTTGGGTTTCGGCTGATGTAGATCTGTATTGTGGTGGAATGAATTGAGACGCCGTCCCATTCTGTGAAGGCGGCTGATGTCAGTGCATGTCTCGAGCATATGAGACTCACCATGCCGCCGGAAAGCGTGTCTTGTATCTCGGTCATGGACGTGGAGAGTCCTTGCAGCTCGGCTCCAGTGTCTTTGCTCCTTGCTAACTCCGCCTGATGATGTCAGTGTCGTCGAATGCCGTGGGCGCGTTCTCACCTGCAGCTTTTGCAAGACATGCTCAAAGCTAACCGCCTTGCCGCCAGCACTCATCACGTTCGGCGCAGGCGGATGAGCACCCATGGGCAGAGCAGCAGGCCGCCTTGGTCCTCGACTGTCTTGATGACCATTGACCAACGTTTCCCTGGCGTCAATCCAAGCCCTCGTTGAGCACTCACTTTGCGCTCCTGGCACCATCATCCGCGTTGAGCACGCAGTATACTTTGGCTGCCACCTTGTGGTGAACGATGGTTCTGTTGTCATCGCTGACAATGTCGATACCAAACTCCTGAATCTGGTGAGCGGTCATCGCGAAAGCTGCCAGGATGATGTGCACGCACCACTACGTCTTCACTCTTGAGCTCCCACGGCTCGCTCTCGACCCCTTCGGGCGACAATCGTTCCCCATTCACGAATGTTCCGTTAGACGATCTGAGATCCTTGATGTAGATCTACCCCCGTCAGCTGATCGTAGATTGATTCCCGGATGCTGCTTGCCTTGTTGGCCTCCTGCCATATCTCGGCGTGCGTTCGTGACAGGACTTTAGAGTCAAAGTAGGCATTCCGCTCCCCCGGTGCCGTCTTGTTGTTGGTTTGACGTCCGATTTTGATCTGGCTTATCAGCTTTGAGCTACTGCAATGCAAAAAAGACGAGCACATACGCGATGATGATCCGGGAGGTGAATGAATTTGACCGAGAAAGTATTCTGCAACGGCCATAGATGGAGGGCAGGTACTGGTCCGCCCCATACGCGAGACTCGTTGTCCATCATGTGATCCATGATCTAAGGTTGCCGACAGGTATCGAAGCAGAATGCTACTGTCGCCGAGTCTGCTCTCGATTCTCAGGCGGATATTGGGTGGGGCGAGTCGTGAGTGGTATACGTTGAAGTGTTGAAGTACTAAGTACTCGTACGCGCGAAGACAATGACGATGATCAGACGGAACCAAACTTCAGCCGCCATTGCCATTGGGAAGGCTATGCAAGATACATGGGCAGTCAACGAGCACACTACGAAGCAAATGACCACAACCCTCGGCCAAAGCCTCGGCCGAGCCCTGGATCTCTTCGTGGCAAGGCGGTGCCTCCCAAGATAGAGTCGCCGTTCCAACCCGTCTTCTTGTCCTTGTCGGTAGCCTCTTTGGCCTTTTCCCTCTCCCTCTCCTTTTCTTTCTCTCGTTCTCGCTCGTTCGGTGAGATGGCTGATACTTTGCGGCTCGAAAGGAGCAGATCACGATTCCGTTCCGCCTCGGACTTTTCGCGGTCGAGTTTTGGAGGGGCAGGCGGGTGCGACTGGTTGGGGGTTGGTCCAAGGCCCATAAAGGGCCGACCCTCGCGACCGAACAAGCCGCCAAAGGGAGACAGCCCGGACAGACGTTCCTTCTCCCTCTTTTCCCTCTCTAGACGATCCTTCTCACGTTCTTCCTCTATTCGACGCATTTCTCGCTGACGAACTCGTTCACGCTCTTCGAATTCGAGATCGTCTTTTCGAGCGAGCATTGATCCGATCCCGGCGCCCTCACCCGCCAAAGCCATCTTGTTCTCGACCATGTGCAGCAGCTTTTCCGTCCGCGAGAGCATGCCTTCGAGCCACCTCTTGCCCTCGCGAAGCTGCTCGCGGTGTTCCTGCAGCTCACGACGGCCCATCGAATAGTGATTGTAGCCGCCGACCGACGGTGGGTAGTAGCGATCTCGTGGATGCATCGGGTCTGGAGAAGCACGACGGGGAGGGTCGAGGTGGGCAGTACTGGGTGTGGCGGACTTGGGTGCCGACGCTGTGGTCGAAGGATTCGGTAGAGCGGAATGTGATGGCTGTGCCGGAGAGGGGTCGCGTCGGGCCGACGTGATCGATTGGTAGCGTTGAGACAATGAGCTCCAGGGCGATCCGGCGCCAAGCATTGACTCTCGGTTGGTTGGACCGTAGATGGAGTACCGGTTCGCCGGCTGTGGATTGGCGGCGCTGGGCTGGCTGGAGGAGACAGTCGAAGCGGCGGCAGGAGGAGGGACGGGAACACGTTGTGGTGATGGCTTGTCCTTGTCCTTGTTTGCAAGACTGGCACTGGGTCCCGCTGTGACGTTGGGCGAGACTCGAGGTTCGTCTTCGGCCTTGCGCTTGGTTCCTCTGTTCTCTTCCTCGGGTCGTACGGGAGGGGTAGGCGTCACGGTACTGGTTCGGGCCTCGGGCGACTTGCTGGGAGCCATGGTCAACAGTGTTTCTGCCGCTAATTGGTGGGCGAGCTGATGAAGACTGTGTCAGCGTGAAGCTCTGAAGAAAAATGAAGGATGAAGCGAACAGCCGGTGCGGATCGAGGGATGGGACGGGTGATGTTGGGTGAGGTGGCAAGATCCTTCTTCTCGACGTTTCGACGATGAATGGATGGAGATATAGGCGTTCAAAGGAGGTGCAGGGATGTAACAGATAGCGGGATGAAAGCAGCGCATCGCTTGCTCTGGGCCCCGCTCGGATCAGCAGCAACGGTAATAGCTTGAGGACGGTGGTGATAGCAGCGAACGGATGTAACGGGTGACTTACTCCATCACGGTCCCGAGAGTCTTTCGGATCACGCTCTTTCTCAAGCGTTGGCGTGCTCCTGTTATCATCGTACCACCACGGCTTCTTACGCTCCGTGTTTGAATTGGTGCCAAGGTTGATAGGAACCGCCGCCTTCTGTTGCTGCTGCTGTTGCTGTTGCTGTTGCCGTCGCATACCGATAGGATCGAATATCGAGGGTGAGCGATTTTCATGCTGAGACGGGGGCGCTCCATAAGGCGATGGGTGAGATTTCTCGCTCTCTGTAGGAGTCGGATACGGCACGCCCGATGCAGTGGCGGTTTGAGGGATCGGCGCATTGGCCGACGCAGGCGAGTTTTGTTCAGAGTGAGAGGGTCCACCGGGACTATTGCGTCCCGTTGAACCGACCGCTGGTACTCTCTTGCGCCGCTTGATGACCGTTTTCTTCATGGCCACAGGTCGTGGTACACCATGCAGCTTGTGATACAATCCTGCCGCTTCATGAGCTGACCAACCCGGCGACATTGCGCGGGAGACAAGGGTGCTCACCACATGCGTTGCATTGCGGACGACCCTCTTCATCACGACGCCACAGCGGGGTGGTACTGGTGCCACAATTGCGACAGCTCATACCCACCGGCGTCGCGGCGAGACCACTTCCGCTGACTCCCTCCTCAGACGCCGGTGAACGACCTCTCGATTCTTCGTCGGATCCGCCACCTGTCGGCGTTCTGGCCATACGTCGATGGTCGCTGTGCTGCGATAGAGAGCGACCGTGAGCGCCGAGGCCGCCATTGTTGATCGCCGCACCCCATTGAGCGAGATGAGAACCGTTCCTTGCTGATCGTTCGACGCCTTCGGCCGGGCCAAGCTGGTGGCTGACGTTGGCGAGGTTGTTGTTGAGAGTCGGGCAGCCTTCGCATCCAGCTTTGCCCCCTGCTCCGTTGCAACGACCGTCACCTGGACAAGTACCAGGAGTCGGAAGGTCGTCATCTGAAAGGGTCAGCACCCCTGCTACCTACTGAGGCACTCACGACGTGGTTTCTTTGCCGGAGAAGCTTGTTCGATTTTCAAGGAAGGCCGGGAGGTCTGACGCCGCTCGGCTGTCTGCAATATGGAGCCTTCGCCTTCCCGGTCTGATGACGAGTCTTCTATGGCCTCGTCTTCGGCGCCTCCCCTTTCGTTCGAATCGCCGAATCCCATCTTGTTGACAGGTTTGTACCGGCCCGTCCATAGGCCAGACGCGGCTTGATGGTCATTATCGCGCACGTCCGACATGCGCGAAGATGAAATGCGGCGGTAGGTCGTCGAGGGCGAGCGAGCTGCGACGGGAGAATGGGATTGACGAGCACTGCCAGGCAGGGAGGCGACCGAAGCGGTGTTTGGTGAGGTCGCTGACGGTTGTGGCGGCATTGACGGTGATGAGCTCTGATTGTCAGCGGCTGTTTCAAGATGTTTGCAAGCCTATGGAGGAGCGGGGCGAGATGGCGTGGGAGCAAACGGATGACACGATTTAACGAGCGTAGGGCGACGACCAAGATAAACGCAAGTCGGGTCATCTGACGCGAGATTTGGAGTGATGCGGATGAGAGGACGGATGGGTGATGTGGTAGAGTTTGTGCGAACAACGGGACGTCATCAACGGAAGTAAGAGGGGTGGTGATGAAGTGAAAGGGTAGTGTGGATAAACTCACCTATCAGATTCACAAGATATCTTTTATCTCCCAGCCCGTCTGTCCTCTAACGCTGCTCCAGTGGCGAGCGGTTGGTTGATAGTGCGACAGCGGTCGAGCTATCCAAGAAAGAGAAATGGAATGAACGTCGAGACCGAGAAAGGTCTGTCTCGAAGGTAGCGATAGCAAAGACACGAGGGCGATTGAGAAAGAGAGATAGATAGATAGGTAGATGCGAGATGTGAAAACCAGGTAAGTTCCAGAGGGGGGGGGAGGAGCTACGTCGAATTAGGGGCAAAACAACCAAACGGGGGGCGGTGTGGGTTGGGTCTACAAACGGATTAGCCCGGATACAGGTCGAATACTAATAACGCTGACCAATTTACTAATACGCTGACCTTTTCGATTTTCAATTTTCTCTTAATAGAGTCCTAGATGGATTGCGATAGGAGGCTGAAGGACCCTGATAAGTGTTTTGTCCCTGATTATTCTGATCACGGCTCGATTAGATGTGATTGCGGTCACCAATTACCGGATTTGGTAATCTGGGTTATCGATAGCTTCTCGGCATCCCGCACAGACTCGCGTGGGTACAGTTCCATCAAAGCGCAGAGCCATTTTTATTATTATGGCAATTCCCGCAGCTCAGCTGAGTCATCGCAGACATACTCGCTCACCACCAGTGAGATGTCATAGTCAGTCCACTGCATTGGTCAGGCGAAAGGGCAAAAGCGATGGGATCAGATGTGGATCTACAAAAGCGTAGTTCTGCAGCCCGATAAACGGGTTGTAAAGCGAGATCGGTGATCCGAGTTTACACCGACGAGCCAGGAACAGGTTTCTCACCCAATCACGCTAACGCAATTTCATCGCCGAAGTTTATCAACACTTGTGGCACTTTCGACATTCTAAAATGTACTCGTGGGATATCCCTGCTAAGCTGGCATACTCGAGAACATGTCTGCAGGTTGAAGAGCTGTACGGTGCATCAGATAGAAGCTGGTACCAAGACTGTCAAGACACTCACCATTGATCATCTGCTCCCAGTATTGTTGCGTCGGTCCGCTCGTTTGCCCCACGATGCCGTCAGGACCGGGCGGGTCCACTGCCAAGGCGTCGCCCGGACCGTAGCTGGGGACTATCGTCCCAGTCGCTGGGTTGAAAGGTGCCGACCACTCGAATGGCTTCTGTGCCGACTCCGGTGCGAAGCCTGCCTGACCGTTGGACCAGAACGGAACGCTCGTGTTCTGCCCGAAAGGTTGGTCATATGGGCGAAGCTGAGCAGGATACATGCCAAAAGGCGTCAATGTCGGGTCGGCCCCGGGACCAACCTGGTGGTGACCGATGATCCACTGATTGAGCCTGGTGTTGACTCAGCATCCAATCAACACTGATGCAACTCACATATCTTGCGCTTGATCCTCTTCGGGGCTCTGCAGCGATCGTCGCGGCGCTCCTTGCTCCCTCGAGGATGCGTCAGGGCGCACTCGATCACTAGTCATGGTGTGCGAAGCGCTCGTAGTGGAGTCGGAATGCCGACGATCAGCGTCGATACCGTTGGAGACACCCTGGGGAGCAATTGAAGCAATCTCGCCCGCAACGCGGCGCCCAACAGGTTTCGCCTGGGCTTCGACAAATCGACGATGAAGTGTCGCGATCTGTGATGTCAGCTGGAAAGCGAACTGAGCACTCACGATGGTGGCTTCTTGCTGCGAAAAATCGTCGGCCGCCGGGTCTACTGGGTGTTGTTCCATAAACAGTCGCATGATCTCCTTCATCTCACTGGCATGGGGAGTCGTAGGGTTGATAAGAAGCGAGATGCCGGCAATCATTGCCACATTCTGGAGCCGCATGAGCATCAGTCAGATACGTCGAACGAGGCGTACTCACAAAGGATCGGAACGACCCGCCCAGCAGAGTCTCGAAGAAATCCGGTACGTCCCTCTTGAACGCCTGACGCTGAATCGATTAGTCAAAATGTCTACGCCAAGATTATGCTTACAGTCTTGTAGTCCGTGACAGCAGAGTCCTCCGTCACGATCCTCGACCGCGAATGCTTCGCGCTGTGTCGTTTGCGCAAGATCCATGGGCGCTGCGGAGTAAGCGGCTGCTGAGGTGATTGTAACTCACGTGCAGGATGATGCGAAAGTGTAGGATCTCGGTCTGGATGTAGTAACGATGTGTAGGGAGATACCATAATTCTGCAGCGAGTCAGCGCACCCTTTTCAACAAAGTTGCTCACGATTGTCCCAGGAGCGATCAAAGTCCAGCATGCGGTATGCCGGTGGAAGGTCGTCTATGAGCTCTTGGAAGTCGTCGTCGATGAGCTCTACGTCGCGATAGGTCGAGGTGCTGCCCAGCTGCTGAAAGTTTCGGGCTATCTGCCAAGAGTATCAGCCATTATACTCTCGAGGCAAGGCGGAATAAGGATGACCTTGGCGACGATGACACCCAATCTGTGTCGCAGCTGGAGGTAAGTGCCGTATGTCGGCTCGTCTTCGGGTTTCGGCTTGCTATGAGCATCGGCTCTCAAGCTATCCACATCGATGTTGGACGGCGGTCTGGACATGCTCAGTACTGACAGCGGCCGACGGCAAGTAGACTCACAAGGTGTCGACACAAAGCAAATCCACCGATGTCGGTCGGCCAAGCAGGCAAGAGTATCTAGACAATCAGCACGCAAGCTTACCCCCACACTCACGTAGCGTCTGCGTGGAGAAGATACGACCACAAGCGCCGTCGGTATTCCGTCATGACCGGCTCAATGCCCAGCTTGTTTCCGTCTCGATGCAGACCTATCGCTTGTCCGGTCGTCAGACCCGCCCGAAAGGCCGCCCATCCTTCGGCCAGCCGTCTTTCGTGCATGAGCACAAGGTACAGTCCGGTCTGTTCCGCATCAGCTGACCGATTTCTATTGGAATCCTTGACTGACCAAGATGTGCGTCTCGACCAATTGGAGGTGCTCGGCCTTGACGGCTGATGCCATGATGACCGCTGACTTGGCTGATGCGCATTAGCGGTCGATGTCGTGCGACACACATCGAGGAATACTCACAATTCCAATAAAGCTTCAAGCTCGACGACTTTCTGGTCGCCTCGGAGCCGGCCCAGGAGTCTGGCGCGACGCGTATCGAGAGGGCGAGGGCAATGAATATCAACGGTAGGGAGAGGACCGTGACAGAGTCGACAGAACCGTGCGTGTATACGAGCTCGAACGACTGCCGAAACAGCTTTTCATCGATGGGGTACCGCACGAAATTGATCTTGGCAAAGAACCAGTCCACGAGCTTGGAAGCCAGTTCATAACGGGGGAGACCCTCGACGAGGTCACGCACCTGCGCGTTTGGTCAGCGTTCAACAACACGTTTGACCCACCTTTTGAGGGTGGACACCGCATTCCAAAAAGAGCTTTTGCAGTTGTTCTGCAGGCGATCCATGATAGTCGAGACCTCGCGGGACGTCGTGGGTAGACCGGATCATCGACTGCGGGAGGGGGTTCCTGCCCGCGGTATCCACGTCCAAACGCCCGACATCCTCATTCTCCGGCGTCGTCGCCTTGTCACCCATGGACTGAGCCGACATTTGGTTCTCGGAAGGCGTGGGAAGTGGGTCGTCGTCGTCATCACCATCCTCAATGTCCAGCTCGGGCTCGGGGGTGATAGCGGGAGGGTGGTCTGTGCGCATCAGCGGGACCGTGTTTTGGAAGAGCTTACTGATTCTCCATGCGTCCAGCGCGCTTGTCCCTTGAAGCCCAGATACGCGGTTGACCATGACGTTCAACAGATCCTCTACCCTCGCCATTCTGACGCTCAAAGTAGGAAGCGCCGGTCTTTCGGCGGCCTGCCTTGGCGACAGCTTCCGATCTATGGCCGGTTCCAATTTGACACCCCGCGGCGGAGGAGTGCCCGAGCGAGTGTACGGCACACATAGCTCGGGAACGCGCCTGGCGAGGCAGTGCTGGCATGGAGTCTCTCGATTGCATCGCTGTTTGCGTTTGGCGCACTCGGCGCAGGCCAAAGCGACTCGGCGTTTTTTCTTCTTGGACCCATCATCCGTCTCGGCGGGGTGTTTGACGGACGTTTGGGGTCGAGTAGGCTGCGGAGGGGTGTTGGAGGGGTGTTCGGGGTAGTACGATGTATGCGGACGGTAAGGCTTGGTCGGCAGGCCGTGGTGCGGGTGGTACGGTTCTTGCGGCAATGGTTCGATCATTGGGGCGAGCTTGGACGAGCCAAAGGACCCGCCGGGAGAAGGTGGTCGAGTTGCCCAACTTGGTCGAGCGGACGACGATGAGGGGTAGTCTGGTCTCCAGTCCGAGTGAGGCAGACTCCTTGACGGAGTCATGATGTGGGTGAGAGATGGTGTAGGAGGTGGTAGAGTACGAGGTGAAGACGAGTTCAAAGGAAGCAAAGATGAAGTCGTCGTGGTTGGAAAGGGGCTCGAACGGTGTGTAGGTGGAGGGGCCAAAGATAGGGATACAGTTGCCGAACCGCCTTCTCTATCCGACCTCGACCTCGAAGCCGGTCGATCATCCGGTGGTTGCGTACTCCTCCACATCTTTTATTGCGGCGGGACGGACCGGACGGGTATGTACTTTTGGGCGGGAGTCACGTAGGTGATATCGTAGAACGAGACATGGCTATCACTCGTTTGATTATGAGCTTGTGCAGGCAGAGGAGCTGCTGACCATTGGTCAAGAGGGGGAAAAGGGTTCGGTCATGGCTATCAACACACAGGATGTCGTTGTAGACGTCGACGATGACGGAATAAGGCACACTGAGGGCCCTTAACGGGTGCGGCAATGCCATGGCCCGGACGGGCGGTTTGTAGTTTCTCTCAAAGGCTCAATCATACCCGACACGAGCTGGGCCGAAGCACTGTCGTGACAAAGTGACTTCTACGGTCTTGCAACTCAGGTCGTGCGTGGCCTGTGCGAGCTCCAACAATCGGGCTTGGTCTTGAGCAGTGATCGGAGAGCTTATTGACGGACGACCGAATCCATGCGGCTGGTAAACCTACGGTACTACGGTGAGCCTGAGCCAGGGCGGGGTGTCATCGATGCCGAGAACGGCCGACTTGAGGAGAGTTCACGCAGTAATCACTTCCTCTCGTTCCGCGGCACTTCCGATATGAGCCTCAGCCGCAAGCTATATCCGCAAGACCTCCGTGGGGGAACAAGCAGTAAGCCGACTTTAGGCCAGGGCTAAAGCTAGGGAAAACAAAAAGCCCAGAGGGCGTCGGCTCTTTCCTTCGATCCTCCTAGGCACCGACAGCCGAGAACAAGCCACCGACGCCACCAGAAGGTGCGGCGAACACGTCGAGTGTCACAACATGCATCTTCGGCACCTTCCTCTCAGTCGCCGAGAGACATCCTGCGTCTGCCTACACCGGAACTGAAACGCAACGTCGGCCTCGTTTTACCGGAGACGATGCAGGCTTCTGCCACGCGTTTGACAGAGGATGCGGGAGATTGAGTTGTAGTATCGGTTTAGCATCAGACGACGAGGTGTCTGACGTCTTATCGACAGCGTGGGAGCGCGGAGGGTGAGGCCCGAGCGCGATCTTGGCCTCCGCAACACCTGCGTCATGGGTGCTAAGCGCAAAGCACATCAGCAAGTCACCACGGACGACAGCGTTGGGCTCACTTGGACTGCTCCAACTCGGTATCTGCTGCAATCCTCGCCCAGAGCTTTCTGGCCCGACGGACCAATGCCAGAGCGGGTTTCCGGGCTCTCGTGTAGACGGTTGTGTACAGAATGACTCCCACAGATACCTGACAAGGATGAGCCCTTGAGTCCGAATCATGTGTACTGAGCACTCACGGATGCACCAAACAGCGTCATTGCCGCCTGTACCACCAAGAGGACAAAGTTGACACACAGCTGTCCTATGATGGCGAAAACACCCTCTCCTCCGTGTACTGGTGGTAACGAAAAGAGCGGCACTACGTGTCAACAAGATGCGCTGGAGGCGTGACTCACCAGACAGGACCGAGGGCGCGAACATGGACCACTTTGGTCTCGGCATTTCCAGTGTCTGACGTGTCAAGGCAACCGTTTGATTGACGAGTGCGAGTGATTCCCCTAGTGCACCCGACATTTGGACGGTCATCGCTTGGACCTGTCCGAGGGAATGAAGCGCGTCCGCTTGGTAGGGTTGGAGCCGAGACGAGGCCTCGAGCGTGGACAAGAGGGCTGGGTGGAGGTTGTTTGCGACATCGGTGATCGCTTGCAACTCCTTCCCGATCAGTATAGGCAAACTGCCGATCACACATACGTGTTGGAACGCCCAAACACCAGACAGCGCTAGCGAGATGTTGATGTTCAGGTCGGCCTGCTTGTCAGTAATGTGATTCCAGATAGTCTGCTCACCATTTGCTGATTTGAGCTCGTGGCTATGGTGGCCAAGCTTTCCGCCATGGTCGAGACAATGCCGGCAAGATCACGGTCGAAGCGAAGCGTCCGCTCAGACAACGTGGTGCCGAGCTGTGGAGTTAGCTTTTGCGATGTGAAGCAATGCACCGCCATACCCCGTCGGTGAGAATGTCCAGCCGGTCCCCGATCTGCAACATCAGCCGGAATCGAAAGAAAAGTCGATATGACAGATACTCGACTGACTTTGGCAACCGATTGGCGGGCGACAACTTCAATGCCATCGCTCGCGTCGCGTATGGCAGTTGAGACAGTGTCTACGGCGCTGAGTTCGACGTCCCGCCAGAGCTCAACTCCGGCACGTGAGAGGGCGTCGACGGCCTCGTAGAGCTTGATTAAGAGTCGAGCTTGATCGCCTTCATGGACGGAGACCGTCTTTTCAAGCATGCTCAGCGTCTCATTCAGGTGGACCGAGTGAGCTTCTCGTTCCTGTCGATAAGCTCCGACTTCCTGGCAGGGAGCTCACTTTCAGATCCTGGTTGATTCTCTCGACGACTTTCCTTTCCTCATCGTGCCGTTGCCGCTCGTGCTCCTGCAATGAGACCAGCAGTGATTCCTGTCGGCGAGTAGCGTTGATGAATAGCTCTTGAGCGTATTGCGCCTCCCACTCTGCACGTAGAGCGGCACAGAGAAGAGCTGATGTCAGCTCTGACCTCGACATCAACCACTCACTGGCGTCACTGAGGAATTGATTGTAGCTGGTCCAATCTTGCGGGCTACGATGCAGAGTGCTGACTGTCAGTTTGGCCCTTGCAACGGTCGAGTTGACTCACGCCAGACAAGCCGACCTCTGGACATCTGGTTTGGCTGCTCGCCAGAACCGCCAGCTACTATCCTGCGACTGTGCGAAGGCGGCGCCGTGATGGTACCAAGTGTTACAGTCGCCTGGTATCGGCTGCAGCGCCGAGGCGAGGGAGCACAAGGTCAGCGAGATTGCCACTGTCACTTGTGAGCAGGCATCGAGTAGGTGTGCAGGCGATCAGGACTGACCATCGCTCCTGCCGCTTTCAGAGTGGAAGGTAGAGTCGCCGCGCGATCGGCACTTGTCGCTCAATCGGGCTGCTACGTTGGCATGACAGTCCGATACCTTCATACTCTTCGGTAGAGCTATAGTAATTAGGGGGTGCTCTGGTAGGATGAGCGAGCTTTTGGCTTACCGGTGTCTTTGATCGTTTGCAGCTGCACTTGACTGTCCCTTCCGGTCTTCGTAGATCCTCGCTCGTCAGTGAGAAGGGGCTCGGCCATGGTCGACTCGTATTTACTCGTGTCATCGGCCTTGCCAAAGACCGTCAACGAAACGGCAGCCACCGCGACTGGTAGTAGGTGACGCATGAGGAGTAGAGGATGTGTCAAAAAGTTTGAAGAGACGAGAAATCGAGATAAATAGAAAAGGAAGAGAAGATGATAATGTAGCCAGGTAGAGGAAAGTCAGTCGCGTCCGTCCACAGTGGCGCGAAAGAGATCGACAACTTGGTGAGACGGCGATTCGCGCGCTTCATATAGCAGAGCAAGCTTGCTGATCGTGCATGAATCGATTTCACCTGGTCTCCTTTGTCATCTCGTTAGGACGGATGCGAACGTCCATCGTCCAAAAGGTGGATACCTTTGGCGGATTGTGATCCTTTGATGCAGGACGGCGCTGGTAACGGTACATGCCTAGAGATACAACCTCGCGAGGACTCTGCTCAGCGCCTATGCCGGCTCTGGCGTTGCCGTAGACCAAAGAGCCTTCTTCAGCCACTCGCCGTTGGGCCCGAAAGCGATGTTGGAGGGGTAATGCAGTCCATCACCTTTGGGTCGCCCGACGGGAACTGTTGATGATCAGCGACGAGCCAACCGGAACACTCACATATCCATCCCATCGGCGCGTCACCCATCTCGGTTGTCCAGCGGTCCCGCCACGTCCCGACCTTCCACCTGTCGTCCACATTCACGCCCCCGTACTCATCTTTCCACCGTCGCCGCACCGCGCGCTTGTTGTGATCTTTCCACATGAATCCAAACTCTCGGTGCAGGACAGAGTTTTCCACCTCGGTCTGATCGCGTCCCGCGAAAGATTCCACCGTTGTCTTGCCCGAGAGGATGAGAGCTACATGTGTTGGGAACATCGACAGCGAGAAGATCGCAAAGAATCCAGATCTGAGAGTCAGCCTCTTGTCTCACGATGTAGTACTCACATTACGGTGAGCGCAATCACTTGCCCATCGACGCCGTCTGAGCGGCTGAGAGAGATGGCCAAAAAGACAAGGATGTACACGCAGAATATCGACGCCCAAAACGTAAAGACGATAAAGAACTGCGCGGTCAGCGCTAGGGCAAAGTTGACTTGGTGGCTCACCTTGTGATTGGCCCATCCTACACAGTGTCCGATCCACAGGCAGTGATCTGAGGGCTCAGCCACAGGTCGCACGAGTCCTTCACTCACGATCAAACTGGAGGACGCAGGTGCCGCAATGGCGACAGTGATGGGTCCGGTCCGGCTTCACGATCTCACAGTGACGACACCACCGAGGTGCATGGTCCACCTTTGGCACTGGCCTTTCCACTTCCGTCAGGGTCTTGCCGGTCTTGGTCCTTTCGTTTTTGCCGTCTGTACGTTCCGGGAAATCTGCACGAAGGGTGGCGCTGGACGACCTCTGGTTCGAGGTCGTCAACTGTACGGCCTCACCCAGAGCGTGACCGATGGGCGCCAACTCTGATGGATCGGGTCCGGCCGGGTCTGAAAGCATGTTCTGGTGTGGTCCTGGCCGCCGATACGGGATAAAGGAGGTGGAAGTGTTGTCGGGTACAGGCCGGGGAGCTTTTGGAACGAGCTTGGCGTGAGCTCTCGGCATTGAACGCATCGTCGTACCTTTTGAGCGAATCCCGGACCGGTAAGTACCATCTGACGAATCAGCAGAACTCGCGATCAAAAGAGGAAAAATGTACCTTCATGTAGCTCCAAGCAAAGAGCAGCCACAAGATCACAAAGGCGACGAGTGTACCTGCTGTACCATGGTTCAGCAGCTGATCTGGAACTGAACCACCACGACCCACCCCCTACGCCCACGCCAAATTCCTGCGAGGATCTGCCTTGAAGGGCTGGTACGCAAACCCGGCCGATCACCACGTACGCCGACCACACCGTCACCGCAATGATGAAACTAAGCTCATCAGTCTATGTAAGGATTTTCGTTAGAGAATGCCTACCCGACACCGGCCTTGCGTTGGACCCACGGATCAGGTCGACCCGGCCCATAAGCACCGAACCATCGCGAGGGTCTTGGGCGGGGTGGTCCTGATTCGGAAGTAGGCGGTTGTGTATTCAGAAAATCGGCCATCGACAAGTCGCGACCTTGTCGGTCAGGTGGATGATCTTCAGTGACCGACATGGCTAGCGCTGAGCGATATTGTTCATGTCACGAGACACGCCCAACGAACTAGCAACATCAACAACAGCTTCGATGACGTTGAAGGACGAGCTTGGGAGAAAATCAGGAAATTGCAGCTGCAGAAATGCCGCGTATATCCAACAATGCAAAGACGCTGCGTCTTCGATGCCATCCATCGTGTTGTTCCATCGCATACCCATTCACACCATGTCAGCTACTCGAGTCTATCTGGGCAGGCTCCCGCCTATGGTGAGGGAGGATGACATCTTTGATGTGAGTAAAGGTCGCTGTGTGTCGCGCCAGTATTACTAAGTCTCCTCCAGCATTTCAAGAGCTTCAAGGTCAAGGATGTATCACTTCGAGGGAACTATGGTTTCGTCGAGTTTGAGAATGGACTGGTAAGCTAGTGCGGCACCACCTTAATAATCCGCTCACGAGACTTTGCAGGACGCCGAAGATGCGATCCGAGACTTTGACGGCCGTGACTTCATGGGCGAAAGGTCGGTACGACCGCTTGATGGAGCTGGACCGGAAGCTTACGTGTGACAGAATCATTGTCCAGCCATCCAGGGAGAGCAGGCGACAGAGGGATGACTACTACGAGTGAGGACATCTCTTCCATCTCGAGGGGCTGTGATCGCTGAATACCCAGTCGCCCTCCGATGCCCCGAGGTCCTCCTCGACGAGGTGTCAGGCTTCACGTGATCGGCATTCCCGACAGGACCAGCTGGCAGGTGGGCTCTTTCGAATCCATTCCGGCTTCATTCACGAGGGGCGACATGGCGGGCTGTCCTGTACACTCTCTGAAGCTTTCGGGCGCATCCATTCTATGGCTTGGACCGTAGGCGTCGGATCGGCTGCTCCTTGGCACTTCGGTTCAGTCCAACCATTTGGCAAGGGGCAATCTTGAGCCCGTTACGGATCTTCGTGACTGTCTGCTCCTCGTGTACCGCTTGGTCTCCGACACCTGCCCCGTGTCTTAGCCGTGCGATCCTTCCGTGTCCTGACAGGAAACCTAGGATCTAAAGGACTTTGGTCGACAAGCGAGTCAAGGAATCATGTACGCCGACGTCGATCGAAACGACCCGAGCATCGGGTGAGTCGGTTGACTTGTCCATGCAAATAGCCTCGCTCATGTTCCGGAGCATCATCGAATTCCCGACCATGGCAGAGGCTGAGGATGCAATCTCGCGATTGAGTGGATTGGATATCCGAGGTCAGCCCGTCAAGCTAGACTTTGCGCCGGTGAGTACACTTCCGGTTTCAGACTCGTCTTCCGATGCTCATCGGCAGGAGGGTGGCGCTCCCGGAGGCGGAGGAGGCTACGCACCGCGAGATTATGACAGGCGACCGCCGCCGCCGAGCCGAGACTACGACGATCGACGAGGTGGTCATGGCGGCGACGACCGACGGGGCGGGTACGGAGGTGGAGGAGGATACGGAGGAAATGGCGATGGCGGTTACCAGTCGCGACGAGACGACTACGGCGGTCGCGACGACTACCGTCGAGATGATCGACCTCCTCGCCGGGACTATGACCGCGACAGAAGTCCGCCTCGACGAGCTGAGAGAGATCGATACGACGATCGAAGCGACCGAGCTCCCCCTGCGGACGCCGGAAGTCGATCAGGGTAAGTTGAATAGTGTGGCTGCCACCGCCTCAATGGCTCACCCTGTTGGCAGGTGGTGATGTGCGCTGCAAGCCTGTCCCGCTACAAGTAGAATTAAAGCTCCCGTATGAATTGAAAGTGAACAGCGTCTTGCATCACTCGTCCAAAGATGTTGATTTTGACTTTCCGGCGATATTACCGAGACGTGTCGTGAAAAGCGCGCTCCAGATAAATACTCTGTTGTCACTCTACTTCTTCCTCTTTCTCATACGGCGTATCTTGTCGCTTGTCTGGTCACACGCGCGCCTTGCCGGTGCTCCTGGCGGTTGTGCGCCATCGAGTCGGTATTCGGTATTGTTTCCTCCAGCTCCTGGTCTTACAGTCCAGGACGACTGGGGTAAATTGGTTGGAGCTATGCCAGCGGTCGACCCCTTGTCCGCTTCAGCCAGACCATTCATTCCTCACGAGTTCGCGTCGCTGGACCGCGCCAGTCGAGGATCTACGCTTCTGAAAATCGATCAAAACGCGGACGCCGCCCGACGACCGCTCGTGAACCAACAACCGAAAGCGAGAATCTACAAGGACAGCTTACCTTCACCCACCCACTATGTACCGCCATACTCGCACCGGCGCACCGCCAGCTCCACGTCACTGGACAACCTCGAGCAGATCAACTTGCACACGAGTCCGCGGCCTTCCTCCGTCGAAGTCGGCAGCGATCAGTGGATGGATGAGGAGGTGTCTCGTTGCTTGATCTCGGCAAAGGCGGACCTTGACATCAAGTGAGCACAGAATATGTGGAACATCATTGACAAAGTACAGGGGCAAAGGCTTGACCAGCTTGTCGACAAAGATCGCAGATCTCAACAAGGTCGTCACTCTACCAGCAACGCGTTCACCGTTCTCGAGCAATCACCAGGCAAACAGCTCGCCGCTCGGGGTACGCTCGCCAGCGCACTCACCCATTCCGCCGGCGAATGAAACCCTTTCACCAGGATCCGGTCCGTATTCTGCCAACTCCCGTCCGTTTGTGCGGACCGTCTCGGCTCCTGTATCGGCTGCCGCCTTTCGCGAGATCGACACCTCGTTGTCCCGCCTTATGGCTGACCGCCAGCCTAGTCGCCTCAGAGTCCAGCATACGCTCCTTGATTCGCCTACATTGACCGAGACCAGCGAAGAGGGCTCCGAGACTACTGTCGCGGCTCGCCCATTCCTTGCCGGTCCATCCCTTCCTCCAAACTTTGGGTCTTCCACCTCACCGGTGGGGTCTCCTCGTACATTCAGGAGAAGCAAGACGGGTGTGAATCACTCTACAGTCGAGAAGGCTGCGCGGGAGGTCACTGTCAACGCGGCACAAAACTGCCTGACCAGGTGAGCCTTTTTGAGACCCACAGTCGACTCCGCTGCGCACGGCCCTGACTACACAGTCTGCCAAGCGCCCTGTTCGAGATCTCAAATTTGACCTCTCTTACGCTTCGTAAGTGCGCAAAGCCGCTCGGTCTAACAAGCTTCAGGAAGCAATCGCCTTAACCGTCTACCCGCTGCTATCGGAGAGCTTCACAACTTGAGAGAATTGAATATTGGCAACAATAGAATCGTAAGCACATCTCCGGTCAAGACCCGAGTAGCTAGCTCATGCGTGTAGCCGGAACTGCCTTCGACGATTCTCGGCCTCCGTCATCTCGTCAATTTCCATGCTCACCCCAACCCATGGTCGGCCCCGGTCGATGCTGTCGTGTTGCCCAACTGCCGACGCCTCGGACCACTCTCCACTCCCAACCTTGGCAGCGTTTCCCGCCTTGCCGACATGTGTATCAACTACCTCATCACGCCGCCCGCATCGCTTCAAGCTCCACCTTTTCTTCGAATCCCGTGGCAAGCCGATATTGCGGGCGAGGCCCATCCTCTCCTGGACGTGGAAGCTCTGCAGTCTCGAATCCCGCACCTGCGTCCAACCGAGCTGGTCCGCATACTTCAATGTGTACGCAGTGCCAGCGATGCCGCGGAATGGTCGAGGAAGAGCGCGCGAAGGGGCAGCTTGGAATCGCGGAATGGCTCTTCGTCGCAAGACGGCCAGTTCCCCCAGACACATCGAGCCTCGGCTCCTGACGATGCGGCTGAAAACCCATATCACTACCCGTGTCCTTCTCCTCGTCATCGCAATGATGATCACGGACAACCCCTTCCACAGGGTCTCGCGAAGCGGCATCTATTTCTGCACAGTGCTGAAGATCGAGTAGAGTGGATGACGGTATTTGGACAGCCCAACTTGCCAGTCCGATGGCTCGGTTGCTCGCCGGGATGTCTGGCATTTCTGGATGGTGAAAATGAGGAGGACGCCCTTTGGGGTCTATCAAGTGACGAGGACGCAGGCTGAAGACGAACATCACATGGTTATGCATTGTCGAGGTGTTGCAAACCTCGGCCGATAATTTGAATAAAACTCGGCCGAATTTAGTAGCCGGGCCCACTTTATCGTTCCGGACAATCCGGTATCCAGTCGCATGCCAATCGACCAATATCGACTCGCTATTACACCAAGTCATAATACATGTGAGGCTGAGATGACACAATAGATCGACGACTCCGGTGTTGAGAAGGCCATTGTCCATCTGATTAAGCGACATCAGTACAGCTCACCGCGGTCGCACGAGCCGAACGACGCGTTCGCCATGTTTTCGCCGGCAGGTATCATCATCTACAAGGGTGTGTCATCAGCAGTAGCTCTCGTGTTGGCGTCTCACTGAACATCAGCCTTTGCGCCTACGCTCAAGATGATGATATGCATCGCCATCGGTTACATCATCACCAAGAGAGGTGGATTTCCTCCGGAATATGGCAAGGGCGTTAGCATTCTCAGTCTGGTCAGTGGAATCTTGGGCTCTCTTCACTCAGATCCAGCTGATTGTTCTAGCACGTCAGTTTGCCCGCTCTTATTTTCTCATCCGTCGTGTCCGCTTTCACACCCGACAACATCGCGGCCTTCGGTCCTCTCGCTATGGTAGCAATCCTGTATATCTTGTTGGGCCTTTTCCTTGGCTGGTTGGTACGTGAGGTGTTCTACGTGCCCAAGGACTTTCAATACGGCATCCTTGTCGTGAGTGGGGCTTCCTAAGAAAACGCTTGTGGCTGCTATGCTGACTTATGAGATGGCGGCCGTGTCAAACTGGGGTAAGCTTAGCAGTCGTCCCAGGTGTTGGTACACGCTTACAGACCAGGAAATTTACCCATCGCTGTGGTTCAGACCGTTGCCTTGGGAGAACCCTTCAACCCCGATCGAGACGTGGAGCTGGGAGTAGCCTATATCTCGTAAGTGTGAGAGGTGATGCCGTCACCGCAGCTAGCACACTGATCGTGTCCAGCGTCTTCGTGCTTATAATGCAAACGGTCTTCTTTCCTCTCGGTCTTCACAAAGTATGCTCGTAATGAGAAGTCTCCGTGGCCGAGCTGATTCCGGCGTAGTTGTGCGCCCTCGACTTCAAAGAGGAGAATCTGTTGAGCGGTCCGAGGGCGCCACTGAAAACTCGGCTTGCACGTCTGATGGCAAAGGCGAGAGGGATGTCCAAGAACAGAGCGGATCGACCGGAAGAGGACGAAGAGGCGTCAACGGAAAGCGACACCCAAAACACTGTCATTCCGCTGGAGACCGGTATCAGCGACGCTGAGAAAGATAAGCGGCATTCCATGCTTGGGTCTGATCATGGAGAGAGTGGAGAGGAGCCTGGCGATCTGCGTAATCGCTACACTGGTGGTCTCAAACCCACTCGCAAAACGTCTCGCGCCTCTTCCTTCACGTCCATGATGGAACGAACCCGCTCGATCCCAGCGACTGCTCCTGTCGACGCCATCGACGCCGATCGCCCTGTGGCCGGCCCATCCTCGGCCGTCGGTCAACAGCTGACGCCTTCACGATCAGGTTTCCATCAACCCATCACCCCGGTCCCGTCCGTGGAGCGGACATCATGGCCGAAGAAAATTCTCACCTTCATCAAAGGACTAGCGACACCCGTCTCGGTTTCGATCGTGATCGCCATACCTTGTGGTATCATTCTACCCCTCAAGGCGCTCTTTGTGCCAGTCGAGGGTTGGAGTCAGGACAGAGTACCATTCGCGCCAGACGACCGGCCTCCACTCGCCTTCATTACCGACACCGCGGCGTTCATTGGGTCCGTGTCAATCCCGGCTGCCCTGGTCCTGCTTGGAGCGAGCTTTGCGCGACTCAAGGTGAGCTTGCAATCTCTTCGCGCCGGGAGATGAGCGCTGAGACGTCAAGATGCCAAATAATTGGCGTGATCTGCCGCTCGCTTCCATCTTCGTACGTGTCTCAACTTTGAGTTTTGAGTTCTTGCGTTGACACGCCACAGGCCATGACGCTGGTCAAAAGTGCGTCATCCGCGCATCCGTTTTCCGTCTGTACTGACTCCCACAGTGGTGCTGGTCCCCGTCTTTGGAATGTGAGTCAACACTCCGTAAATCCTGGGCATTGCTGAGATACCGCAGCTTTTTCGTTCAAGCGTTACAAGGCAGCGACAACCTCTTTCCGCGTGATGACTACAGTCAGTCGAGGCGTCAGTCGTCGGCTTCCAGCTCACTTGATAGTCCGCACATTCGTCGCGATCCTGCTTTCGGGCACGCCTGCCGCCATCAATCAACTTGTTGTAACCCAACTGTATAATCCGGAAGGATCCGCCCATACCCTGGCAAGCTTTCTGATGCTCCAATGTGTGTGCACATCCAAGTTGGCGTCTTGCGACAGGCAAAATTTTCAGGATTCTGATGCGTTACAGACATTGCTATGCCGGTCCTCTCTACGGCTTTGGCCGCTATTGCGCTCTTTGTCACAGAGCAGTCGATACCATGATTCTATCAAGTACATCATCTGCGACTGCCGCAATGTCGTTCGCGTCTGCGTGGCCGATCATGTATCTCTACCATCCATCGTCTGATAACGGGTTAGCCCCTTGGATCGCTCGGTCGAGCTCGTCCACTCTGGCGGTGGCAACGAACGAGCAATGTGATCGCGTTTGTGTTGAGTCATCGGGTTTCTGATGTAGTCCCGTGGTCAGCGCTTCGCATTCGATGCGAAATGCTTACTTCTTCTGACTGAACCTCGTTTCGTGCTCTCTCTGCCCTCAGCTGCTGATGCCTCAGCTTCTCTATTCGCTTCTTCTCCATGTCCTTGATACTCGGTCTGCCCGACTTTTCGGCGGGAATCCCAAGTGCTGCTCTTCGTGCTCTTTCGGCTCGAACTTGATCAGGCGACATATCTTGACCCTCGGTCGGGGAGGGCGGATCGTCGTCCAGCTCAAACATACCCCTAGGGATCTCGAGAGTTGGAGGAGTCCCCCAGCTTTCCGCCACCGACCCAAGTTGCTGATTCTTGGATCGACCACCAAAGACCGGTGCTCGGATCGATTCCTTCTTGAGCAATTCCTCGTGTACTCTCGATGGTTGAAATCGCGGTGTACCGAGCAGAGTGTGCCCAGACGTGAGGCAATTGCTGTATGACCTGGAATAGTTGTCGTCGTGCCATCCTGATACCGAGCACACGGCGTCATTTGCCCTGGGGTTTGGCAGAGTGTCAGAGTCATTTCGATTGACTGGCAGTGCCCTCTGTTGGGCCCAAGCGTGGGACAGGGCCTGGAGGTTCTGCTCGCCTTCGCTGAGGTGGTCGGAAAGACGTGAAGACGGTCGATCGGTCTGATGAGAGGCGACCCGTGTGACGTAGTCTTGTGTTTCTCGCGGAGCGTTTGAGGAAGTCGCGGCTGGTGATGAGGACGTGTGAGCGACACCTCTCGATCTGCGAGACCATTCGACAGCCCATGCAGGCCTACTTGCCGGTCCCAGCGACCTACTCGGTCTTGTGGGGGAAGACATCACGTGCGTCTTGGGCGATGCTGCGACGTCAGAGTACAGGTCAGTCAGGGTCTGAGCCTACCTGGTGCTGTAGTAATTGACCGAGTCAAAAGTGTGTTTCAGCAAAGAGGTGTAAAGTCTCACTCAAGACCTGTCTGAGAGCAAGTGGGGTGTGAACAAGGGAGGAGAGATGAGCGGAGGAAGGGAAACGCATCGGATGAGTGCGTTACGCTGTGGACGAGGCATTATCGCCAGTCATTGAGGTCCGTGCTCGAATTCTCTAAGAATGCCAAGTCATGCACAACAATGTCATCTAACCTCTAGTCCAGCTTCCGTGTAGATGACCTCCTGCCCCCGTATATCTCGCTCTCGGCTTTGATGGGACTGCCATACAACCCCTCCTCGGTTCCTCTCCGCCGAGATCTGGAGGGACTGTCGTTCTTCCAGTACATGACCATCTGAGCGGCCAAAACTGCATTCAGCAGCCCAGCCGCCGCAAAACCCCAGAAGATAAGCGGGTCCTTGACTTCCTGACTTGTCGTGAAAAGCCTGGCGACGCAGCCGAGTAGGGCATTGAAGACGGCGAATGCCGAGAGATTGCCTGTCGACTCGTTCTGGTAGTTGGAAATAATCTGAGGAGCCTTGGATACGATGGATAGAGGAAAGGTCGCAAATTGAAGCAAAGACACTGCAGCGGTCAACTTCAATTACTGCGATGCTACTGACGGGACGACTCACGAATAGCCGGGGGACACAGCTTCTCCGACCACAGGAGCAGAGCCGTCAAGACAGTCACCGAGAAGCCTGATACTACGCCTTTGAGATTTCCCCGCTGCGCTATCGACAACTGTCCTTTGGGCGATCCCAGGACGCTCGGTGCACCGCCAGCTGGGTTCGAGAAGAAGATGATGAGAAGCGTGATGATGACGTTCTGTATTGTGAGGAAGAAGTTTTCGCCATACGTCGAGAAGGGAAACTTGTTTCGCGAGGCGTAGGCGAGGGAGATGCCGTAAGAAGCCGTCTCTAATATCTACTTCGTAAGGCCACGCCAAAAAACGTGTGTTGGTTGATGAAGACGCACGTAGGCAGACAGCGACAGGCCTCTTGCTGAGCCGGCAGAGATGATTTTGAGAATCTGTCTCGTCAGCACCTGAGCTACAATACAAGCACAGGTCATAAAGCTCACCTGCGGGATCTTGACGATGCCGCCGCCAATCACGATACCCAAACCCAAGCCTTTCGAGAGCGCATACTTGAGACACTCGGTATGTGTGATGTCAAAGTCGTACACGAGGACGTGGTAGCATCTTTTGCCGATAAGAGCTTCCGCTGGTTCTTGCAGGAATGACGGGATATTGTGCGTGACAGTCGTGATCTGGAGGGCCGTCAATACGGCGTCTGGGTGACAAGGGAGTGAAAGGGTGGACGTACAGCAGAGTGCAGAGCCGACATTGTGCGGCGCAGGAGTCTTTGAGTAGGTATAACCGCTGCTCTCGGGCTTTGAGCATACCGACGAGCTCGTGTGTGACCGTTCACTCTAAAGTATGCGTATACCTCTACAATCTACCTTGTAGTCTCTTCTTCGCACCAGCTGCCAGGTGAGTGGGGAAGGTGTCACATTATATTCGATCCTCCCACTTTGTGACCTGCAACGGTTAAACGCGATTCCGTCATTTCGAATCTTTTCGACCGTCTCTACCTATACTTCAAACTCAATCCGCTCTCAATACACCATGGTTCAGGTCGAAGAAGTCGCTGAACAGCAACAATACGCCCGAGCGGCCGCCGAGGACCGTGACTCCGACTACGAGACGGACTCGAACGTTTCGGACGCAATCTCTGAAGTTTCCGACGACGAAGACCACTTTGACCCCAATGCCGAAAGCCTTTACGACCGAGTCGTCGCTCTGAAGGAAATGGTATCACCTCACACTCGATCGCAGTGGGCGCAATCAGTCGAGTCGGCCCGAGAATGGGCGCTATGGGGATGGTTCGGAGCCGGATCGGTCGCTTGGGTTGTTAGCACGAGCGCATTATTGGTCGGATTACCTTTGGCTTTGGCCATCGAGGATGAGACGAGGATCGTGCAGCAAGAGAGGGAGATGCAGATGCAAAGTCAGGGACAGCAGCAAGTGAGTCCGGAGGCTGTACGCAAAGGTGTGACTTGAATGTATACTAAATGGTATAGCTTTTGGGTGGACCCGAGCAGGGACAACAGGGTATCCGTCCGCCAGGATTCTAGACGGTGTATGAACAGCAGCAATGACGAGAGGCAGTAGTATTGGCCGATGTATCCGATCACAACTCTGCAAGCGGTCAACAGGCATCCAGTCCGCATGCCCAGCCAGCTCTTTGACCCTCGGGCGACAGGGGCGGGATGGAGGAACCCGTCATCGTCATTCATCAAACTCGGTTTGGAATCGCAGCCCAGATTATAATTCGCTATTGACAAGGGGAGGAAGATCCCACCTCAGTATCCGTTGAGGACGTCTGGATTGCTGTTGAGGAAGTCTACCTGGTCCTTTCGATAATCGTCGCTGATGTCGGCAATCTGGACGGACGATAGAGACAGGACAGTACCGCTATCGTATGAGGACCAGGACGGTAGGGTGGTGGCGTTGATCGATCCGGTGCCCTCGCCCGAGTCGACGCTCAAGTCGGTTAGGACTGTTGGACCATTCGGGTCCGAAAAGTGAACGAAGTTGGCGCTGTGAGTCAGTCCCACGCGACACGCTCGCCGAGGACTTCGATTGACTCACATGTACGTGATGAAGGTGGCAGCCAGGGCTTGCTGAGCTTCAGTGAAGTTGGTGCCAGGAATGAACGGGAGACCCGCGGCGAAGAAGATGTCTGAGCCGTGGAATGCTAGATGCCATCAGCCGGGCTGGCTATATGTGACGGGACGCCACGGAGATCTCACCTCCCAGCTCCGGCGGGATGTTGGGCACGCCAATCTCATCCCATCGGTACGACCAGCCTTGTTGACCGATAGCCAACATTGAAGACGCAAAGTGTCGCCTTGGAGCGGTGTACAGTAGGTCGGTAACAAACGCCGCGGCTCTTTTCCACCTAATCTCGTTGGCCAATAAATCTCAAGTAGACTCACTGTGCGCCCAAGCCAAAAGTCTCGTTGCCGGTGTCGAATGGACTGCTCGCGGTCAGTCTGTGACATGTGCTACAGTCTGAGATACAGAACTCACGCTCCGAGCGCCGGATCGTTCGGATACAGCTGTAGTATCGTGTCGACCGTTTCGTTGCTCGAAGGTGGTATCTGCTGCCCTGCCACGTATGCGGCGAATTGCTCATCGGTCTGTAGCTCTCTCGGAGCGAATGCTGTGCCACTGACGTATTAGCTGGACTGTATGGTTATAGACTCACTCATCCTTGGTATTGCCAATCACAGTCGGCACTCGTCGGACAGCACCCGACGCGAGGAGGGAGTATGGAGACTCCGGCACGTACACGCCGTCGATAGTCGGACCTGCACGTGAGCGAACGTATCAGACCTGGACGAGGAGGTCAATTGCCATAGAGAGCACTAGAGATCAGTACACGTACTATGCGGAATGATGATACTCACTAGAACGAGTCGCTTTGGTTGTTCTGAGCCTGTGAGAGCTTCTCGCTGTCCACTGCTCGTAGACAAGCGACCACATCCTCTGCCTCTTGACAGCCAACCGAGGCGAGCAACGGCTCCCAAGCTGGAGCGGCAACCGAGTCGATCAAGCCCGACGCATTTTGGATCGTCAAAGAGGGAGATCCAGACATCATCATCTGTGGGTTTCAGCTATATCGGACTACGGCCAACTCACAGAAGACCTGTAGAGCTCGTGATAGGGCCACAAGTGCGTCAGACCGGTGAGTGCCGCTCCAGCAGATTGACCAGCAATAGTGACCTAAAACACCGCTCAGCTGTCGCCATCCTCAGACTACTCACTTTGGTGGGATCGCCTCTGAAGCTACGGATGTTTGTCTGGATCCACTCGAGTGCGAGCTTGACATCCCTCAAACCTAGGTTGAGGAGCCCTTGTTGGGCGAAGTGGTCCTGTAAGCTGCTCGTCAGACTTCAAGGCAGATACCTGAGCTGGGAATACTCACGGAAAGCCCAGAATTCCAACGCGGTATTGGATCGATACGTAGATGAACGGCATATTCTGAGGTGAGCTTGACACTGGGCAAGTACCTACCATCTGCGTGGCCGTCGAGATGAGCAGACTCCCGTCGACGCTGTTCGCGGACCCCCCAAAGAATCCGCCGCCGTGCACGAAGACCATTACGGGCATACCCGTGCCGATAGTAACGGCATCTTTGGGGACAAAGACGTTGAGCTGCAAGCAGTCTTCCGACATGCCATAAGGTCCGACCAGGTCTCCAAAGGCTTGCGCGTAATCAGGGATCGACTGCAAGCACGCTGGTCCGTAGCCAGTGGCGTTGATAGGGCCGTCGTATACCGCCGGTTGAGGCGGGGCGAAGCGCAGATCGCCAACCGCTCCCTGATTAGCGCTTGGCGGTGGTGTTACGAGACACTCACGAGCTTGGGCGAAAAGAATGTTGTAGTATTGATCGAGGCCGAGCTGCGAGTTGACGGTGCCCAGCACCTCGATCGGCTTCTCGGGACCGCCAATGGTCACTCGAGCTGAGTCATCGGGCGTCGTCGAGTTGCTGGGCGCCTGGACTGGATCGCTCTGTCGCTTCACTGCTGGCGCGCCATGGATTGCAGGTATCAGCAGGAGTAAGAGTGTCTGAGTGAGCATCTTGAGATGGTAGTATAAGGAGTAGTGGGTTCGAAAGCCAGGTGTCAGGTAGTACGTCCTTGATTTATACCTTTCGAGGGGAAGTTGATTAGACTGAAAGTCAAAGGTGCACATGACGTTGACTCGCCCTGTGTAGTAGAGTCGGGAGCGAAGACATGTCCTCTGCTCACATGCCCAGATTGGAGTCCCAAGCCTCGTCCCGGCCGACCGGTCAATGACAGAAGAACTTTGAAAGTTGTCCTTGGCGCGTTGAATGCTCACTGTTCCCCACCTCGTTCCGCGCGCAACGGTCATCAGGTCATCAGGCGCGCGTCGCGTCAATTCAACTTTCGATGCCTCCTCATCTTGAACCCAGTCAACGCACCGATATGTCCTCGCGATTCGTCAAATGCTTGTGAGTATGTAATAGAGATCCCCAACAGCTCTCGAAGGCTTACATGCAGGTACAACGACTGCAGGGAGGCTTTCACCTCCAAACACTTGATGAAGGAGCACGTCCTCTCGCATCTCGTTGCCGAACCCCCTAAACCGATTCATCAACATGCTCGCATACGCTGGCACTCAAGCGGAGGCTGGACTGTCGTTGAGATGCTTGGAGACGATTACCATGCTGAAGGCGAAGGGTCGTCCGAGCGTATGGATGTGGATGCCGTCGAAGGGGGAGGGTCATTGGCAGATGTGACGGGTGAGGTTGACGAGGTGGATGCTTTCCGACTCAAGGGTAAGCGGATTTCGCACCATCTCGGTCGCTCAACATCGGACTGAGACGATCGAAAGATATCTTGCCTTCTACATCTCAGGCCGGCAACATCACGACCACCACAACCACTACCACCACGTCTGGCGGCTCGACCTCGCAACCCACCATGTTTTCTCCCGTCTTACCCAACCGACCTACTCAGATCTCTCTCTCCACGCAACAGTCATCACAATCATCTCATGCATCGCAACTCGCTGCCGCATCCAGTCCTGCAATTGCATCAAAAAGCCACGGGTCGCAATCCCGCGAACCCCCTTCGTCGCCCTATGTTCACACTGCGCCATCGCGGTCGACGCCATCGCCTATCCGCACACATCACACCCGAATACCTAAAGCGAGCCAGTCACCGCGCAGAGCGTCAAGAGCTATGTCCCCTCTCGCTCCCGACTCGCAGGTCTTTTCGTCTACACCACTTGATCAGCGTCCAGTTTCGACCCCCTCATCAACGCAATCGACAAGCGCACCGTCGGCAAGTCTCCCCTCGACTGGATCAGCGTCTGGTCAAACACCAAGCGTCACCAGATCCCTTTCGTTTGGAGGTGCCTTGGGTCCGTCGCACAGGATCGGCCCGAGCCCTCAGTCCGCGGTTACCTTCGGCTTTGGATCGCGATGATGAGGCTGTGTTCATGATGAAGGAGTCGGGGCGGACGGAGTATGAAGGATTTGGCTGAGCAATCGGTCGACCATAGACATCGTATACATGTCGTTAGAGGTTTCCAGAGCTCGTATGTGTATATTAATCTTTTGTATCACAGATTGTGTCACAGAGATCGCGCTATACAACTGCACACCTGAGAACGATACAAGTCTCTTCCTTCCTCGCCCTACATGATGATTCCGTAATCCCTCACCAAAGAGCCCGGCGCCAGTCTTTCCACCTTCTCATGCACCACGATCAGTCCATGGCCCGTCTCGTGGCGGGTGACGGTCGAACTTGACGATACTGAGGTGGCCTCGGCTACAGCCCTGTTGACAACTCGCCTCTGTTGTCGTTCCGCCAATTCGACCGCTTCGATCCTCCTCTTGCCCAACTCGTCTTGCCAGGCACCCATCTTGCCAAAGTATTCTATCGCGTCTTTTGCCCTGTCCGACAATTCCCTTGGCTTCTGAGGGTCGAGGGTAGGTGGATGCGCCTCGGCCGGACTGGATTGGCGGAGGGCCAGCTGAGTGGCCGCTCCAGTCAGCTTGTCGACTGTGCCATCGTTGATTGGCTCCGGGACCGGAGTCTCGGCATAGATTGTCGATTTTATGTAATTCCTGAATCGCTCCATGACCTCGACCCTAGCCTTGCTGTGGCCCTTGGGCATCTTGGTGTTATCGGCCTGCCCCGGCCTCTGTCGGGCCAGCCTCTTCCACCCTTGCGCAAAGCGTTTCTCAAATACCTCGTCCTTCTTGCCCATCTGCTCTTCGATACCGAGGGTTTCGATGTCGTCCGGCAGACAGGCGAGCCATCGCCAGAAGTCTCGTTCGGTCTTGAAACCTTGGGCCCATCGAACGGGGTCGAGTCCGGCCCATTCCATGAATTTGTCGGGATCATCGGTGAGATCAACCTCGACGGCTTTGAGACCGTGATAGGGCGAGTAGCGCACCACAAATCGGTCGGTATGGATGGTAAAGGACGAAGACATTCGTCGGAGGGCAGCGGACAGGAGGAGGGCCGAGATGCTGTATGATTGGGTCATCACGGCGAATCTCAGTGAAGGTGGTCGAACGAGCAGTAGATCGAGCTGGTAGAACTGCCAGGTCAGTTCTGCTCCATGAATTGTTAGATCACTTACATCCTCGGGACCTCGAGCGCCAGTCTGTGGGTCCAGCACCGAACAAGGAATGGCGAAGCTGACCTCCCAACCGTGCTTCTTCCACTTGGTCGCACCGAGCTTGATCGCCAGTACCTCGGCGAACGCTTTGACCTCCTCTCGCGTCCACTCCCTGCTTTCCTCCTTGCCCAAGGCGCTCGGCAGGTCCGATGCCTGCTGCTCGGTCGTGACGACTCCCTCCTGATCAGCCCCTTTCCACCCTTCGCCGCTCATCCACAGACCACACAGGACGTCGAGGTCACCGTGCGTCACCTTCTCTTCGAAGAAGCGAGTGATCTCCATTCCGCTGAAGTACGTGCCCAGCTTGGACTTGACGAGTCGGAGCAGGTCGAGGAGCTGAGCCGTCGACAGTCGTTGAGCCGTTACCAAGAAGACGTTGCCGCCCATTTCTAGTCGTGCGTTTGGATGTTTGCGTAAGAGTGATGATTCGATGTCTTGCACGTCAGTATCGGTCAGCGGCTTGGTCAATCAACCTACTGCTCTGCAAGATGACAAGATAGATGAATTGACACTTGTTCAAGTAGGCAAGATGATCTAGAGTAATGACAATTCGTGTGAAGAAAGAAGCAGAGAGAAGAGAAGCTAGAAGACAAACCTGAGACCGCTTCCTTGACAACGTGTTTTGACGTCCGTGCACCTACACCTGAAAGGTGCCTCTGCCTCGTGGTCGAATGCGTGTATCGTGCTAACTGAGCAGTTGTCCAGTAAAAAGGTAAAAGGAGGAATGCTTGATTTCGAGTCGAACAAAGGGAACCGGGAATATGGTGCATGAAAGCCGGGACTCATCTACGTTTTTCTTCCGCTCTCACAATCGACTTCATCGTCGACTTGCTCTTCCAGACTACAACATATGTACTATTGGGGCGGACGAGCTGGGAAGCTGCAGGATGAGTGAGCATTGAACCGCGTGAAGGGACAGCTTCCACTTACCCAGGTGGCATCTGGCCTGGTGGGAATGGCATGCCGGCTCCGGGGAAGCCGGGAGGAGGGGGACGGAAACCAGGAGGAGGGGCACTGACTCATCAGCTACGCCTGTACACTCTGTAAGATCAAGGAGCTTACCCAGGAGGCATTCCCGGTGGGAGCGAGCCGGGGAACCCAGGTGGCATTCCTGGAGGCAGACCGCCTGGCATACCAGGAGGGAAACCGGGCGGTGGTCGAGCATATGCCATAGGACGAGCAGCCATAGCCGGAGCGCCTATACGGTTAGCTACCGCCGTCTTGGACTCGTCTAGAAGTGTCGACCGATGGAGATGAGATGTGACGTCGAATGTCCTCGTAGTCCCTCTCGCTTTCCGCCGCTCCAAATGCTCCTCGTACGACCGGCCTGACCTCGAAGCACGACAGGGATCATGAAGTGACTTACCAGCGCCGAGAGGCATGCCTCGTCCTGCAGGAACACCCTTTCCAGGGCCTGCCGTCAATCCAGCCTGGTCCTCTCCAACGACAGGTGGCGGTCCCTCGACCGTGACGCTGACTATTGATTCTCCTCTCAGGATGACGAGACCGAGCGTTCGTTTCTGTTGGACCGAAGGAGCAGCCTCAGTCGGGTTGGCGTCTTTTGCCTTCTTGCCCTAGAAGGAAGAAATCAGCTTTCATCCTCAACCCGTCATAATAGTAACCTGAGACCTACCTTTACTGTCCTGAACTCCTCACACTCTGCCAGCACAAAGTTCATGTGCTTGTCGTAGGCCAACATCTGACCGACCAAAGCTCGACCATCGTTCCTGTACCGTCAGCTTGTCGCACTCCGTCCTTCCGTCATGACTTCACTGACAATGTGACCTTCAGTCGGTAGTTGATGAGAGTCACCATCTTTGAATGTTTGGCTTTTGGGGCTGCGTTTGATCAGCACACGTCCGTCTCGGTAATAATGATAAAGCAACTCACGAGGCTGTTGAGAGGAACGATTGGCGATAGATTGAAAGAGAGGAGAACAGGGTCAGCACACGTTTTCTCTGGACACGGCACTCGCTTCCATCCTCCCCTCCACGACCCCTATGTGCAAAGACCGAGTATCTCGACCGGCGATCCCCATTCCGAGCTGTCCACACACAGCTTCCGAGCCGCTTTGTCGTCTCCCAACTATATCCCACAAGCTTGTGCCCAGCTTTTCTCCATTCTTCAACGAACGCCTGATCCTCTAGACTTCGCTCCGTCTTTCCGGCTCCGATCTCGCCTGACTGCGCTCGATGCCAACAAGACTCCTCGCCTGTAGTTCGTGCAAAACCGAAGCTCGGACCCGCACTCACCATTTTGACTGATTCCCTCTCTTTTCACTCCACGGGCAAAAGCCAAAAGTCGGACACGTTTCGACGCGGTTCGGGATACGGCGTTGTCGAACTGCGTGCACGAGTCGACTGTATGTACGCGAAGGTCGAGACTGGGTGCAAAGAGTATACCACCAGTTAAAGCAGTCAGACGAGTTGAACAGAAACAACAGTGGAAGCAGGTGGCATTGCGGCGATTACTCGGAATTTGTCATTGTGGCGCTTTTATAAGGTTGCTACACATGAATGACATGATAATGTACTATGTAGAATATGCAGTACAAAACATGAGAGAAAGTTATGGGTCGTGATGGATGGAATGTATGTATGTATGTATGGGCATGCTAGTATCGTGATGAGGCCGACAGGATGATCTGCGGGAGAAAGGGAAAAAGGTGTACAACACAGGCTCCCATCCATGGTGAAGCCGTCCGTATCGTTGGTGCGAGGCGAGAGGACCGGGTGTCGAAGAACTGTTGACGATCGGCCCAGTCAATGAATTGGAATTCGATCGACTTGAGTGCCGATAAGGCGTCACTCTTCACCGTAGACGAGGTACTTGAACCTGTCGCGGTGCGACGTCGGCCTGCGGCAGCGACAAGAGCCAACGGAACCAGCCCAGCGCCGGCCTTACATGAATCACCTTAGAGCATGCTACCCAGAACATGCAACGTGTTCGGCCTAACGGCCCGTCTGTATAATGCGGTACCCCCTTTGAAGGTCCACAGGAAAGCGCTCGCCATTCGACTTGGCAGAAATCGAAGTGGACGCGGCTGGAGGCGTGTTTGAGTGATTGGTCACTGCTAGCGCGACAGGGGAGGGTCGTTGGGGGATACATGAAGGCTGACCAAACGTAGATGCCGGTCTCGAGGTTGATAACGTTGGCGCCGAAGCCACGGGAGACGGAGCGAAGGCGGTAGGGCCGGTTCTCTGTCCCGTCATATGAGGGGATCCGGCCAAGTTTGGAGTTTTCGGCGATGACGACGATCGGAACATTCCTTCCGGAGCTTTCGTTAGGGCGGTCGTCTGAGGAGGTCGACTCGAGAACGAGTTCGAGGCCGTTTGTACAGGTTGAACAGGTTGCATCGGGGCCCACGGAGAAGGGAGTGCTGATGGCGAGAATTTTGTCGGAGAGGTCGACGACGCGGATGGGTACCCGGCCCATCGTTCAAACCTTGAAGGAGGCATCTCTTTCGCTTTACGGGTAATTTGAAGGACCTTTTTCTTGGGTGGTTTATCTGTTTTGCTGTGCGATGCAGAGTCGGATGCTGCAGGCTTATCGGGCGAAGACGATCGGATTGATCCCACTTTGATAGCCTCGCGGATACCGGCAAGATCGGCTGCTGCCTCCTCGGTAGAGAGTCGCATCGCGACCCAACGATGATCTCTGCGTTCACGGATCTCGCCATCGAGTTCGCACGGGACAGTATCCTCGGTGTCGTGCGACAACAAGTGGGTGTCGTAGACATTCCACGAGCGAGTGCCATGAACTTCCCGTCGAAGCGGATTGGTGTGGACCGGTTTCTTGGCTAGTGACGCCTGGGCCCTGATTCTATGCTTGAAATGACGGAGCTCGTCGCGCAATGTTTGTAGAACTTGATCGTCGTGCTCCTGGGACCTGTCAGCTCTGAACACGTGACCTTCGGAACGTGAGGCGCGACATACCTGGAAGTTGGCGTGGGCCTGTTGCACGGCATGGTCCCTCATTTTTGCGAGGTCTTGCAAGACGCGTCTACAGCCGCTTAGCAAGGGCGTTATGCGAACGATATCATCACTCACTGATGTCTGGCTTCGGCTCGCTCGAGGAGGCACCCGCGACGCCTTTGGAGCTCTGCCAGCATGAATTGCAAGGATTCAGACGTATCAGCGTCGATCCTGGTGAGCTCCCCGACCAGCAAATCCTCCGCTCTAGTGTCATTCAGTGCATTGATCCGTGATGAAACGATAGATGAAAGGTGTGACTTACTGGTCAAGAAGTATATGCCTTTCCTTTTGCTTGGCGACAGCGACCGGATCATCCGGGTCAACTAAGGTTGGTCAGAACTCCGATCCTTCTCGGGATAGATGCATTAGACTAACCTTCACCCTTCTTGAGCCATTTACGCTTCTTACGAGGAGCCCGCTTGAGACCGCCGTTCTTGCCGTTCTCAGCCTGAGCAGTTCCTTCGGTGTTGCCGCCCGGTAATTGAGCATCATCACCCAAGACCGGTGATGTGCGTGGTGTAGCCTCGTACGAGGATTCACCATTGCGTATGGATGTCCCGTCGATCTCATCTTCGAGAGGCGCTTTGCGTTTACGGATGATGATGGATGTTTTGGGTGGAGCATCCAAACTGGAGAGATGTATTTCGGCGGGATCCGGTGTGAGTGATTGAGTTTTGTTGGCGCGCGGCGCGGCATCGTCAAGTACAAGGGAAACGCCCTGATCTGAGACGGGAGACTCTGGCGCTGGCGACAGTGGGGGGGAATGGCGGGAATTGCGTGAGAATTGCTTCAAGAGGGCCGAAGACTCGGATGTGTTGTTGAGTCTGTTTACAACAGCAGGCACGACCGGCGGCTCGGACTCTGATCGTTCGGAGCCGGTGTTTTGCCTACTGCGCTGCTTGCTGCGTCGTCGGTCTGCCGCTGCCATGTCGGCAGCGAATGTGGGTAGGGTACCGTCTTTTTCCTCTGGCGAGTTGCCCGATTCACTTCGTGCAAAAGCTTTGGATCGAGTTGAGACAGTCGAACCTGACGGTGCCGGCGAAGTCGATTTCCCGTCCTCTTGGCCGTATGACCGTCTACTTGGAATGACGCGCGCCGACCGACGGTGTTCGGTCACCGAGTCGAGAGGGGTTGCATTGTATGTTTCGCTAGGTTCACCCGACCGAAATGACGGGGCCATAGCGAGTATGATAGATGTTATGGATAGCGAAGGAGGTCAGGTCGGGCTGATTTAGGGGATAATCGGCGATAGAGCGAGAGCGATGGTTTGCGCTGAAAAATCGTCAGTCCCAGGCGTTCATCGTACGTTCGTCCGACGTCCGTCTGAAGTGAAGGATAGGGTAGGTGATGTCTCCCAACACTACTGTGAAACCAAGATAAGGCAAGAGGGTATGTATCGCCCTTCTCACTAACGTCTCCTCCCTTCCTTTGAGCCCACTCAGTTTAAAACGAGTTTACGTAAAATGAAAACGAAGGGAAAGATGAGGTGGAGGTGCGGAGTCCCACAGTCTTTTGACAGGTCCCAAATGTTTACCGACCCTGACGGCCCGAAAGTCGTGGCTTGGCAATGAGGTGGGGGCTTTTGGGGGGGAAACGAAACATTGTCAAAGGAAAGTATGCGATGAAAGGGGTGGGTAGACGATCGCGGCTATCAATGGACCAGCCAAGGCGCGAGATGTGATGGCAGAGCATGGAGTGATGAGGGCACGCAGTTGCGCCGGAATCATCCACAGGCTATTCTGCACGTGGAGTGGTGACGACGCTCCAGAAATCTGGGAAAAAAAGGCGGCGAGATTGTCAAGGGACGACCCTGAAGTCGGAGGCGTTTTACCGAGAACAAACCAAACCCGGTCTAAAAGGGGGACGAGCTTGTGACGGAAGTGACGGGGGTTGTGGAGGGGTGTGTTGGAGGTGTGGATGCATGGATGAAGGGCGGAGGGGAGATCGAGAGGAGTGGTAGCAAGCACGACTCGCCGGTCTAGAATCACCGGGCAAGAAGGCGAGTGACAATACGTGATTGCCATGTGTCGGCGTGCCGCCGAAAAGGGGTGTCGAAGGCGACACACCCTTCGGATAGAAGATCGAGATGACATGGGAGGGAGAGAAGTACGCAGATGGGTGGGGGAGGAGATGCACAGATCCCACAAGCAGGCTAGTAAACGAAGAAGGGGGCGGGATGGACAGACGGAAACAAGGCACTCGAGAATCTAGACTCACTATGGGTTGTAATGAGATTTATTTGTAGGCTTGGGACACGCAGAGTCGAATAGGGCGGGAGCAGTCCTGCTGTTGTCAGTGCACATTCCAGGCGGTGATAGATGGATGTATCGAGAGCGCGATGCGCGTGACATGAAACTACGGAGCGACACACAAACACCTTGCACCGGTCTCGCGACCTGATACTTTGGCCATTGGGATCTCGCAAACATCACAACGATGCAAGGGTGCATCGGTGAACAGAAAGCATTGCAGCGGGCGGAAGTCATGATGTACGTGGGTGATAATGGAGACGGACGAAAGACAACGAGACTCACGATAGAGCGGTCGACTGGAGACCGGGACGAAGGGGAAGCTTTTGGCCGAAGTGTGCGAGGTATACAAAGTGAGTCCGGTCGTAGACGGACAAGGCTATATACCACTTGTCGAGAGCTAAGCTGTCTCCAAGATGAGGGGACGAGGCCGCTGATCAGGTGGGATGATGTGTATCTCTACTAACGAAGAAGGAGGAGGTGAAGTAAGGTCAGCAGCAGGCTTACCAGCGAGCGGGCAGCTGGTATTATCACGGGATCAAATTCAGCTGCTAAGTGTTCCCAGCTGCCATATCTGCTAATCAATTTCCCTTTTAAGTAACTTTGGATCTCCAAATTGTAGATTATCACGGACCGGCAAGCGGCTCAGCGAGGAACGGCTCGAAACTCGAAACTCAAGAGATCAAAAGATCAACATGACGCGTAGCAGGCAGTGGCGTTTCAACTTCACCATGACATACCGACCTAGATGCATACCTTCGTTGCTCAATACAACCATACAGTACTATAAGTGCTGTAAATCAACTTCGAATCTTCAATACGTGTTTCCCATGTTCCCAACATTGATAAACTCCAAAGCGTCAAAGTCCAAATCCCATTCTCCTCCTTGATCACCATTAGCACCCGTCGTATCCCTATCCAGACCTAAAGCCATAGACATGTCCATGTCCATCCCCACATCAAAGTCGTAGCTTGCGAGCGTCACTTCTTGTCCTCCTGCCATTCGCCCCTCTCGTCCCGTGACGGTGGATGTGCTGAAAGTCGGGAAGTAGCTCATCTCGGTATTCGCGTTGTACGAAGTGGGTAATCCGTTGGATGTGGGCGAGATGAGGTCGGACGAGTGGGGGTAGAGGATAGATTGATCACTCCACTGAGGTGAGAAGTCACCGAGCCAGTTGTTTGTTCCCGTTTGAGGCGAGATCGACAAGTTCGGTTGCACGTGATCCGGCATATTGACGTACTGAACAGGATCCAGCGGGAAGGGCGGAACCATCCCCTGCACAGGCTCTGCCAGCGTCGTCGAGGTCGAAGCGGTCTCCGTCGGTGAACGCCCATTACTGACTGCTGTGGGAGGTGGTATACTCAACTCCTGGATGTGGTTGTGCACGGGCGTCATGAGCGGTAGTGGTACCCCGCCAGATTGACGAGAAGGAGGTGAACTCGAACCCGCTTTACCAGCACCGCTCCCGAGTCGACGTAGTTTGGTGGAACCGACCAAATGACTGAGATCGTCTTCTTCCTCTGGCTTCTCCGGATTCTTGAGTTTCGGATTCGATCGGGCCGCATCATTAGCAGCCTTCAAAGCGGCGAGAGCGCGTTTGCGGAGACGAATCAGGATCGGTAGACCCTTCTTCGCTCGGCAGCCGGGACGTGCGGCGTGCGAAATGTCGCGTACAATTGAAAGACCAGTGAATGCAGGAGCAGCGAAGGCGGACGACGGTGCTCGGATGCAGATCGCCGATCTGCAGTGTCAGCTCTAAGGTCAAGGTAAGCGACAGAGGTGCACTCACAGACAGACAGCGGACGAGAAGGCGTGGAACCAGAAGAACCACCTTGAGGTCAATCAGCAATTGTCTCGTGGGTCTTTGGAGCAAGGATACTTACCACCTCGCAATGAGACTGGGATGATAAATCACCAAAGTCTTGACGAGCTGTACGATCTCTTGTGCACTCTCATACAGCGCCAGGAAGCTTGGACCGACTTTCGATCGAGACGGGTCTTCGGGTTTGTCCTTGAGCGCGCGCGCGAAAGATGGTCTGTTGAGCAACAAGCGAGTCTGTGCGACTTGTAGACGGATGCCGAGACGATGTATCACCTGAACGATCAGTTCACCGTGAATGTCGAGATGATGGGCAGACTTGCGATATGAGGTGGAATAGAAGGGTCAAGCGGTAGCTCCTGTATTGACTTGGCAGGCAGCAGGGATTCGGGTAAAGACGTCTTGACTGACGGTCAGTGGAGGCCCCCTCTAGAGCACTCACAATCACAAAGCTCTTTGTCCAAAGATGCAATCGCCGTATATGGTACGGCCGCTGTCTGTGTTTGCTAGTAGTAATTCAGCAAGAATATAATAGGCATGGAGTGGCATCGCCGGACTCACAACATCGATGACCCGCTCCATCATCTGAATCATGCGATACTGTAATTTCAGTGAAACGTCCCGAACACCAACGAGCGGCAGAAATTACCTTTGCATGGTGGACTGTTCGGTCAGCTGATTGCTCCAGCATTTTCCTGTGGGACAACAAGCAACTCACATCCATCGTCGTCATTGGACAGATCAGAAGAACCTTCTGGCATCCTCGTATCGGCAGTTCGGCTACTCGTCGCACATGGCCTGCCAAAGCAGAGGGCTTGTAATCGATCATATGTCTGATTATCAGTTCACCGCTCGCGATGAGTTCAGCTGATGTGACTGACCACAACCTCCCACCACACTTGTCGCCTTTCGGCAATCTCGTAATCGGACAGTCCGAACGCAGAGCCATCGCGATGCAACCCGAGCTGCAGAGTCAGTACGGGAGACGGTATAGCTGGATGATACGCACGCTCTGCGCAATCTTGACTGCCGTACCGAGCATTGGCCAGAATATCTCTGCTCCATTCCCGTCTGATAGGTTAGCTTTGTTGAGGATTAGGCAGAGGCAGAGGCTGGACTGACGCTTGTCATTGAGGATGTATGTACCACAAAGTAGTAAGGCTTGCACGGTGGCCGGCGAAGAGTGCTCTAGTCCGACTGCTGACAAGCAGGCTCTCCCGAGCAGGAACAGGCGTTCGCCTCTGGAGTCGACTAAACATGTCAGCTGGTGAGGGCGCCTAATTCGGCAATGGGAGCTTACAGGGGGGTCGATGCAGATCAAACATGACGCCCACAGCCATGTTAAGGTAAACGCAAGCGAGCTTGTGGGCCTGAGGTGAGGATTCGGTATCGTAGGCATGCGGGAGATGGTCGGCCTCAAACATGGCTCGAGGGATGGTTTGATACCTTTGATCAGCCTGGCGTCTATCTGTCCAAGCGGCCGTAACTCACATCCAGCTGACATTGTCCCAGTAGCTCTCGCAGAGACGCCTCCCCTCTGTCTCCCAATCTGGCAACTCTGCCCTCAAAGCTTCCAAGTCATACACCGAGCCGACCCCTCCTGCGATGAACGAGTCTTGCAGTGCGAGACCGCCTTCGGCATACGTAGCCGTTTGGTGTACTTGCGGTTGCGGTGGGATCTGATGTCCGTTGGTAGACGTAGGAGGCGGTGTAGGTAATCGACTGGTAGTGTTCCCTTCTCGGCCACCTTCTTCGCCGTCCCGGAGATACTCTGATCCAGCGAATGACCCCACGAATCTCGCTTCTCCCGTCTCTCCAATGGTAAGCGTACCGAATGTAGACTCGACGACCTCGTCGGTCTGCTCGCCGATAACTTTGAGGTTGGACGTAGGGCGGTTTGAGTGATTGAAGACGTAAGAGTCGGCGAGGAGGGGGTGAGGAGTGGAGGATTGGCTAGAGTGGGATTGGGCGAGAGCGGCTTCGAGCAAGGCTATGCGCTGATGTAGTTCCTCTGTATCCGCCAGTATGAGCCTGGCTCGATCAGCAACGCTCCATGTACCAATGTGCCATGGTGACCTACCTCTTGCCCTTTGATGTACGCATTTCGCCATTCGGACAGATCTGGGCACATCCTCTCTTGACGCCTGAGAATTCAGCTTTGTCATGCCCGAAAGGCCGTGAACGACATACACGACGAGCATGGCCACTCCCTCGAGCACTTGAGCTTCAGGCTGTTCCCACATCAGTCCCTCCCCACCTGGACATAGCGTCCTACTCACCGCTTGCACTCGGCACAACTGAAGCTCTGCCTGACCCCAGCTGCACTCTTGACTAAAGGCTTGACCTTTGAGTCATGCTCGAGTAAAGGTGTAGGTGGCTCCATCATCCTGTCGACGGCAGGCATAAGTCCGATGAATGGGTGGTTCGGATCAAAGAACGAAGGGTGGAGCGTTATATGCCGGCCATCAATCGATCAAATGGAAGTAGGGTCTTGATGATGAACAAGGGTAGGTAACGGACGATCTGTCGGTCGGGCTTGAAAAAGAGGGTGGCAATGTCGGGAAGAGAGAGGTAGAGAGAGAGTAAGCTAAGCGAGGCTCACAGCCCCCATATAAGACCGAATCGGAACCCAATCCACCGCGGACAAAGTCCCAGGTCGACTACCTTTGATCTAGAGTGGGGGCACCTTGAAGCTCTCAAGAGATGGCGAGTGGTCTTCCTTTTTGTTCGGCGTTTGGTGACTGTGACGGCACTGTTGACTTGATGCTTCCCGTCGACGAAGCAAGGTTGAGGGTCGACAAAAAGATCTGCGGTTCAAAGTTGAGAAGTTGTGTGTAAGTTACAAAGTTGAAACAAGACGACATTTCTCCAATCTAATGCCCTCCGTTAACCGGGATTGCGACTACCGGCAATGAAAAATCCAAAGATAAGCGCAGACTGAGCTGCTTCTGTGGATCTACATGACAAAGCTATGCATGGACGGCCTGGTCCATCGTGGCGGACATGCATACGACTAGGTGGCCGACAGAAGGGCTGTCACATGACCGTATGAGGCAGAACAGCGTAGCTAGCAAATGGAGAATGGAGAATGGAGAATGGAGAATGGAGAATGGAGAATGGAGAATGGAGAATGGACCAAGCTGTTGGTCCCCACAGCTTGGTCGCCAACAGCTTGGTCCCCGTACCTCGGCCGCCAGACGTTCGTCCGGTACGAAACGATCTGTACCCTTCTAGAGTGGGCAGTAAGGCATCTTCGTAGCGATGGCAGATCCTGCTATCCACCGATGGAGCCGGCTCGGTACTGTCGACAGTGAAGCTGATGTTGTTGTGGATTGACCCGAAGTTCATGATCGTCGTCGTGAGCTCAAGATTGGGCTTCGGACAGTCAAGGCGACAGCTTGGGAGCTCGAAGACACTGACATGTCGCTTGTAACTGTCGCGGACCCTATAGGAATCGCTGCAGGTAGACGGTATCGACCCTGGGTCACAGTCAGCAACCGACACTTTTCAGCACACGTTTCAATAACTCACCATCGGTCAAACTTCCTTCCGACCTTTCTGAGATGCCCGCTCATCTCGAATCCCCGCTTCTCATACCACTCCTTGAGTGCCCATCCGCCCTTGGGCGCCGTCTCGTCCAAAGCCATACACGAGATGATATTGCTCGCTTTCCCCTCCGCCGTAGTCCACTTCCCCGAAATCCAGTCCTTGCCGTATACCTCCGGTCGTTGCAGAACATCCACCAATTTCTCGAGCAGCGCAGATCCAGCGCCTCGACTCGTCGCTGTCGGGTGGCAGAATAAGCTGAGCTCGACCGTTTGAGCGTAACCGCCCATCGCTCCGCGGAACGGTGAGACATAAGTATACCCGAGCAATTCCTGAGTCTGATCGTCGATTGCCGCGAGGTATGGAAGACCGGACTCGATGATACCGGCGTGCTTCTTCAATGCGGCATTGTCGGTGACCGGCTCGAGCAAAAAGTTGATGACGGTGTTGACGACGTAATGAGCGTGGATAGCGTTCATTGCCGGGACATCGTCGGCAATGGCCGGGCGGATGGTGAAACCACTATTTGAAGCGACAGGTTGGATCGTCATGATCGTTTCCCGTCGAGTGGTCTGATCCAAGCACCCCAAGTGGTCACGAGAGCAGGGTTGTCGATGAAACCGTTGACGGACGAGTCGTGCTCAGATATGAACCGAGACGATTTCGATTCACTGATAAGCTTCCAGAGAATCGTATCGGCGTGTTGGCGATCCAAGAGCTGGCAAAAAGGCGGACAGAGAGGCCACGCTGAGATGACCACCCTCCTTGGGATCTGTCAAGTAAGGTAGTAAGCCGTCAATCGATGTTTCGATCGCACAGACATCGACTTCGACGACCAAAAATTGGTCCGAAATGTCAACGGCGGTCCGACATCTCCGCGTGCCTGAAGAAGAAGAGTTACGTTATGCTTCTTGAACTTACCCAATCGGGAGATACAGGTTGATGTGATTTTATTCGGCGATATCCGCCGGTGGGTTGAATGACAGCTGATTGGTGGAAAGGGATAAAAGGGGGGTTGTTGGTGGGAACCCTGAACACTTTACCCTGAGCTTGGGGTAGAGTTGTTGCGCTGTCCAACCATATTTTCGGGAAAGAAAATAATGTCTGACTGGTCCACTCTCTGCAACGATCAATAGTCCAGCCAGCCAAGCAACTCACCTACCTACCCAGTACTGCTCAGCGACATTTTCCGATCCTTCACTATCCCATATCTTCTTTACTACACTTCACTCTCCTTGTGCAATCCTCAAAACACGAGCCGATACAGGTCACAAAACACGAGCTAGTCCCCGAGACGCTTACTTCCCGAGAAAAAGAGAGGCGATCACACATCCCGTCTTCTCATCAGGCTTCCCAAATTCCTATAAGACTCCCCCGATTCTCATAGTATGTGATTTCGCCGCCTCTTCTCGGTATTCAATACACCTACTGACACCTAACAGACTCCCATCACCTTCACTCTTCTCTAACAACCTCTCCTGCGCCGCAGCATGTGTGGTGTAGGGTTCATCTGTCACATCAAAGGACATGGCAACCACAAGATCGTGAGCGATGCGAGGAACATCCTCTGCAACATGACCCATCGGGGTGCCAGTGAGTCCACTCTTCGTACTACTGGCTCGATCGACGCTGACGCTCCTAACAGCCGGTGCTGATGCCCGGGACGGCGATGGTGCTGGTGTCATGACCGGTATCCCCCACGACTTTTTCGTCCGAGAGACCCCCCACTCCTTCTCCGCCACTCTGCCTGAAGAGGGACAGTACGCTGTCGGAAACGTGTTTTTGTCGACCACCGACTATGACGCTCAGCAGGCGACTTTTGAGGAGATCGCCAAGGGATTGGGCATGAGGACGCTCGGATGGCGAGAGGTGCCGACCGACAACTCGATTCTCGGCCCCGCTTCCCGATCCAAGGAGCCCAAGATCAAGCAACCTTTCGTCGTGCTCGAGAAGCACTACGGAGCCGGTCAGGAGAGCCAGCAGGGCGAATTCGACGCCAAGTACTTTGAGCGTCAGCTCTACGTCCTCCGAAAGCAGGCCTGTCACAAGATCGGCCTCACCAAGGGCTTCTACATCTGTTCCCTCACCCCTTCCAACATCATCTACAAGGGTCAACTCTCTCCCGTACAGGTCTACAACTACTTCCACGACTTGAACCACGCTCTCTACTCCTCCCACTTCGCCCTCGTCCACTCTCGATTCTCCACCAACACCTTCCCCTCGTGGGACCGAGCCCAGCCGATGCGATGGGCTGCCCACAACGGAGAGATCAACACTGTGCGAGGAAATAAGAACTGGATGAGGACACGAGAAGGTCACCTCAAATCGGCTCTCTTTGGCGATGAGCTCGATCTCCTCTACCCGATCGTCGAGACCGGCGGATCCGACTCGGCCGCTTTCGACAACGTGCTCGAGCTGCTCACCGTCAACGGTATCCTCACCCTCCCCGAAGCCGTCATGATGATGGTGCCCGAAGCATGGCAAAACAACGAGTTGATGGAGCCCGAGAAGAAGGCATTCTACAACTGGGCTGCCTCGCTCATGGAGCCTTGGGATGGACCCGCTCTCTTCACCTTCTCGGACGGTCGATACTGCGGTGCCAACTTGGACCGAAACGGTCTTCGACCTTGTCGATTCGTCGTCACCTCTGACGACATCATGGTCTGTGCCTCCGAGGTCGGTACCATCACCATCGAGCCCGAGAGGATCATCCAGAAGGGTCGACTCAAGCCCGGACGAATGCTCTTGGTCGACACCAAGGAGGGACGAATCGTCGACGACAAGGAGCTCAAGATGAAGACGGCCAAGCGACAGCCATTCGCTGCATGGGTTGAGAACCAGGTTATCCGGTTGCCCGAGGTCGTCAAGCGAGTCTCGCGACACCAGGACATCAGCGTCACGCTCGACGATGTTCCTCTCAGCACCGACCCCAAGCTGTTGGCCTTCGGCTACACCATCGAACAGCTCAACATGCTCATGTTGCCCATGTTGCAAGATGGACACGAGGCGCTCGGATCTATGGGTAACGATGCGGCCCTCGCCTGCATGTCGTCGGCTCCCCGAAACGTCTTTGACTACTTCCGACAGCTTTTCGCTCAAGTCACCAACCCTCCTATCGACCCGATCCGAGAGTCGATCGTCATGTCTCTCGAGACCATGGTCGGACGAGAGGGCAACTTGCTCGAGATGAAGCCCGACCAGCTTCACCGACTTCACCTCAAGTCACCCATCTTGACCATCCAAGAGATGAACGCCGTCAAGCATTTCAAGATCTCGCACGCCGAGTGGCCCGCCATCACCATCGACATGACTTTCGACAAGACCGAGGGTCTGCCAGGCTACCGCAACGCGCTCAACCGAGTCCGACAGGAGGCTTTGAGCGCCGTCAATGCCGGTTTCAAGGTAATCGTCCTTTCCGACAGGACCACCGGTCCCGAGCGAGTCCCGCTTTCGGCCGCTCTTGCCACCGGTGGTGTGCACCACTACCTTATCGCCCAAAAGAAGCGATCCGACGTCGCCATCATGGTCGAGACCGGTGAGGCTCGGGAAGTCCACCACGCCTGTGTCTTGGTCGGCTACGGTGCCGACGCCATCTGCCCCTGGCTCATCATGGAGATGATCTACAAGGTCGTCCGAGAGGGCATGTGAGTAATGCTTTTACAATGTGATGGACACCTTGCTGATCAATTTAGGTCCAAGGACGGACAATCCGCTGAGCGATTGATCGCCAACTACGCCAAGGCTGTTGACGAGGGTATTCTCAAGGTCCTCTCCAAGATGGGTGTCTCGACCCTCGCTTCGTACAAGGGTGCTCAGCTCTTTGAGGCTCTCGGTCTTCACGAGGAAGTCGTCAACGAGTGCTTCATCGGTACCGCTTCCCGAGTCCAGGGCGCCACCTTTGAGCTTCTCGCCATGGACGCCTTCGAGTACCACGAGCGAGCTTGGCCCAGCCGAGAAATCATCGATATCCCTGGTCTCCCCGAGAGCGGTGAATACCACTATCGACAGGGATCCGAGATGCGAATTAACGACCCGATCTCGGTCGCTCAGCTCCAGGACGCTGTCCGACAAAAGAACCAGAACGCCTACGACGCGTACGCAAAGAACTCGCGCGAGTCGATCAAGCGAGGTACTTTGCGAGGTCTGCTCGAGTTCGATTACGCGAACGCCACTCCCGTTCCGATCGAGCAGGTCGAGCCATGGAACGAGATTGTCCGACGATGTGTCACTGGTGCCATGTCGTACGGATCCATTTCGATGGAGGCTCACACTGCCCTCGCTATCGCCATGAACCGATTGGGCGGAAAGTCCAATACTGGTGAAGGAGGAGAGGACGCCGAGCGATCTCTGCCCATCCCCGGTCCGGGCGCCGATGCGGATGGACCATTCACGCATGCCATGGAGCTCAAGCCGCAATGGGACTCTCGACGATCAGCCATCAAGCAAGTCGCATCCGGTCGATTCGGTGTTACTTCCAACTACCTCGCCGACTCGGACGAGCTCCAGATCAAGATGGCTCAGGGCGCCAAGCCCGGAGAAGGTGGTGAATTGCCCGGACACAAGGTCTCGGCATCCATCGGTCGAACTCGACACTCTACACCTGGTGTCACGCTCGTCTCGCCTCCTCCTCATCACGACATTTACTCGATCGAAGACTTGAAGCAGCTCATTTACGATTTGAAAGCTGCCAACCCTCGATCCCGAGTTTCCGTCAAGCTCGTGTCCGAAGTCGGCGTTGGTATCGTCGCTTCCGGTGTGGCCAAGGCCAAGGCCGACCACATTGTCATCTCCGGTCACGACGGTGGAACCGGTGCCGCCAAGTGGACTTCGATCAAATACGCCGGTCTGCCTTGGGAGCTCGGTCTCGCCGAGACCCATCAGACTTTGGTTTTGAACAACCTTCGAGGTCGAGTCACTGTCCAGACCGATGGTCAGATTAGGACCGGTCGAGACATTGCCATTGCTACCTTGCTTGGTGCCGAGGAGTGGGGTTTCGCCACTACCCCTTTGATCGCCATGGGTTGTATCATGATGAAGGCTTGTCACAAGTGAGTACCGAAACATCGAGAAGCGGCGAGAAGGTAGCGCAACCGGTCTTGGGGAGTGGACAGGTCTTCGTGACAACCCCTCTTCGTGACCGTAGCTGGAAGCTACCTCATCGCCGTTTCGTGCACGTCAGAGCAGCATGCTGATGGACCGCAGGAACACCTGCCCGGTCGGTATCGCTACCCAGGACCCGGCTCTCCGAGCCAAGTTCGCCGGTCAACCCGAGCAAGTCATCAACTTCTTCTACTACATCATCGAAGAATTGCGAAACATCATGGCCAAACTCGGTTTCCGAACCATCAACGAGATGATTGGTCGAGCCGACAAGCTCTGCGTCGACGAGACTCTGCGAACGCCCAAGACCGCTCACCTCGACTTGGCTGCGATTCTCAAGCCCGCTCACCTGATGCGCTCGGATGTTGCTACGTACCGAGTTCGACCTCAGGACCACAAGCACTACGTCCGACTCGACAACAAGTTCATCGACGAGGCTGAGCCTGCCTTGAACAAGGGTCTTCCCGTCAACATTGACTGCGACGTCGTCAACACTGACCGAGCTCTCGGTACCACCCTGTCGTACCACGTCTCCAAGAAGTACGGAGAGGCTGGTCTGCCCCGAGACACGATTCACATCAATATGAAGGGATCGGCCGGTCAGTCTCTGGGTGCTTTCCTCGCTCCTGGTATCTCCATCGAGCTCGAGGGTGACGCCAACGATTACGTCGGAAAGGGTCTTTCCGGTGGTCGACTCATCGTCTACCCTCCCAAGTCTTCTCCTTTCAAGGCCGAGGAGAACATCATTATCGGAAACGTCTGCTTCTTCGGTGCCACCTCGGGTCAGGCTTTCATCCGTGGTATCGCTGCCGAGCGATTTGCTGTTCGAAACTCGGGCGCCAACTGTGTTGTCGAAGGAACCGGTGACCACGGTTGCGAGTACATGACGGGTGGACGAGTCGTCGTCCTCGGTCTCACCGGCCGAAACTTTGCCGCCGGTATGTCTGGAGGTATCGCCTACGTCCTCGACATGGCCCACAACTTTGGCCCCAAGGTCAACAAGGGTACCGTCGAGCTCGGTCCCGTCCGTGACCCGCAGGAGATTGCCGAGTTGAGGAGCATGATCGAGGACCACCGACACTTTACCGGATCCGAGATTGCCGACCGAGTTCTCAAGAACTTCCACCACATGCTGCCCATGTTTGTCCGAGTCATGCCGCTCGACTACAAGCGTGTGCTCGAGGAGGAAGCCGCTCGAGTCGCCGAGGAAAAGAAAAGGCAGTCTGTCATCGACCTCATCCCCTCTCAGACCGCCTCGCAAGTCGACTTGGTCACTACCGGTTTCGACTCTGCCTTGCCCCGAGACGTTAACGCCCTCAACGTCTCGACCAATAAGCTGGTCACCCCGAACCTTTCGCCCAAGCTCAAGCCTTCCGAGCCTCAGATCGTCGATGTCGAAGACTCGATGGTCGATGAAAACACCACCAAGGAGCGAATGGCCAAGGTCGACAAGACTCGAGGTTTCATGAAGTACAAGCGACTGAACGAGGCTTACCGACCTACCCGAAAGAGGGTCAAGGACTGGAAGGAGATTTCGAACCGACTGTCGACCAACGAGCTCAAGCTGCAGTCGGCTCGATGCATGGACTGTGGTATTCCCTTCTGTCAGTCCGACACTGGATGTCCCATCGCCAACGTCATTCCCAAGTGGAACACTTTGGTCTTTGAGGAACGATGGCTCGACGCCTTGAACCGATTGCTCAAGACCAACAACTTCCCCGAGTTTACCGGTCGAGTCTGCCCCGCCCCATGCGAGAGCGCTTGTGTCCTCGGAATCAACGAGGCTCCCGTCGGTATCAAGTCGATCGAGTGCGCCATCATCGACAAGGGTTTCGAGATGGGCTGGATGGCTCCTCGACCTCCTACCCACCGAACCGGCAAGAAGGTCGCCATCATCGGTTCCGGACCTGCCGGTCTCGCCGCCGCTGATCAGCTCAACCGAGCCGGTCACCTCGTCACCATCTACGAGCGACACGACCGAATCGGTGGTCTGCTCATGTACGGTATCCCCAACATGAAGCTCGACAAGGGTGTCGTCCAACGCCGAGTCGACCTCATGGCCGCCGAAGGTGTCAAGTTTGTCAACAACGCTCATGTCGGTGTCAATGTCGACGCTCTCGAGATCAAGTCTGCCAACGACGCCGTCATTGTCGCTACCGGTGCTACCTGGCCTCGAGACCTCAAGCTCCCCAACCGAGAGACCGACGGTATCCACTTTGCCATGGACTTCCTCCACCCCAACACCAAGTCCCTCGTCGACTCCAACCTCGAGGATGGCAACTACATCTCGGCCAAGGGCAAGGATGTCATTGTCATTGGTGGTGGTGATACCGGAAATGATTGTATCGGTACCTCTGTCCGACACGGTGCCAAGTCGGTCGTCAACTTTGAGCTCCTTCCCGAACCACCCGCCACCCGAGCGGCTGGTAATCCCTGGCCTCAGTTTGCCCGAGTCAAGAAGACCGACTACGGACACGCTGAAGTCATTGCCAACTTTGGAGGCAAGGACCCTCGAGAGTACTGCATCTCGACCAAGCGATTCGTCGTTGAGGAAGGCAAGCTCAAGGGTCTCGACACTGTTCGAGTCGAGTGGACCATGGTCGGTGGGCAATGGAAGATGGAAGAGGTCAAGGGGTCAGAGAAGTTCTACCCCGCCGACCTTGTTCTGCTTGCTCTTGGTTTCTTGGGACCGCAGAAGGAGTGTATCGAGGCGCTAGGCGTGGAGCAGGATCCGAGAAGCAATGTGAAAACTGCCCCAGGCGTAAGTGGCACTTTTTCGGCTGTCATCAACCGTCGCTCACAACATCACAGAAGTTTGCAACCAATGTACCTGGCTGCTACAGCGCCGGAGATTCGCGTAGGGGACAGGGGAGTTCAGCTATGCATCGTACAGGAAGCACGCTGACCCGCACAGTCTTTGGTCGTACACGGAATCGCTGAGGGGCGAAAATGTGCCGTCGAAGTCGACGAATATCTCATGGCCTCGACTCGTCTGCCCTGGCAAGGCGCCATCTCCAAGCGCAACTGGGTAGCCCCTCCTGTCGGAGCTAAGGCCACCTCTGCCGCCTCCGTTGCCTCCGAGACCGCTTCCGACCGCCCAGGAATGGATGCCGAAGCGGTGTCTGTTGCTGCCGCTTAAAACGCGCGGTGGTGTTGGTTTCGGTCTTCTCCGATGGAGCGCGAACCTTAACGATTGTTGTCTGGATTATCTCGCATCCCATTGTCATTTGAACAGGATTATAGAGGGTATAAGGATACAGATTTGGGACAGAATAGAGTGTGGTATATTGTATTATGCATGGGTTTTTCACAAACACCATCATTCCCTCTCGCCTCCTTTCCAGTTTACAATTTGACCTTCGTTTCTCACCTTTCTCCCCCGCGCCGTCGTTATAGATGTCAGAAATAAGAGGTCTTGTGATACTGGTGGAGTACAGAGTGGAGGAAGATGCGTATGGAGCGTGAGAAGCGATGATAGCATGACATCGGGGGAGAGAGATGTAAGAACGAAGAAGTGTGGAAGAGGGTTCGTTCTTCCGAGGAGAAAGAGAAACGGGACATCTTTCTGTCGGATTCCGTAACTTCGACTCTGGTCAAGTTCCCGTCAACTGCCCGATGAGAATTGTATACAGTGAATTGCATATGAGTGCTTGACTACAGGACTGCCTATGTATACCATCACTGTCTGAGCTATGAACTCGTGAGGTTTTCCCGGTAGCATGTGGTATCTTGAGTATTCTAAGATGGATCAAGAGTACATTGTCGTGAGGTAGGCCACATATGCACTATGCTATATTCTAGTAGTGTAAACAGAAATAAGTTACAAACATCAAAGAGACGAAGCACGTCAAACAGGTCTACTTTGTACACGGCGAAGGTCGCTCTCCTTCTCCTTTCCTTTACTCATCACTCCCGAATCCTCCAGACTCTTCACCAAGTCCTTTACACTCGAGCTCCGCTTGACTGGCATACCGATCGGCTTGCTGACTGACGTGGCCGACTTGTTACCAGGCGCGAAGAGGGCATTGATAGCTGCTGAGCGCTGTGACATTGAAGGCTCGAGGGTGGGGTACAGCCGACTGGTTGAGTATTGACCGTCGTTCGAGCTGGTGGAAGAAGTGCTCGAAGCAGCCAATATGGCAGAGAGTGTCTTGGGCGTCGGACGGCTCTGGGCTAAAAGTGAGGCGATAGGAGCAGGTCGAGCGGTAGGTGGTCGAACAGGCTCGCTGGGTCGCCAGACTGGTGAAGAAGGGTGGGGGATGGAGAAGCTAGTCTCAATTGGGGTGAATGCCGAGCTGAATGAACCAAGCTTGGATCGAGGTGGGCTCGAGTGAGAGACAGGCTGTCTACCGATCTGGCTCATCGCAGGCGAGTCTGGGATAGGCGGATTGTCGACAACGTCAACCTCTTTGGCCTTGCCTTTTCCCTTCAAATCCGAGGTGGGCGTGACCGCTGAATGCTCGATGCCGTCAACAGTGGAAGCAGACAGGCCGGACTTCTTGCTGACTGAAGAGCCCAACGCCCAGTTGAACATCCTCCGTACACTCGATTCCGGGACGGCAGGGGGCTTTGACTTGATTGGCGTAGCCATCTTGGCCTTCTTCGGAGACGGCTCGGCCTCGTTGGTCGCCTCTTGCTGGTTCTTGACTTTGCGGTGCTCGGCGTGTCGCTCCAGCGCTTCCACTCTCGTCCGAAGCATATCACTGAAAGGTCAATTTTGACGCATCCCAGGTTGGATGGATGCACTCACAGACTCCACTCGCCAACTTGAGCCTCCGTTGCGATCTTCTGCTCCTCCACGAAGCGGTCGACCACGCGCATCGGATCCCACTCCTTCATTACCGGAGCTGGCGAGCCAAAAGTGCTCCGTCTCGCCCAACCGATGAAGCCTCCAGGCATCGACTTGACTTCGCGCTCCTTGGTCCACAGCTCCCGCTCGGCTCTGAACACCTTTTCCAGCTTCTTCCATTGCGAGACACCCCACGCCTTGGTAGCTCGAGGCGGCTCAGCCTCCTCGCTGATGGTTTCGCTGTTGGGCAGGGGTCGTTTTCGCTTTGGCGTGCCGTTCCAAGCGCCGGGTAGGTGCAGATCGGTCGGTGCCTCGCTCACACCTCTGAAGCGAGACATCGACCGAGACCGACTTCGACGCGTTGAAACGATCTCGAGCTCGGCTTCGTGGAGCAGTTCCGTCTTGTCGACTTTGCCGGGAAGAGAAGCCTTGAATGACTCGCGACGTGGAGTCGTCGAGCGCTGTGACTTGTCAATCTTGGTCAAATCACCGTGCTCGATGTAGGCGTGATTCTACGAACGCGTCAGCTGCAGCTCCATTCCACCTGCTAAGATCTGACTCACCATCTTCAGGATTGCCGCCGCTCTGGCCGCTGCCCTGGGGTTCAGCGAAGACACCTCAACCACCGAACGCATGCTTTCGTCCGCTTCGTAAAGCTCATCACCAAGACTGGGTCGAGAACGAACCCGGATCGACTGCTCTGCATCGTCTTGCTCGTCGTCATGCTGTACGACCTGTCGAGTCAAGCGAGAAGACGGACGACCACCAGACGAAATTCGTGAGCGAAGCATGCTCTCTAGACTTGGTACGGCGGCGGCATTCGCCAAAGACAGCCGACGAAGCACGGGAGCCGGGGTGGCAGGTGATCCTGGGAGAGCATCTTGCGTCTTAGTTTGCAGGGAAGGCAAGGGCGAAGCGGGTACGCTAGGAATGGCTCGGCGAGGTGGGGAGTATCTCGGCGTCGTTGACATCGGGACATTGTGGAACGCATCGCTCTCATCGGCCTCCTGGCTGACCGGTTCTCGAGCAGTGTAAGGCGGAGTTGGCAGTGCCCGATGATCCTCAGCTTCGACCTTAATAGTTCCGACGTTGATCAGGCTCAAGATGATCTTGCGGTTCGGATCGGGCGTAGTAGTTTCGTATGCAGCGCCCTCGCCGTCCTCAGCTTCGGCATTTGGACTGTCGTCGAGTTCGTCCGGCGTGTTAGGTGCGGGCGGCTCCTCCGGCGATGCTGACTCCTCGCGATGCGCATTCTCGCCCAGCTCGTCTTCGTCATTATCCTCTTCGGAGGCCGTTTGATCGGATAGACTCCAGTCTGCCGAGTCACCGTCAATCGTCACATCTCCCGACTCGAGGCCCACATCCTCCGCTGGCGAGTCAATGACTGGGCCAATCGGCTCGTCCGCAGAGCTGTCGGGTGTCGTTGTCTGGTCGTGCTCGCTTGCTTGCTCGGCGGGTTCAGCATCACCTGAAGACTCGTCCTCGGCCGAGGCGTCTGCGCCCCTAGCGAGTGACGTGTCTAATTCGTCAAAGTCGGCATTCGATGAGGCGTCCTGCTGTTCATCTTCCTGAGACGAGTTGATATCCACCATAACGTCGGTCACTTCGACCGCCGTCTCCTGAGGTGGTGGTGTCGTGCTTGCGAAAACCTCGCCTTCCATAGATGAATCCGCTGAAGCCAGCTCCTCATTCTCGGACAGACTCCAGTCGAGGCTATCTCCCTCGAGCGTCACATCGCCGCTGACCGTTGCGTCGTCCGCCTCTTCCTCAAATGACGGAGGAACAGGTTCGTACGTAACTGGCGATCGAGAAGCGTGAGGTGCCGACTCGATCTTTTCCGGACTGAGCGGTCGAGCTTGAACAGCTCGAAGTGGGGAGGCGTAACGAGGCGAGAATGGCTGACGAACAGGAGTCTTGCTCGATGGCGAATATAGCGGTGTCGTCGGAGCGCCAAGGTCGGTTTGCACCTGAGTTGCAGGGGTGCTGCAAGCCGGTTCGGGATGGGCGACTTCACTCTCCTCTTCCGGTTCTAGCAAGGTCGGAAGCGGGCTCTTTGGAACTCGCGGTGAGCTGGTGACGTCCAGCTTCGGTGGAGGCGGACCGAGTGGTGTTGTAGACAATGGTAGCGTCGGCGAGTGAGCGAAATCTTCGTCGTGCGTGACATCCTCCTCCTCGTGATGGCCGATATGGTCATCTACGATCGGGGTCGAGGCGCGAGATGAAAGTGGCTGGACATCGGCAGCGTCGTTTGCAGATGCCACTTCGTCTTCGTCATGCAAGAACAGTCCGAGAGCTCCGAGAGCTGGAGACTCGCTTCGCATTTCGTGCGGAAGAGCGATCGGCGACGAATGGCGCGATGATTGCTGACGAGCAGACACGCTTCCAGAGGGTGATCCGAGTGGGCTAGAGGAGAAATCTTCGGCTGCGGTGAAAGCGACAGGTGAGCGAGTGCGGGACCGAGCGGATGATGGAATCGCAAGAGCGCGCGGAGAGCTGGCAGCGCTCATTCTCGTCGAGGGCGACGCCGCAGAAACATCGAGGTTGGCAGCCGGCTCGACGAACGGAGATTTGGTCCGGCTGCCAAATCGACTCGATCTGACGCTGTTTGGCGTGGCGAAAGGCGCAGGTGAACGGCTGACAGGCGACAGAGCATGTCTGGCTGGCGTGGATTGTGGGTTGGGATTGAAAGCTGCGGACTTGGCGAAAGCCGGCGATTGAGTGACCGGCTGCTCGTCGAACTCTTTTGACAAGCCCGGCGAGCTGGGTACGACCGTTGGTGATCGAGCGAAATCGAACCGGTCAGGCGAACCTGCCGGAGTTGTCGTCATCTCCAATCGCTTGGGCGAGCTGGCGGGCGTGGTCGATTCGACAGGTCGCACGACGGTAAGATCCCCAGCATCAGGCTCGCCAATCTCGACATCTGGCAGAACAGGGGACGAGGCGGGATGCGAAGCGGATCTGGGCGTTGCCGTTGGCGCTTCGATAGGCGGGATGTCTCTCGTGCGCAAACCGAGAGTGTCCTCCCCAATCATCTGACTCGCGCTTCCACCCGTCACGTGTGCGAACGTGTCGTTTCCAACGTCGTCCATATCAGATCCACGGTCCGATTCGTTGCCCCACGCAGGCCCATCGCAGTAGTCGGGCTCTGACCCTTGAACGGGTACTTGGTAGTCCTCGTACGTCTCCGTAGCTCCTTCCTGATCAAGTGCCGAACGGGCAGCGTTGTGGGCAAGAAGGGCGTCAAAGTCGATGATCCTAGCCGCCGAGCCGGGTTTGGCGCGTTGGATCGTGCTCGCGCTCGATCGAGCTCGTGATTGGGATGAGGCAGAAGGTGTTCCCCAAGACGACTCGTCATCTTCGATCAAAAGCAAGGGATCGTCCGATGGACTTCCCTGCTCCACAGGTTCGGGCAGGATACCGACCATTTTCTTTCTCTTGCCGCGAATGACTGAGCTACTCAATGATTTCGAGAGGGACGATCTGCCCTTTGCCGGTGCAGGCAGCGATGCTCTTGGAGAAGGTTTCTTGGTCTTGGCCTGAGATATCGATTTGCGTCTGTTGAAGGGCGGGGCGGTCGATGGAGCTTGCTTCGCTTTCGTGCGGGAAGACGTCGACTGGGAGAGACGGGGTGTCTGGATTGACGGACGACCCCTCTTCGGCGCTTGCGCTTGAGGCGTCATCTGGGAAGTGCTCGCTGCGGGCGGACTCAGGCTCGCCGACTTTCGGGGCTGCACAATGACCACCTCCATCCGGTTCCGAGGCGTCTGTGAGGACGAAGCCGGCGTGGAGATATTGTCGAGGTTGAAGGGTGAACGTAATCGAGGGGTCTCTTCTTCCCCACCTACTTTCGGCGATTTGCGTCTACGGGGATTGGGAGACGAGTTTTGGCTAGGAGGAGCCAACGATTGAGCAAGTCGACTCGCAGCCGAAGCCGAGTAGCGAGGTGGAGTGGGCTCTGGTCGAGGACGAACGAGTGATTTGGTGATGGGCAGCTCGATGTGATCAGGTTGCGATGAAGGGGGTGTCGGCAGACGTATGACGGCACGGGGTGTTGATGCTCGTTTGTCCGTCCCTCGTTCGATCTACCCATCAGCTGCAAGCACCTTGTGAAGGGGCGCAAAGACCTACTCTATTCTCTTGACTGTTCTCCGGGGTCATCATGCGACCTACGCCTGGTACCCCTCTCCCTGTCTTTCGAGCTCCGAGCCAAGGTGCATTTCCATTATCACTCGTCTCGCTCTCTGACAACAGGTACTCCTGTGCACGCATATCCATCAGCATAGTATCATCTGCATCTCCCAATAATCCATCGAGTCCGATGGATGACCGTCGAGGGTGAGGCGTCGAGCCAGGTCGCGACAGATTGGCTCCGGCGGGTGTTGATGCTACCGAGGTAGACGGCGAGAAGGCGACTGTTAGTGATCGACGCTTGGACTGACCGAGTGACTTGGTGGTAGATGAAGATAGCCGGGGCTTGACGACGGATTTGACCGACTTGACGAGGTGTTGACGCGGTGTGGCGTGTTCAAGGTTTTCCACCCGCTCACCAAGGACCGGTCGTTTGGCGTTTACCGGTAAGCGCGATACCTGCTTTGAGCTCGATCCAGCGGAATAAGCTGACGAAGGCGGTACATTCCGAGGAGACGGTGTGGACGTCGAGAGCGAGAGCCGTTCGCGAGCCATATTGCTGGTGTCGACAACTGGTCGAAGTCACTAGTGAGAATGCGCTTTGTTTATCGGGTTGTCGGGTTCGACGCGCAGCGGTGATTTGTCTTCGCGATCAAGGGTGGAGCGTTCCGAGAAGAATCATACAAGTAGAAGACCGGAAGGCGGGCGAGATGAGTGGAACAAGAGAGTGACTATAAAGAAGTGACGACAACGTTTCAGCAGCTTGTTGTTTGGTTTTGGTTGTGTAGATCGTGTCTCAACCCAACACACAAAGAAAGCAGGCACGTCCGGGGTATAGTTTAGCCTGATTAGCCGTGTGCCACAAGCTCGGTGAATTGAGGAGAAAGATGTCGGCGATAACGGTAGCCGTGATTACGGCATCGAACTGTTCCTGAGATTAGACTCACTGACGGCGGCGACAAAATGGGGACCAGCCTAAAAGGTTAAACCCTGAGAACGCTCTGAAACCCTGAAATCTGTGTGCGTGCTCGGTGCGTTTGCACTGTTCAGTTTCGGCCCCTTTGAAGGGAGCTTGCGATGATCACAACTACGAACCCAATCCACTTCCATCACCTCGGACAACAACGACCTTCGTCAGCTTGCATCTATTCGAGATATACACCGTGTCTTGTCTCTTTCTAGTCACTCGCCTCCGATAATCACCTGCCCAACATTTTCGGGTTCAAGTCACTGGTCGAGCTCCAGCGCGAGCGCGCTCAGGAGCGAGAGAGGGCTGCGCGAATGGCAGGAACCGGAGGTAGCGGTAACACCAATGAGCCCGGGTCGACGGCTCCTTCCTCTTCGACCCCAGGTGGCAGCGCGTCCGGTGCAGGCTCGACCAACGCTCGATCCGGCTCTATCCCCCAACATCCTCCCAGCGCTAGCGGTCAACCTCAGACATACGGTAGCCGGTTGGGTGTTGACAGTAAAGGACCGCCAAGCGCCAGCACGAGTCCGACCATCCCGACCGCGAACCCTCCTCCATCATCGTCATCAACTCAATCAACGTCGACCGCCGCTCGTCCCCCATCACGCATCGTCCCGACGATACCAGCTGGTAATGGATTGAGACCGAGCTACACGCCTGTTTTTGGCGCCGGACCTGGCCGCGACAGCAGAGGCAAGTCACTCAACTCACGTGATGGGCTAAATTAATCTGCTTAGATCAAAAACCTCAAGGGTATGGCGGCTACAATTCGCCGTCGAGCTTGCTGTCGCGTCCATCCGATCCTCCCGCCAGTTCGTCGTCCAACCCATCCTCATCAACACCCCAATCCCAGTCGCAGAACCCACTGCACGCTCACTCTCATTCTTCCGGTCCTCACCACCATCATCACCACCATCACCATGTCCACTCTCACAGCCCTGTCGCCGGAAACACGCCGGGTACACCATTGGATAGCTCCAAGGACCAAGCCAACCCACCCCGTCCCGACAGCGCCGCGTCGAGCACTGGGAACAGGAACAGTGCCGGGCTGAGCACGCCCAGGACGGCCCCGCTGTCAGCCGCAGATCAAGCCGCGAGGGATCGGGAACGCAGTAATATGCAGAAGATGATGCAGGAAGCCAGGGAGAAGGAGCTGGATAGGAGAGCGAGAGAAGCCAGGGAAGCTGCAGCCAAAGCGGCCTCGCCGAGGACGTCCACCGCCGGCAATCCGTCTGGCGCCAACCCTTACCCGCGCCCATCCTTGCCTCCATCGCCGACCAACTCGCGTAATCTCGGTATACCTCCGCCTGTCTCACCTTCATCCTCTAACAAGCCCTCACCCTCCCTTCCTCCAGCCAACGCCCCAGCTACCGGCTCCAACCAGCGACCCAATCTACCTCTACCTTCACTGTCGTCTATCGGTGGACGATCCTTGCCCTCGCCCTTTGACGCCCAGCGTGATCGGCCTCCGACGTCAGCCAATCAGCCTCAAGTCCCCGGTCATCACCGCACAGGCAGCACGGGCACTAGCGTAGCCGGAAGACCGGATCCTGCTGGCTTAGGATCCGCCTCCAAACCCGACCCTAGTAGAGGTGCCGTGCGTCCAATGCCGCAATCATCGACCGCGCCAAGCGGCACATCCCAATCACTGCCACCGCTTCCCGGTCGACCTCCAGGTACACGAGCGCCCGAGCCATCTGTCGCGAATCGCTACCCAGGCAAAATCCCCTTCACCCCTTCAGAGCAGGAGACTATACGAGCCAACGCCGCGCTCGCCAAAAAACCATCTACAGGCGCCTCATCGACCGCTGGTCCTGCCAACCGACCACCTGAGCGGGATTATTATGGGTCACACAACTACCTCTCTAGCGGTTACATGCCGTTCTCTGGCGCTTTCGACCCTTATGCACGAGACCCGTTCAACTCCGGCTGGACCAGCAGACGCCCCATGACCGATCGGGAACGTATGCAGAAGGAGCAAGATGAAAGGCGAAAATTGGCTGTCGAGCAAGAAGCTAGGATGGCCAAGGAGAAGGCGGAGGTGGCGGCTCGTCGAGACGAGGAGATCAGAAAGCAACAAGCTCAGAGGGACAGGGAAGCAGAGGCGAACGCCAAAGCTCAGAGGGAGATGTCGACGGCTTACGACCCATACCGTCAACCCGACACTGCTCTACAGCAAGTTGCTCCCCGTCGTGAACCCCGACCTTACGAGTACAAGAACGATGCTCGTGATTACCAGTACACTCCTCGCGACAAGCGCCCGAGGATGGACGCGGCTGTCGATGACGCCAGACGAGGTAACGCCAACAAGTCGCGACGTCGTAAAGAGGAAGACCGGCCGAAATCGCCAGTCAAAGCTCGCGATCTGTCTTACCTCACCGACGCGGCTCGTAAATGGCCAGAAGTACACAGTACAGCCGTCGAAACGTGGCTCAAGACGGTCGAACAGCTCGATCGAGTGGTCACGAAGGAAACGTACACGGGCAACAAATACCGCATGTCTGAACATCGCAAGCGCAATACCCTCGGCGGTCTTGTTCAAGTGAGGATAGGCGGAGGTTTCCTCGGTCAACGATGGAAGCTTCGTGGCGAGGTCGGGTGGGACGAAGCTACCTCGACTCCCAAATGGACTGACGACGAAGTTGGTAGAGGCGACGGCGAAGTCAGTGCAGGATGGAAAGAAAGGGGAGTCTGGGGAACAGATGTCTATTCGGACGATTCTGATCTGGGCCTTGTTTTGGTCCATGCTGGATGGGTCAAGTGGGGTGGACCCGTCACTACCGACACCGACAGCGTCATTGTTGACGTCCGTATCGTCCCGCCTCTCGGACGGTATTTCCCGACTGAGAGGAACGGTGTGAGGTCGCGAGGATGGGGAAATGGCCACGACGGGAGCAGTATCGTGATCGAGGCGGTTCGTCGCGTTCCTGTAAGTCCTGTCATGGTCTTTAACTTCATGTCTACGATACTAATGTGTCCAGGTCGACAAAGTCATTCTTGGCGGCCGAAAGAACAGCAAACGTCGTTTGGCCGAACTGTCCCTCCAGCGTGATCACGTCTTTGGTGTCGACTGTTTACCTCCCCAAGTATCAGTGCCAGAGGAGGAGCGGAAACCACTCGCAGACGAGATCAGGCGGGTCAACGGGGTTTACGATGAGGCTGAACCGACTCTGACCTTTGGACCTAATGGCGCTGCGTGAGCTTAGAGTTCCTGTTGGACGACTAGGCAAGTGCTGATTGTTCAGATACAAGTTCACCCCGGCCGCCTTAGAGACTATGCTCGCCTACGACACCGAGAATGCGCAAATTGTGCCATCGCTGTGGGCCTTTGATCTAATACTCGACGGCGGTTTAGACCGGTAGGCTACCGCCTTTTCATGGCGCAATGGAGGCACGCTGAGAACCCAGATTCCATCTCACCATGCTGCCATCATCCGTCGACGAACCTTCCTTGCGTCTCACTCATACGCCCCTGCACCCCAATACTGAACGAATCGACGAGAAAAAGCGGGCGATCGTATTTGATGACCTCCCGGCTTATTGTCTCGCGTGGACAGAAGAGGGTCTGGCGTTCTGGCAGTCCAGGCCAGATTCCGATATTGTCGAGCCGAGGTTGTGCAGGGTGACTGGGTATAGATGGATCAAACGGGAGAAAGAATAGGAAGCCACGGCTGTCAGTATGGAGGCGCACACACAGGTTGTCAGGAAGACATAGCAGCAGCAGCAGCAGCAGCAGCAGCTCCTTTGAATGTATGACAGCGAATCATACTGTGTGCATGATCACGCATTCCAACTTTTGCCTACTTGACTGACTACGCCGCATGTCGTCCCTTCAGGTAGTACCTCCTTTCCTGCCATCTCAGCCTACGCGCCCATGAAGCGCTTGAAGCAGTCCTCAAAGATCTTCTTCGCTCCTGTCTCGATCACGTCTCCGTGACACGGTACGATCCGGTCAAAATCGGCCTCGAGCAGTGGTTTCAGTTCCTTCTGCAATTGCCTGTGAAGGACATGTCAACACAGCCCAAGATCGGAGATCAGGAAGAGATCTGTACTCACTCTCCCTTGGTCAGAATGCCGCCGATAGCCTTATCGTGCGCGGCGTTACCTGGATGAAGAAGCTTCGAAAGCCCTGTTGCTCGGAAAAACAAGGGCTCTTTTGCGCGCGAGTACTGCTCTTTTGCGGGAAGGTTGAACAGGAGATCTCCCTCGAGCATAGTCTTGGAAGGGTGATGAATAGCCACTAGCTCGTGATTCGTGTGCTGGGTGACGGCATGCAGTGAGATCTAAACAACGGTTAAGCAATGCGGGGCAGGTAATGACGATAGCGATGAATCTGACTTACCTCAGGCTCGAATCCGTACTTCTGGTCATCCCCTCCGGCACCAAACAGGCCAGCCCATTGCATGCCGGGCTTCTGGTCTTTATGCCTGGCGACTCCGATCGCCCTACACCCTTCGTCAGCAAACCGTCAGCTTCCCACCGTGCATGGTCACTCACTTGGCATCTGGGAATGCCTTCTTCCAATCTTGAATGTACATCCCGTGCTCTCCGTCTGGAGTGACGAGCCACTTCACTTGTCCATCAGGTTGTGACTCCGCCGAGAGCTTCTCAATGGCCGCTTTGGTAGCTGGCGAGAATGGGGAGGACGCGTAAACAAAGATGCCCTTTTCAGCCGACTGAGTCAAGCGGATAGCCGTGGATCGACCGCCGAAAGGGATCGTGCCGAATCTGTTCTATCCTAGATTCAGCTACGTCTCATCTCGCTGTGATAAATGGACCGCGACGCGACATACGAAGGGGACACTGAAAGTCAGCATACCAGGGATGACCTGACGAATGACCAGGTGTTGGTCCGTAGCATCTGTCGAGCCCTGAATCAGACTCGAGTAGTCGGTACCGGACGAAGAGGCGGGGGGATGGGCCACTAGAGCTTGTGCTGGTGCCGACATGATGGCAGTAGTACGTATTGACCGCGGAAAGACCGTAGTAATCGGTAGATAGTTGAGCTGGATGAGAGGATGGTGTACACCTTAAGATATTCAGTATCCTGTAGCTGTCCCCGAAGGGATCGTCCCCCAGTCTCTCACTTACAAGTTCTTCTGAGGAGGGACTGAGCGACTCTCACTGTCATCCAAAGGCTAGTCAGATATGCACAAAGGTGATGGACAAAGGTCAGATGAATGAGCATCGACACTCGTCAACACTCGGCGACTGGGAAGGCGATGACGCAATCTCCCCCGATCTTATCTCAACCTCAAGTCAGATAGATATTTGCACGCCCTCGCAGTTGATCCTTCTTACATGCATGAGGTGTCGGTGCGAACGAATCAGCGGCGGTGTGCACACTTCGTTGTCGCTCAGACGTCCCAGACTCGTCTCCAAGACCGACCGTAGAGAGGCGTAAAAGCGGTTGTCAGGACCTGGTAATCTGTCGTCGACCTGTTTCATATCCTCGGTTTACTGAATGCGAGCAGCCCTTCTCACCTATCCTCATGGGCATTTCGCTTGACCAACTCTCTATCTTTCTCAGCCTGGTTGCTGTTCCCCTTCTGTCTCTCCTAGCGCGGCGTTGATCGCTCAACTCTCATCATGCTTCGATTTGCCAGCTTTCTGGAACAGCCTATGGCGAAACTGCTCTGTGTCTGGGCAGCGCTCGACCTCTGCCTAGCCGGATCTGGGATCATCACCATTGTCGCCGCCATATGCTTTCACAGGCCGAAACAGCTCATCATCAATCTCATCCTCGACAACTTCCACTTCTTCTGTAAGTCGTCCATTAGTCTAGCGACCCATTATCACTGACTGAGACGCGCAGGTGGACTCGCTTTGGGCTGCGGGTATCTCCTCGCCTGTATCGCTGCTGTCCCGGCGCTGGCGCTGGGTAGGGACAGGTTATGGGGATTGAAGGCGCTAAATTGGTATCTCCTCATCCTGGTCATGACGACCCTAGCAGTGAGTCCCATCCCCCATCCCTATCGTGGGTCTGGACTGAAAGAGACAGTTCGCCAGCTGGATCTGGTTTTTCTCCCTCCGACAATTGCAGGAGCTACACGATATCTTTGTCACCCAGCCTGCGGATATACAGCAGGGCATTCAAGACGAGGTGTGTTCTTCCCTCTCCACAGCTCTCTTCGGAAAGATACAGGCTAACGCTCTCAGTGGAAGTGCTGCGGTTATTGGTGAGTCGATTTGCAGCGAAGGGGACTGACTCGAGCAGGAACGGTACTTCCTCAGGCGACTTCGTCACGGCCAGCGGGTACTGCGCCGACACTACATTCGCAGCGACCCAACCAGGCTGCATGGCCATCAGTAGGTCTCATCTTCCTCCCGTTCCGCTTGCCCTTCATTGACACGAGCAGTCACCTCAGCTTCATCCCCCGGTACCGACTATACTCTCAACAATATCTTCACATGCCTGTACGGCTGGACCGCCGTACTCGGCGCGTTCCTCCTCGCCACCCTGTGCGTGATCAAGGAGGTGAGTGAAGGGAACTTCATCCAATACAGTCGACAGAAACTGACGCATGACAGAGACAGGTCGAAGCTCGTTTCGCTAGGAGCGACGAGAAGAGGGGAGGAGGCGGTTTCGTTTAGCTGCGGTGGTGATCTATGTCATTACATGTATGCCTCGGTTGGGCCATATACAACCTTCTATATCCTATGTTCATCACATACCGGCGCCGTCCGGGGCGCCCTCACCGACCAAGACTTGTCGATCGACGATGTCGCCGCTCGTGAGTCGCTTGTACGTCTCGATCTTCTCGCCATGGTCGGATAGCTGGTACACCCTGACCCGGCGGTCGAATCCGACTTTGCCGTATCCCGAATAAGACGAGCCTCCATTGAAGCAGACCCTATGTCGTCAGTCTGGTACAGACTGCTCTCCCGGGAGATCCGACTCACCAGATACCATCTACCCTTCGACACATATCGGTATTATGCGTATGTCCGTGGCCCAACACCTTGACTTCCGAGATTGGTCGAGCAAACGCATCCCCGCTCGTGTCCGCCTCGAACGCCTCCTTGATCCCATTGTAGAAGAATCCAGAATTATGCTTGCTCGATCCTTTGCCATCGTCGAAAGTGCCCACCATCAGCTCCTCATCCTCGAAGCCGGCGTGATCGGGCTCGTTGTACGCTTCTTGCAGGGGAATGTGGAACCACATGATCGCATTCGGTTTAGCGAGAGTCCGGTCTTGACGAGTGGAAAGACGGGCGGGCGAGGATCGACGCCAGATCTTGTCTAGGTCGTCCGCACCATCAGGACGGAACGGTCGTTCGATCGGTTGAATAGATGCAGAGGCATTGAGGAACCATGAGATTTGGGATCTACGGGGTCAGCATCCGTTCATGATTGAGCGTCACTCACTCCTTGATGTAGTCGTAGTCCGCATTGACCCACGGCAGAGTTTTGCGCTGATACGAGCCCGAGTCGAGGAAGTAGAGGGTGAAGATGTGCATCCTCGACTCATCGGCCGAATGGAGCTTGATCACGTCTAGATGATCAGTGCCATGCGCCAATGTAGAATCGAAAGTGGCTACGCACAGTTACCGACCCCGTCCACATCTTTCGGACCAGGCTGAGCGAGCGAGTACGGCAAGGTCTGCAGAGCACGCATCTGCTCCGCCCGGTCATTGGCAATCTCGCTATCGTGGTTGCCAAAGATCGCACACCAAGGTATCTGGCGGTCGATGACGGGTTTGGTGAATTTAGCCATGACGGACCGAGCGTCGTATGAGGTCTTTTGGCCATTCAACTGATCACCCGAGAAAACCACTAGGTCCGGCTTCTCTGCATCTAAGGCTTCCTGTAGCCATTCGAGGGTGTCGGTGTCGCCGACGCAAGGCACTTTATCTGTATCTCGACATTCGCCGGCTCCGACCGAAAAGTGAAGATCGGCGACTGGCGTCGTCAGCACCATCCTGACTTGCGCTTGGGTTGAAAAGGTCAAACTGACTCTGCATGATTTTGAGCGTCCCGTCGGGGTGGAATCGGGGTACCTCGACCTTCGCAGCGACTGCTCTTTGTCAGCAACACAGAGTCGGTGAGCAATTTATTTACTGACCTGGGTTGCCCTTCCTGTACGCCACGTCCACCGTCTCCCACTTGCCCGGCTTTTCGTCTAGCACCGGACCTCCTTGAACCCTCTGGAAACCGTAAAACGGCTCGGCATCACCGTACACGATATCCAGTTCCGTGATAATCTGCTCGTTCCCGGTGATGCCCTGTTTCTTCCATAACGTCAACTGGTCGGCGACCTTGTACCAGAGCCGCATGACCGATTGAGTCGGCCAGATTCCATCGTGCAAGTCCCCTTCTGCCTGAGTCCATCCTTCTAAATCCGACTTGAGCGTCTCTGGCACGGGCTCGGGAACGACTCGCAAGTCGGTGATGAGGGGTACGTCGAGCCGTCGCGTTCGGCGATAGTAGATGTTGAGGTACCAAATGCCGGTGCGCAGGTTCATGTCCTTGGCGACCATCACCCATTCGCCTTTCGCTTTGTCCTCCTCTGGCGTAGTGGGCGGCATGCAGTAGGATGGTAAGAGATATGGCGGGAAGTAGCACGCATGGACCATCACTTCCGTCAGGCCGGTAGTATGTGTCGACAAAGGATCCTGCTCCATCAGGACTGCCCCCACTCTCAAGTGTCTTTGAGACCCACCCAGACATCTAGCGGTATACTAGGCGTAAAGACCTCGTTATCTGTCGTACCATTGTCCCCACCGCCCGCACTTCCCCCTTTGTTCGCATAGTGCATCTCCACCACATCCCATGCTTGCCATCCGAGCTGCTGTTTCGAGGCTGGTGAACGGAAATGTGAAAGGAGCGCGATGGACGACAATAAGAACGAGAATAGCAAGACAATGACGAGCAACGGCAGGATTGACCGAAGCCAGCCGAAGCGCGAAGGCTTGCGTGGATAGTCCGACTTCCACCTCGGCGGCATGACTAGCTACTTGGGGAGAGTAAGGTCGAATGCAAGCATTTGTAGAGTACAGCGAGGACCAGGCATGAGCAACACGCGGCGATCGACCGTGGGAAAGCGGTACTCTGCAATGTCCGCTGCAGTGATGCTGGCCCAAGTCAACTCTCTGCGTTAGCAGGGAGCAAAGCGTGTCGACGGTCCGCCTCTGCTTGCTCTCGCCGATATGTGGCCGCGTCTACACTACTGCATGCCTCGGATGAATCCCGCCCGACGTGAATACCGTACAGAAAGTTGTCTCGCCGCGTCAAGCGGCTCTTTCGGCAGCAGGAGGTCCGTGCGCAGTGGCAGTTCCTTTGACGAAGATGTCCCCGCTATCGATTGCTCTCGACGACACATCGACATCTCAAAGCTATATCGGCGATCACGGGACGCTCGAGGTTCAACCTCAGGCTGTTCGGACCTACGTAACCGAGCGGCGCAAGGAACCACCGCTTGTCAGGGTCGAGAGCCAGGCGCGGCGGCATGGCGAGTCTCTGGGCTGTCCCCCTTCCGACCTCTCTCGACACATCTTCCGCTCGCTTTTCCCGCTGTCTGGACTTCAAAGTATGTTTTCGGACCTGCTCTATCCGATGGACACATGCATAGAGTCCAGCTGGCCTGCTGGCCTACAACGGGCTCTGTAGCCCGATATTTGCCGAGGAAGATGACAGTTTCTAGTGTCGAATTGCTCGCGTGGTGTAGTAGAATCACATCGCTTTCCGGCGGGGATCGGCGAAGGTCTCGGGTTCAAATCCCGACGCGAGTTTTTAGAGCTTCTGGAGTCATGTAGAAGAAGATATACAAGGACGAAAACGACGAGAAGGACAAGAAATGCGAGGTGGAATTGGGCGGAGCGGAGTGCCACATTCAACTTGACGCGCCAGGAGGAATTCGTGCCTTCCTTTGTGTTTACTCGCGCGTCCTCATTTCTAAACTTGGTCTGGAGGTCACTCTCTCTCGGTCATCGACCTCGTTCGTACCGCATACCTCCCCTGCATATAGCACGAAGCGGGACCCGGGAGGATCAGTAGACCAGTCGCAGATCGTTAGGACTGTCGGCCAAGCGTTCACGATTAGATAGCGTTCGACCTCAACGATACTTCTCCTGGATTTGGTCGCTCCTTTCTTGCTGTCAACAACTCATCGAACGGCGATCAACGCGTCTCATCTTGATATTGATCAATCAAAGCGATCATTCACACCAATCAGCTGGAAAGAGCGGTGTAGGTTAAAGTCTATACAACGATCGATACGAATGCGACTGATCTACAGGATCAGTCCAGGTCTCATGTAGCTCAAATGGCTTCGTCGATCCCTCAGCACCTACAAGCGGATTCGACGACTGCTCCAACCGTACCGCACACATCTCCACGCGCTCCACGTAATCGTCCTTCCCCTCACGCATCCCCTCAACAATCCAGTCCACGCAGCAACAGCCCAAGGAGCGTGACTACGGGGGCAATCGATATTGAGAGCTTGTTGAGGGGTCATGGCGGTGATGTGCGGAAAGCGTTAGAGGCCGTTGTTGCTGAACGGAATCATCTGGTGAGTACATGTACCAGGCGTCACACACAAGACAGCTTCTGATTGGGTCAGCAATCTCAGAACTCGCAACTGTGGAAGTTGATCGAGAAACAACGGTCACAGTGCGCGTCACTGAACGCCGACAACGAACGTCTACGCACAGACCGGGAAAGAGCAAACACGCGTCTGGCTTCGGCAGGACTGGAACAAGTAGGTCACAGCAAGAAGCTTCCCAACTCGTCGAGTGCGGTAGGGCTGGGGATCAGAGCAGACGCGCCACCTCAAATACCTAGGCGTAATTCGGACAGGGATTCTGCGAAGGAGGAGCGGAATGGAGGACCGACAGCGGGACCGTCTACGGCACCTATCGCTCAAACCGCTCAGGTCGCCCCAGCCCCTACACCTCCTGAACCTTCAAAGGAGCTGCTGCCGTCTGCCATGCCTAGCAAGCTGCGGCACGAGAGTCGGATCGTATTCCCACCGGAAGTGACCTCGTTCATGACGTTAGCGGATTCGCCAAAGGAGGCAGAGCATTCTATCCCACCCAGCACGAGCATGACTACTCTATCGCCTTCATCAGCCTATTCGTCCAGTCCAGGTGCGTCCACGAACGAAGGTCACGGTGTCACTGGGCCGCCTAGTTCGTCGCGACAGCTGGCGGTCATGGCCGAGGTGGACGAGGAGGCAGACAGCGGGTCACAAGCCCAAAGTCATCCGCGTCTCAACAACATCAATACGCCCTCAATGGAATCGACCTCTACTTCCTCCTCTTCATTCCATTCTGCGGTCCAATCTCCTCCACGGCCTAGTCAGCCTCAGAATGGCTTCTTGCAACGCCCCTCGATCGACATCGAAACACCCCGTCCATCGTACGAAACTCAAGCTCGGCCATCTCAAGATCAGCAACCTCGCTCCTCGGTCGATACGGGTCCTCGCCCATCTACCGACACCTCGCGTACACGTCCCCTACCCCACATGACAGCCGCCCTACTACCTCACGCCAGGATAACGATACCCGATACTACCATCTACCCTAACGCACTCGGTCGTGATGTCCTTTGCTTCATCATCAACATCACTGTCCGTCCGCCCAACTCCGCCCCAATCACATGGCACATCGCAAAACTTCTCAGTGCTTTTATCGATCTCGACAGTACGATCAAGCTCAATTCGGGCAAACGGACGAAAGAGTGGAAGGCCATGGTCGCTCCTTTACCCGACGGAAAGGCATGGAAGGATTTCGCTCCGAGCAAAATTGATCAGCGCAAGGGCTCTTTGGAGACATACCTGCAATCACTACAAGTCGCGCCGCTAAGCGACAAGGCCGATCTCTGCGAATTCCTGTCAACCGATCCAGTGCAGGTGAAAGCGGCAGGCGCGAGGAAGGAAGGATACTTGACGAAGAAGGGCAAGAACTTTGGAGGATGGAAGACGAGATACTTCGTCCTGGACGGACCGGTCATGGAGTACTTTGAGACTGTAAATACCATACCATCATCTGTCTCTGCGCGTGATGCTTACCCGGCAGCGCGGCGGTCAAGCACTCGGCTCCATCACCATAACTAATGCCCAGATTGGTAGGCAGAACCGACCGAGCGAGTCGTCAGAAGAGCGAGACTTTCGTCATGCGTTCCTCATCATCGAGCAGGTCAAGAAGGGGACGCAGACACGGCACGTCCTCTGTGCAGCCAGCGATATGGACCGAGACAGCTGGATCGAGGTGCTTGTCCAGCACGTCGACCCGAAACCCGCTCCTACACCCATGCAGAACTTGCCGTCGATGGCTGCGCCTCCTGCGAGTTCCTCACAGCCTCAATCCCAACCCCAACCCCAACCCGCTCAACCTCCATCTGCCCCAATGTCTTCCGGCCTCCAACGGAAACGCAGCGGATCGAAGAAGCTCAGCAAGGATGTGATCGTCACGAATGCTCAACCCATGGCAGCCATGCCGTCTTTGGCAATGGACAAATTCGCAAACGCCCCTTCACCAAGCTTGATCAATTCCATGGAAACGCAAAAGACGACAGCTTCGACAGTCCAGCAAACTCAGTCCAGCCAGTCCGTCTCGTCGAATCCGTCATCTTCACAGCCTTCGCATGGCGCCTCGTTACAACACATCTCAGAGAGTGGCTCGTCATCCTCGCATGATCGGTCCAACGGCCACTCTACCTCAAACATGTCCAAAGATCCTACACCTCGATCAGCCAAGCGACAGAGCAGCGTCCCGCCCCGACACTACACTCCAGCTTACCTCTCCAAGCTCTCATCCGAAGGCTTGTCGGCTCCGCCAGGTCATCCGTCCTCACTTAGCCCCGATAACAAAGACCGGGATCGAAAAGCCAAGTCGGGCAGATTCTGGCCATCGTTCGGCAAGACACCAGAGAAAGTGGTTCGACCCGTTTTCGGTGTACCTCTTACTGAGTCACTCGCCATTGCCTCGGTAGCTTCGCTCCCGGCAATCGTGTTCCGGTGTATCGAGTACCTCGAGGCCAATGACGCGCAGGATGAGGAGGGAATCTACAGGCTGAGCGGCAGTTCTGCGGTGATCAAGGGAATGAAGGAGCGGTTCGATATCGAAGGAGACGTCAACTTGCTCAAGCTTGATGATCATTGGGATCCGCACGCTATCGCTGGGCTGCTCAAGACGTTTCTCAGGGAATTGCCGACCAGTCTCCTGACGAGGGATCTGCATCCCAAGTTCCTCGCCGTCATGGGTGAGTTCGCGAGTCCTCCTTGTCCCGCGCAGACTCAGGCCGAGACCCGGAGCTGACTTCCCTAGATCTTATCGACTCGAACGCACGCGTCGTCGAGCTGTCCCGCTTAGTCTCCGATCTACCTCCCCCAAACTACGCCCTCCTTCGCGCCCTCACCGCCCACCTCATCCTCATCGTCAAGAATTCCGCGACCAACAAGATGACTCTGCGAAACATCGGTATCGTCTTTTCACCCACCCTAGGCATCCCAGCTGGGATCTTCTCCGAGCTCGTCTCGCACTTTGGCGCTATCTTTGACGCCGAGACTGAAGAGCCCGAATCGCCAGAAGAGACCAAAACGCTTGGTCTGCCCGCGCCCGAGAATGGGATGGATGATACCGTCAATCGCAAGCGGAATAGTGTGCTATACCAAGCTGCTGGAGCAGATGCGATGTTAGGTATCGGAGGCCGTTCCCTGGATCCAGGTAAGTCCACTTCCAACCTTGCATCCTTCATGGATTGTGCTGACGGGGCAGCGGTAGTAGACGATTCTGCGTCCGAGGTGTCGACGGCCGATTTCGAGTCCGAGGCTCATTCGGCACCTTCATCCGATCAAGCCCACGACTCTTATCAGCTACCCGGTTCACCGACCACGCCCAAAGCCGACAAGTACCCATCAGCATCTGCCGTCAGGAAGGCGAAAGCAGCTTCGAGAGGCTTGAACGTGATCTCGGAGCCGTATCGACATGGGGAAGGCGATGGACGTGGAATACCGGCTAGTCCGCGTCCGGACCCGACGAGATCTAATCCATCGTGAGATGCTGGCAAGGCAAGTGGTGCGAAGAGGTAACTCAGATGGACATTTGGGATGTAAAATCAGGGTGATATATGTATCGCTATCTGTCAAGATGTTCTTCTTTATTGCACCGAATCAGCTCCAAGCCTGTCCTTGTTTCTCGTCACTACGCACTCTCCTCGACGGGGTTGCGGAGATCCTTCAATAGTATCTGACGGCTCTTGACAAAGTTCCACGAAGGGCGAACGATTGGGTTACTCGGGTGGAACGTCGTCAACAGATCCCTACCCACTCGACGGATCGAAGGCGGAGGTAAGATGTATCCCGCCTTATCGCAGGTATCGACAAAGTCACACCAACGACCAGGCGACAGCGTCTTGAGCAGTTCACCTGTCGCTGATGCTCGATCCGGGTCATCAGACAGGTACTGGAAACATCGTCAGCTGCTCTTCTATCCCGATGAGTGAATGCAAACGTACGGTGGCGAGGGAGAAATCTTCACGAGTCCATTTGGATGTGAGTTGAGCCGCTTCGAGAGGCGTCATCTCCTGTCCTTGGCGCAGGTCGTCTGCCGGCTGGTCGGTCTCGCCCGCCTGCGGCTGTGCCCTCGACTGGACGGTGATGAGAAGGCTGTCTGCGCTTTGTCCCGCTTTTTCTGTAACCTCGGTGTCTGGTCCATTCGCGGTTGATGGGTCGTCCTTATCGTCGGTCTCAGCGACTTGCTCAGCGGCTTGCAGTAAGATGTTCACCTTGTCGTGAATTATGGCGCCTTCATCTCGAGCACTGCTCGGCTTCGGATGTTCGTCATGACCATCACTCCCCGTGTCGCTAGAGTCGCTCGACAGAACGAAACGAATCGACCTTGCAGGTATCGTGGACGTGTCATCGGATGAGGTCGAGAGGGACGATTCGCAGATCGCCCGATCGAGGCGATTCGGGATCTTGCGAACTTGGTTATTCCCCTCGTCAAACTTGACTCGAGGTCGCTTCTTGGGCTTGATTCTTGGCGTCACAGGAGCAGACAGCTCCTGTGGAGTGGCTGATCGCGCTACAGCCTCGGCACTCGAATCTTTGTCCACCTCGGTCGGTTGCGTCGTCTGGTGGTCCACCCTGCTCTTTCTTGATATTTTCTTCTGCTTGACCGGCTGCGTGGTCTGATCCATCGGCTTGCCAACTTGTTCCTGTCTCTTTCTGAATCTGAGGTTCTTCGATAGAGTCCGGTCGACCTCCTGCCGTTCCGTCGAAGTGATCGCCCTTTTCCTCCTTGCTCTCGTACTTTTCGAGGCTTTCTGCGACTTCCCCTTCTTCCCCTTACCCGTCCAAGACTGCTTCATCGTCAAGCTATCCTTCTTCGTCGACCACGGCTCGTCATCTTCGTCCTCTCCTGTCGAGCTAGTTGAGAGGTCGTAGAACGATGAGGAGTCTATCGCCGGGAGGTCGTAAGGAGTAGGGGGAGGGGCCAGAGTGCGTCTGGTCGTGTATGTCGTCACGAGCTTCTTGGGCATCGTGACGAGAGTAGACTCAGAAGGCAAGATGGACAAGCGAGGTCCAAGATCAGTGAACTGGATGTGCTTTGATCAAGATGAGCTGGGTCAGAGGACCAAGGGTAGGGAAACAAGCGACGAAGCGATGGCTCGGGCACTTGGACAGTCGGTTGAGCACGTAGCACGGACCTCTCCTCACTGCATCGACGCTTTGTACTGTCGAATTCGGGGCATGTGAATGCGTTACCGTCCGTTGCATCGCCGTCGCTTACACTTCGCACCTAATCGACCTGTAGTCAGAGAGCCTAGAGGAAGCGGACACCCTCGCCAGCCTCGCCTTCGCCCTTGAGAACCTGAGCTTTTCCTCGCTTCACTAGGGTATCGAGCGATTTGCGTAATAGCGACGCTGGCATCTCCCGAAAGTCTGCAACGATATCAGCGTACGCCATGTACGACAGCCTCGGAGCGGATCGCACCCGTCGTGAAAGACATATCTCCATCTGTGATCTCGTAGAATGTCATGATACTCCCCGTCATTCCGTTCTCCGTTACCTGCAAGATCAGCTCTCAGCACGACAGGAGATGAGGGGTTGATTTACCCAATCGTGAATCATGTTTCCCCATTCTTCCGGTTTACGCCAGTGTAGTAAATACCGCGATGTCTGTTTTGGAGGTTCTGCTACTGCCTGTCCTGATTCCCATCAGCTGGGAGGGCTCAAATGCTCGATAGTTGTCCATACCGGGGACTCACCATCTTTGACCATTTGCGTTATCAATTGCCTAACAGCTGGAGGCAGAAGTCTACCTGTACTCAATCAGCTTGACTTCCTTCCTCCTTGCCTTCCGGATGTACTCACGATTGATGCTCTTATTCACGAACACCTCGGGAGGATCAGGACTATCGACATTGATCTCCCATATCCGGCTATGCCTAGCCCAATTCAGCACTAATGTTGTCCAAAGATTCGTCTGGTGAGAGAGTGTGGACGGATTAGGCTGTAACCTGTCCCGTGGTCAGCACACGACACGATGACTGGCCGACAGTTTCCGAAAGAGAGGTATCACATACGTGAAGAAAGGTGGGAAGCTCCAGATGGGCGGATAGACGAATCCATTGGAGGCTGTCACTGGTCTCAGAGGTGTCGGTGGATTTGTCCCGTCCGCTCCACTTGTCGATGCAGCTCCATTCGACGAAGATGGATTGTATGTTACGGGCCGTGAAGACGTGGATGCTGTTGGTGACTGACTCGTACCGTAGAGCGATGCCATTGTGTAGATCACAGTACTAAAGACAGCAACGAATAAGACGAGGAACAAAGCGACATGACCAAGATTGAATCGAAGTCGAGTTGCGCCGGAAATGACCCGTCAACTGCTATTGACATCAACAAAGATAAATGCTAGATGTCGTGCTTCAACAGACTTCTACAAGCTCTACGTAGTCTACAACAATACTCATGCCTTGACCTACATCTACTTGAGTCCGGCCATCTGGTCAACTGCGCCAGCCAATCCACCTTGGCTGAGGCCGTGAACCCACAAACCAACCTTGACGACCCTTGCTCTAAAGTCCATACCCATCTCGACGATTCTCAAACTGGTCGTCCAGTATGCGTAATTCCACCATGATCCGATCAGACCGCTGAACAACCGGAATGAGAGACCGCGGGATAGGAATTCGGAGCGGAACGATAGGTACTCGGCGTCCCATACTAATGGCTGTTAGCGAGAACGCTTTGGAATCGAGGAAACTGACTCACCAGCTTGGGCACAATACCGAGCGACGATGATGAAGATGCGCGATTGTCCGTGTGTGGTGTGCAAGCTTTGGTCCAATGACCTTTGCAGGTCAGACAGCTTCAAGATCATAAGAAGGCGTCTGATTGGACGTCAGCGCATCCCATGTCCGCGATCACATGCCAAACTCACCTTGGTACGGTCCTCAGCAACTCAAAGATCGACAAGATCAACCCCTCACGTTCCATCATTGCATTGCGCAACTTCCTCACATTGTCTTCGCTACCGGCTTCAAGCAGAGAGGACGGTCGAGCGCCACTGCCAGCATCTGCCTCGGCATCGGCCATGTTGACCTGGCCCGTGATGGCAGATTCGAGAATAGGGTACATCTCGTCCTCGATATTGCCGACTGCCTTGGCCCACTTCTTTCGCTCTTCAGTCGTTTTCGGCGAGCTGCGGCGGATAAGGGAGAGCCAGAAACGAGCGTAGTTGACTCGGAGATCGTTAGGGATGTCGAAGTACTGTCCGTGATCGAGCAGGCACACATCGAAATTGAAAGGCGAGCTGGACGTTGGCGCTTTTTTACGAATCAGGAGATTGCCATGATGAGGATCGGCGTGGAAGCGTCTGCTCAATCAGCGTCCCGAAACCGCGTCTAGGCGTCTCGACGTACCCATTGAGATAGACCATCTGACTGAATATACGGGACAGCTCCTGGCTGACCTGGTTCCGGTCGATTCCATTATCCTTCAGGTACACCAGGTCGTCCACCCTCGCCCCCTCGATGTACTCCATGACCAAGCACCTTCTATCGGCCCACAGAACTTCGGGGACATACAGACTGGTCTTGCCTCGTAAATGGGCAAACTCCTCCTGCGTCCGACGGGCGTTGCTGGCCTCGTGTCTAAAGTCCATCTCCAGCGGCAGCATCTCGTTCATTTCCTCGCCGAGCCATGAGAACTCGAAGTCGGGAAAGACGTATTTGACAGCCTTGATGGCGAAATTGACCGTCATCATGTCAACCCGGGCGAACTCCTGCAAGTCCGGATGCTGAACTTTGACTGCGACCAGCCGATTCGTCCTTCTGTCGATGGCTCGGTGGACCTGCGCTAGCGAAGCGACACCGATAGGATTTGTCGCAAAGTCGTGGAACAGATCGTCCATGCTCATCCCCATGTCCTCCTTCAACATGTCGTCGATTTCCTCCCTGTCCGAGGGGAAACACTGGTCCTGCAATGGTGCCATCGTGCTCGTCCATTCCTTCGGCAGCACCTGGACCGCCGCGACATGTTGCCCGAGCTTGACGTAGATCCCCGAGTTCTTCTTCAACGCCTTGAGCATCCGTTCCGCACTCCGCCGATGACAATCCCGTCTCGCTTGACTCCGGATTTCCCGTTGCTCATCCGTCAACGTGTGCAGCTCTCCCATGAGCTCTTCTCGGCGAAACACCTGCTTATAATCCCATACGTCGAGCGCAACAGCTTCCATAAGCCGCGCGCATCGTACACCGGCAATGACGGTATGACGAAAGGGCGAATAGGTGTAGTAGAGGATAGTCAAGAGAGCGAGCAAGACGAGGGCGTTCCGTAAGCGGCGTATACGGCGTTGTTGCTTCGTGAGCGGTATGCGCCGTGAGCGCGCCAGAGTGGGCGGGGTGTGGTGAAAGTTTCGAAGCTGTATTCGAAGGTCTGGCAGACTTGTGGAGCCTGAGCGACGCCAACATAGCTCGTTCGTGATCGAATGCGAGGACACTCGTGCGCGTGACGGCCAAACGATGAACTGCCGTAGTTGGCTCTTTGTACCAGATGGATAGCTCCTCGCCAGTCGACGGACCACACTCCGACTGAGCCCCAGCCCATGCAGAAAGCTCATGACGATGGAAGTACAACAGGAGTTCTATGACACTACTGCCCCCAACGTGTCCGAAAAAGTCGTCAACAATCGATCGACGTCCGTGCCTACCTATAGAAATGCCACATCATCCCGAGCCGGTCGGCCTGGTGGGCGAAACTGCACTTCCACTTCGTTGTTGTTTCTTTTTCATCAAGAAAATTGTATATGACCCTTTATTGTAGTGGTTTTGAGGGGAATTACTACCCAATATCGCTCTATCGTGAGGTCTAGAACCAAATTCATAAGACGGGGCTGTCAGCCGGGGCATCAACTGTGAAATATCGGGGTGTTTCTGGCCTGGGTCTTGCCTACATCATATTGTCGTGTATATCTTGCATGTATCATCCCAGCATGAATACTCTGTCCCAGTGCCTGTTCAAGTAGCTCGCAGACAGGCAAACGCAAGATTTGGCTGCAAGCAACGCATGAAGCGTATCAGCCGATCGTTGACCGCAGGAAATTAAGCGCGTTCAACAATTCTCGAAGATGATGTCGTTCAACATCTCCAATCACTAGATACCAGTCGCAATGGCAGCGGTCTTCGATCGACGTCGTGTCCCGGCACCAGAAGCCTCGTACCCACCTCTACCTTCTGAGCCGGAAGCAGGACCTTCACGACGTACAGATCGCTCAGCCGATCAAGCTCGTCCGATCTGTGAGTACCCCTACAGGTTCAGTGCTTCCTGACTATTTCGCTGATCAAGACTAGTCTTGAAGACTGGCCTCATCTCGCAAGCTAATGGGAGCGGATACATCGAGTTTGGAGGAGTCAAGATAGCATGTTCAGTGTAAGTCTCATCGTTCATACCTCTCAGCGCAAGCTGACGAAATCTCAGATACGGCCCTCGACCTAAGCAACCACCTTATTCACCTCAAGGTACCCTCAATCTCGAGGTTAAATTCGCTCCATTCGCTTCACATCCGCGCCGCGCACCTCTAAGAGTGAGTACTCGGGACAACGGTGCAGCAATCAGAGCTGATTTTGGCAGGACACCGAGCCCGTCTCACTCGCTACACTTCTCACCCAACTTCTTCTCCCGACCCTGCAGCTACACCTTTTCCCCAAATCGACTATCGACGTGTTCATTCTCGTCCTCGAGTCCGACTCCCTCTCGAACCTCTTATCGGCCGGAATGACAGTCTCATCCGCCGCAGTCGCCGATGCTGGAATAGCCATGAGCGGATTGGGCGTGGGCAGTGTGGTATCACGGAAGGAAGGAGAGACTCTGGTCGATCCCAGTAAAGAAGAGGAGAGTGGCGGGGACGCGAGTGTTTGCTTAGGTGTCATGCCGGCTTTAGGGAAGCTCACGAACGTCTGGTTCACTGGAGAAGCAGATGTGGAGGACGCTTGCGTTGTGAGTACAACTAATTACTTCGTCGTCACTCCTCACCTTTGGCATAGTGTGCTGACTTGTGGCCAGATGATCGACAAGGCTATCGCCGCATCCAAGGGAACACACACGACTCTGGCGCAGAGCTTGATGCAAGGCGCAGAAGAGAAAGGGATATAGCATTGGTCGGCAATCCCGGGGATGACCTCGCACATGCAGCACGACTTGACCGAACGGGCTGGCAAGCACGCCGGTATCCCTTGCTTACTAATGGCCTACAAGCCGGATGGTCTTCTTTCTGCCACTGAACGCTTCGCACGGGATATCCTCGGACGAAGGCTACTCCCGCGGTCGCTCTGCACCGAAGGCGCGAGCGCTTCTCACGATGACTCATATGCTGACACGCCGTCGTCCGGGCTGGGAGTGATCCTTTTCAGGCCTAGACTTCTAGCCAGACAAGAAGGAGCACCTTCGTGCAAAAATTCAAAGTGCCTCACCTGCCGCCTAGCGCGAGACGGCCCTCATCAATGATCAATGGTTGATCGGGTGCGAGTAGATGGCCAAGGAAACAGAACAGTAAGTGTAAATTGGTACTGAGACTTTGAGTCAAGCATCTGCAATATCCTTGGCTTTATCGCCATTGATCCGGATTCGCGTCGATACCGATATGTCACAGGAGGCCTGGCCAACTCAGTCATCAAAGACGAATGTCGAGAGCGTGCTTGATTCCTACGCGCGATTTCTGCGGAAGCCTCATTACAGCGCAATGCTCAAGCAGCTTTACAGCGAACCCAGGAAAATCCGGTGCGGTCTCGCTCAACCTTCTCGCCGAAAGCTGAACATTGTAGTGTTACACCTAACCATCCACAGTATGCCAGAGAGTTTTCTGATGCTCTCGATGTGAGTGACGCCATTGACTGGAAGGGCGCAGACAAGCCTCATCTGGCTCTTTGTCGCGCATCAGGTATCGACGCAGACGAGATACTGAGTACCTTTTACAATAGTGAGTTTCTCGCATGGCCAAGGTGCACTGAAACAATTGGTACTGACCGTCCTGAGACTTTGAGGTGGCGTTCACCGACGATGACAAGGAGTTGAACTATCTTCTCGACCGAGTGGGTTTGCCAAGAAGGGAATCAGGGGGTAGCGACGGACAAGAATTCGGAATTTACAGTCGGCCATCTTCGCTGCAGACCGGGGCCTCGCGATGGGAGAAACTTCGAAAGGCTTTGTCCGACAGATCCAAGAGGCGAAGGAGCCGAAATTGAGTCGAGCTGCATGCGGTGATGAAACTTATATCCCCACAAAGCTTCGGAGATAGAATGACTCATCAGATGAATGGGCGTCCGGGTCGGCAATCCATTGCTCTAGTACAGCAGAGACAACCGCTAAAGCCATACCGATGATCGGGCCTTGATATCAGCTAACGAGCGTCACAGACACTTCGACCTTGGGATGGTGGGCGCAAGCCGGGAACGGCGAAGCCCAGCTTCCGAGCAGCTCCACTACGAATCGGACCATGTCTCGGCAGCTGGACCGAGTTCCGATGGGCGATGGGAGAGGCTGACGGTGGCAACTGTGACAGAAGAGTTTTTGACTGATATAGCACTGGCGCGGTCGGAAAACTGTGACAGTGACGTTGTTTCTTTAGTCTCTCCATTCGCCCCCCGGCACGCGTGAGAAAACGGACCATGAGCTCTCCTTGGTGACGCTGCTGCGCATGACGTGCATGCGGACACGGTCGCCTGTATTGCTGTTAGACCTTTGTAGCTTTTGGTTGGAGCGAGTTCTAGGTGCAGTCGACCTTTGAGCGATGGACCTTGTCAGAAGACAATTGGGGGTCGGACTGTCTGATGGGCCACGCTCTTTTCATTGCCGCAAGAAGCCCAGTGTCGGCCGATTCACACTTCTTTGACACACCCTCGCTTACATCCAAGAGCTCTCACAGCCTCCTTTCAAGCAGAAGGCGCGCAGGCAGTATGGCGTGCTTGGATCCAGATTGGACATGTAGTGGTGTGAGTGATCGAGAAGACTCATAAAGGAAGGCCTTTGGGTGATTGAGATTGCCAGTGATAGCTGCCAGGACGTCCCATGTCATCGAAGGTATACATAGTGGACGGACTTGCGTACTGTATCACCACCCTTCACTCGGGCTTTGAACATCCAGATATCCCGCCGACAAGTGCTGCTTCAAGATGGGATTTGCCATCTCTCGACCTCAGACCTCCAATGAGGGCGCAACCGATCTCAAATCGAGTCTGGGCTTCTCATACGACAAGCTGTCGGACCTCAGTGCCGCCTGGGCCCAGACGTTGGACCGGAAGGATCTCGAGGACGACATAGTTCTGGACGGACCCAGAGAGTTACAGGTGAGCTATGACAAACCGATTTCGTGATCGACCTCACGGTTGCAGGGGCAATCAGGCACTCCAATCGAGTTTTCGGCAAGTTCAGGACATTCTGTCGAAAGACTGCACACTCTTTGAAAAGCGCAACATGGAGCTGGCTCACGAGTTCAATTACGATCCGGACAGTCTGAACGTGTTGGAGAACATCAGTCAGTTGCCAATAGCCCACTTTGGTCTTGATTCAAGTGACTGACTGCCACAGGCTCAATGGTCGTGAAAACCAAATCAAGCCGAGACTTCACTCAGAAGGCGGATAAGCTTCTTACCCAGCTCCACCCAGGAGAGCGCGTGCAGTTCAAGCGATACCTCGAGCTGTCAGGGTATGTGGCAAGCGAATGACTCATTGGGGATCGGTCGGGTGATTTTGGAGGTGGCTAGGTCAATGGAAGGTCCCTCAGTATTGGCAAATGCATTAGTACATATCGGATTTGGTTGTTGGGCAGGAGGGACTGGGACGCACGTAGCTTTGCGGTATCTTCCGGATGGCTCGAGACCGCTAGGAGAGCCGTGGACCTAATCAATCGCAGGTTCACCATGTTGCGTAACATATCGGTGAGTCGACGCAAATTGAAAGGTTCGTGGTAAGTGTATCACCTGCCCGGATGTGTAAGTTACCATTCGAACACCGCCGCGCCTCGTCAGCGAGATAGCAGCGCGAACCATAAAGGTAGCAGTCGAGACCTTACGGCCGTAGGCATTCGCAGTGCATTCCGGTTGTGGCAGGTCACAGTTGAGCGTCCCAGCCGCTCAGATCAGACGACCGCCGCGTCAATCCGCTTCGCAGCATCCGCCCAAATCCCTCCTGCACGGTCCAACATCCCCCTAGCTCCCGCCCGCCACTCATCCGCCTCTTTCACATCCACTTTGACCCTCTTCACCTCTCCCAGCAAACGCGTGAGTTCATTCTGGGAGATGGGCGACTCCTGCGCTTTATGCCGAAGAGCAAGATGTAGCGTGGCGAGAGTGGGCGAGACGGGTATCCCCGCTGAGAGGGAGGGTGTGGGTAATGATAGGGTTTCTGAGTTAAGTAGTGCTTGATGCAAGCGAGTTTGGACGTGAGTGGGTAGTGCAGGTAGGCCATCTGCGTGATCGTCAGAGCTGTTGACAAGTTCGTGAAGGGGGTGTAAGCTTACATGATGTCCGGTCATTGACCAGTTCGACGGCTAGATCCGGTCTGTTGAGATGACACAGTCGACCTACACCCGTCAGCACGGTTTATTATTCAGATTTCGAGAGTCCAGATGAGCTCAGACCCACCGATGATCTCCTCGGCCGTTTTGCGCGTCACTCTCCCACCCAAAGTCCTCCACTGCTTCAACACCGCTTTCAACCCCTCGACCTCCTCACCGGGGTAGAGCTGAACTATTCGCCTCAAAGTGCCCACTTTCAGATGCGAGAAAGCCCGTTTCCTCTCTTCGGTCGGTAGATCAAGGATATCCGTCACTTGCTTAAGCGGCGGTTGGAGCTGAGCCGATGGGTCTCGAACTGTGGGAGTGGAGGACGAGGAGGAGGTCGCGAATAGGTCGTCCTCTTCTTCCACCTCGGCAGCTTCTTCGTCCGGGTAGTCTTGCTCCACTTCCAGGGGTTTACGATTCTTCTTCAAAGCTGTACAGCGTCAGCACGACGTTCAGGCGGGGTGTCAAGGCGTTTCGAGATACTGACCGACTGAGCTGGACTGGAATGATCGGAGTGTTATCGGGCGGCCGGCAGGTGGAGCGACCGGAGTGGTCAGGCGCGTAGCCCTAGATGCGAGCCTGATGGTGCTTCTCGTGATGGTCGCCATGTTGCGTGAAGAGTGTTCAGTATCAATCTCGAATACCGATATGAATGACGACTAGCAACGACGTTTCCCAACTTTTGGTTCAGTGTGCCTTGAAGACAAGATATTATACACTCCCCTCATTTATCAAGCCGATAACTTGGGTTCGGTTAAGGTGGATAACCGATGAGCACCCTTTCAAAAGACGAAACGAACGAAGTCTGTACGAGTACATGTCATCCAGTCAACCGGCATATAGTCAATCATGTCGGGACAGCAGCTCACACCCTTCGGCTCTGCTTTATCAGGAGCTCTCGGCGCCATCTTCTCCAATGCGTAAGCTTCTTGTCCCCAGACCAGTAGGCAATGCTGAACGCGATTCAGCGTTGTCTACCCTCTCGACACGGTCAAGACTCGTCTTCAAGCACTTCCACCTGACGAATCCTCCGAATCGCAACCGTCCCTGACGACCGAAGTGAAGGAAGTGACGAAACGTGATGTCAAGTCACTGCCTCGACACTTGCTGCGGCGGTTGAGGCGGTGGGAGATGCTGAATATGTTGTTGAGGATCATCAAGACTGAAGGTCTGACGGGGGTGTTTAAGGGATTCTCCGCGAACATGATCAACACCTTTTCTCAGCGTAAGTCTTTGTCTGCCCTCTCTCTCATCCTTAGCATCCTCCATCTCTCCCTCATGATTGACATACAGAGAGCATGGCCCCGAAAGAATACAACTGACAGCCATCTTTAGAATTCGCCTACTTCTTCTTTCACACTTCCCTCCGCTCCGCCCTTCTATCCCGACTCCGCCTCCCAACACTCTCTACCGCGCAAGAACTAGCTCTCGGAGCACTAGCAGGCGCCCTAGCCCAAATCTTTACGATCCCCGTCTCAGTGATAGCCCTAAGACAACAAATATCATCTTCCAAAAACCCCAAATCCCTACTGGAAGTAGGGAGGGAGATCGTGTCGGAATCGGGAGTGACGGGATTATGGACGGGTTTGAAACCTGGTTTAGTACTTACTGTCAACCCGGCCATAACTTACGGCGTGTTTGAGCGTGTAAAGGGTTTGGTGTTGGAGGGACAAGGGGGGAGGTTGAGTTTAAGTCAGAGTTTCTGGATAGGAGTGGCTAGTAAGACATTAGCTACGGTCGTGACGTATCCGTACATCTTCGTGAGTCCGCCCTCCCACCTTTCTACATCAAGTCCCTTTGTCCTCTGCTCATCCGGTCCATAGGCAAAAGTCAGACTTCAAGCCCAATCGCGCACGTCTACTCAGACGAACCCAACTCCGAACGCTTCAACCGAAACGTCAACGTCCTATGCCGAGATCGCCTCTCACCCACCAGCATCCGACGCCTCAGTTCCCGACGTCGAAAAGCAGGAGACTACCACCGTACCTTCCTCAGCCCCTCGATCGAGCCGACGGAAGGAGGGTCAGGATCAAGGTGCCATAGCCCTCCTCTTGCGAGTTTACCAATCCCAAGGACTTGGGGGATGGTACAAAGGCCTAGGAGCGCAGATCATCAAAGCCGTCTTGTGTCAGGGTAAGCCCCCCCCCTCTTCATTCCCTCTTAGGTGTAGATGCTGATGGCATAGGGATCCTGTTCGTCTCGAAAGATCAATTCGAATCTTACACTCTCGTCCTACTCGCCCTTTTTGCAAAATTGCGAGCAAGGCTAAACGTCTCCCGCTAGTCACGCCTTCTGGACGTCATGTATATGCATTCGTGTCGTACACAGACAGAACGATAAGGGGGTATCAGGGATCGAAGATCTATGTATTACCGTACGGATGGTGATGAAGGTGAACAGAGCCGAAGGTAGATATGTACAGCTTTCTTTACAAAAGACGCGTTTCGTGTCGTGATTAAGGAAAAGTGAGGCTCGTGCTCGCTCGTTGGCTGACGCCAGCTTTTAGCACGCTACGCCAGCCCGTCCTGCGGTTTCGACCTCGACGGACTACTAATGACCTCTGCGATCCTCTCAATCTGACCGTCGGCGTTGGCGTCCCTCCCATCGACCACGTCCCTGATGAGGTGCATGGTATTTTCCAAACTTCGTCGTCGAGTCGAAGGCGAAGTCTTTGTCGTACCCAATGAAGTCTGCCTCGAATGACCACGACGCCAAGCGGCGGAGGGAGCACCCGGACTGCCCATTTGACCAGTGGGCGTGGCGGGTGTGGGGGAAACGGGCGATCCGAATGGGTTTTCATTGTCGAATACCGGTGAACCGTGCGGCAATTCGGCTTCTGGCGTTTGTGCGGCCGAGCTGCCAGGCGAGGCGGGACGTTGCTCGTCGGGCTGGTGACATGGGTCAGCTGATTTGCGTGCCGCAAAGGAAGTGGTAGCTCACATCGATGATATCTGGTGGCAATCGCTCGTTCTCGATATCGCTCTTGCGGCTGTACCAGTCAGCCGCCGCCAAATCACTCTACGCGACTGAAACTGAGCTCACGCATCGTCAAAGCCCTGGATGGCCTCTTTGATACCCTCAGACCCGGACGCGAGGGTACCAGCAGGCAACTGAGTCGTACCCGACAGACTCTTGAGTTCCGAAACACGCTCCGACTCCTCTCTTTCAAGAAGTCAGCTTACGTCCACACTGATACGAAAGTCAGAGCTTACCGGAGTAGAGCAAACACTCGCGACATTCGACCAACAGCGAGGATCTTGTTCTTGATAACCTGTCTGCGCTCTGGGTCGTTCTCGTCGACTACTCATATCAGCTGAGCACAGCGACAGAATAACAGAATGAACGCACGATCCTCGAGGCGGGGTGACTCGGGAGTGACCATTGGCGTCTCCTCTTCTTCCTCTTCCAACTCTTCCTTGGTGCAGCAGTTCAATATCGCAATGAGCATATCCGTGACTACGTCGTCAGCTAGTAGCATCACCCAACCGCGGTATTGACAGCTTACTCTTCTCTCCCACAAAGGGAAGGGACCAAGTGAAGACGTCCATAAAGTTCGGTAACCAATAAGGATGAGGAGTGCAGTTGAATTGCCGAATGCTGTCGCCGTCAGCGTCATACCACTATATCGCTATCTGCAATCAAGTGAGACCCACTTCATGACGTTCGACTCGTACTTGAGCACGGCGGCCTTGTTCGCGTAGACGTCGAGGTAGTTGGGGGCTGAGAAGATGGTCATGACGGACGGGAAACCGGTCGTCTTGGTCTTTCGGTACATTCGGTATCTGCAGCCCATCAGCCACCTACCATACCAATCGCCAAGTGTCGGACTTACCCGGCATCCTGCGCTTCGTGTGCTCGAATGATGGAAAGGAGGTTGTTGCGTTCCAGGAAATTGCACGCGGCGGTATATCTGCCCATCGTCAGAAAAGCCGTGCTGCGATTTTGACCAAAGCTGACTCAGACTCACGTGAAGAAGAAACTACATCCTCGGACGTGATTGTGCATAAAGCTCTCTGACGTCTTTTCATTCCCGAAATCTTCCACCGGGTCGGCCCAGAGGATATCGCACATGAGCCCAGAAGTAGGTGGTTCTCTGAACCTGTTGATCTGTGGAGAGAGTCAGCACATCCCATCACCTGATTTCGCAGACCAGAGTGGTACTCGCCTGACGGAGGTCATCGAGCGTATGCAGTTCGGGCGATAGACCACCGTGAATACAGAGAAACTGCTTGTTCATGATGGCGGCGAGGGGGAGGTTGCAGAAAGAGTCCATGCAGGCGTTGTAGATGGTTTCCGAGTACTTGTGCTTGCCTGTAGCTGTGTCAGCCACCCGTCCCTGGACCTCAGATCCTCTCGCTGGACTCACATTCGAGCTTGAAGGTGAAGTAGTCGGTCAAGTGGCGACATTCGTGGTTTCCCCTTAGGAGAAAGAGGGTATCGGGATACCACATCTTCAACGACCAAAGGTACAGCACGCACTGACTGGTAAGCTTCTCCTCCCTGCGTCTTCCGGGAGAATCGACAGCTCACCTCGATGGAGAAGTAGCCACGATCGACATAGTCTCCGAGAAACAGATACCGCGTGTCGGCCGGGTTACCTCCAACTTCAAATAACTTCATCAAATCATACTGCACCCACAGTGTCAGCTCTCCCTTTCTCCCGCTCATCCCACCTTGAGGTAGGGTAGACTCACATATTGCCCGTGGATATCACCACAGACCGTGATGGGCGCATCAACCTCCAACAAATTCGGTTCCGAGCGTAAGATATCTCCACCCCTGTTCGCCCCGGTCAGCCACTCCCCTCACCACTGAATGTATCTCGACAACAAGGACATACTTTGACAAGATGTACAACGCTTGTTCCTCTGTCAACCTTCCTTCGCGATAAAAGTGATTCTTGAGGAAAGCGATATCGGGCTTTGTAGGATCTTCCTTGGACCAGAACTGTTCATCTGTCGGTACGTACATCGCCGGCGCTTGCACCTAGGAGGTGGGTTAGCCATGGATCTCGAGACCATCGAATGGACGGGGTAGAGATAACGCCTTTAAAGCCAGCGAGACGGATCCACTCACATCCTTCACGACTCGCTCGTTGGTGAGCACGACCTCTCCATTTTCCAATTGATGTTGAGTAAAGTCGATCTCTGGTACGGGGATATTGGCGCGTTCATTGATAGCCCGGATAGCATTGGCCGTCTGCGTCGTAGGGGAAGGAACGCCCACCATTCCGATCAGTCAAGTTGGGGGGTGGGGTTGAAGGTGGAAAGTCGCGCGTGCGTGTGCGCGTTCGTCTAGCCGCTGAAGATATCTATTTCGGCGTTCCACCCAGAATCGATTGATGCTTTCCTGCGTGATAGCCTCTGGTAGAAGTCGACGTCGATGGTATGTGGGTGGATTGACGTGGGACAAAGGTAGGTAAGGTATCTTGTGTTGGTATACTCGTAAGGTCAATTGGCCAGAACCAACTAAGTAGACTGCTATACGGGTTCTAATGCTTCCGCCACACGACGTCATAACGCCGTTCATCCAGCATACTCTCACCCAAATTTGATCCCGTCGTTGGCCAAGACACGTCCATGAATCGATTGTCTATCGTTTGTGGCCTACCTCACTCTCTGCTACTTACTCCCCCCCACCCACCTCGCAACGATGCCGACCGTCGAAGACTACTTTGACGACGACACCGACCTCCCTCTTCCCTCTTCGTCCGGTGCCGGCTCTTCCTCCTCCTCCAAGCCCCGCGGACTTCAAGGCCAAGGACTGCAAGGTGCCCTCCTAGAAGAAATAACCGATGAAGGAGAGTTCGGACTAGATTACGACCGAGTGGCCGAACAGGGCAGAGGGATATTCGGAGAAGATTCACATGCTCCCGAACCTTCTGCTTCGGGGAAGGGCAAAGTGGCCGTTCGTGAAGGACCGGGTGATGCGGAATTGAGACCTCAAGGAGGAGGTGCGGCACCGGGACAGGGGGGGATGATGGGTGGGTTTATGGGTGATATGATGAGGATGCAGCAATTGGAAGAAGAAAGGCTGGAGAAGCTGCGCAAGCAATTTGGGAATACGACTATCGCCTCTGACCCGAGTGTTTACAAGGAGTAAGTCCATTCCCATCTTTGTACCCAAGTTCAGCCCCGTCTGTTCCACATCCTCCTTACTTCGAATCCGCACCTCGTCCGCCCCAACTCCTCGCTGCCTCTACATCTGAGCGACAGCCTCGCTGACTTGACCAGGTGGAATTCCCTCTATCCAATCTACTTTGACTCAAAAGTCTCCGCTAGTAAAGGCCGTCGGGTACCCCGAGAAAAGGGATTATGGTGGCCTCAAGCCCAACACATCTCCATCGCCTGCCGGAACTTGGGTCTTCAAAGCTGTCTAGAGGTGGGTCCGGTCCCATTCCGTTCGATTTACCTGCGCTCGCGCTGATCTGGTAGCCAAACCGAACTCATCCGGCCGATTTTGAAAATCCAGGAAGGGTCAAAGTCCTCTTTCGTAAAGAAGGCCGATATCTGAATCCTACCATCACCAATCGTACGTCCCTCTGCCCCTCCCGAATGGGTGGATTGGAGCTGATAACTAAAGGTACACAACTATGCCTCAAGATAGCCGAACAGATGGGTCGCGAGTATCCGAAATTGGCCTACCTCTCTAATCCAGCTGTGAAACGTCCTAAACCGACTTCAACCACTACCGCCCCAGCTACGTCCTCGAAGAAGCAAAAGAAGGGTGGGAAAACTACAGCTACGACCGCGGCCAGACCAGCTAAGCGACTCCGAACCCGTCCTCCTCTCCCTCCTCAACCTGTCTTACCCCTCGATCAGCGTCTACCACTCCACTCCCCCCTCGTCCATACGGGCATAGCAGTGAGCAGTATCAAGCGCGACTTGGAGACTGAGCGGGAGAACAAGAAGAAAGGGATCTCGTCTGGCGGTGGGGACGACACGGCAGCGGGAGCGGGGAAGAAGGATAAACAACCGAAAATGAAGAGGGTGGTGGTGAGGGGTGGACGATGAGTAGCATAGCATATAGGGAGAGATGCATTGGTGGGATTTAAATTTGGATCTGATATGCTATGCTATGGTTGCTATTGCTACAATACAGATCGGTCACGCGCATCTAGCGCCAGAATTCCTGTTGCGCGCCCCGTGACACCTTAGAGTTATCGACCCTGTCCAATGACAGTGTAGCGTTTGCCGATATCCGATAGCGACAATGGTGCTCCTTCGACTGAACATCACCGCGGCCCAGCCGGGTTGACCTTCATCAATTCTTCCACTCCACGAGCGTACATCCGACTATCACCATCAGCTTCGAGCAAACCCCGCTCATCCCGAACGGAGAGGCACTTACCAAGTCGGCTGCATGAGCCCTACACGGTCAATCTCACTGATCAAACACCTCGCCTCGGCCTCTACGATAGTGTAACCTGAGAGAGTCAGTCAGTCACTGAGCACTTACAGATCGCGCTAGGACTCACCAGCATCGCCAATGAGGCGGAGACGGTGCGTCTCCTTAATCAGGACTTTGGCAATCATGACCCATACCAGTGGCGCGAATGCATCGACAGCATGGACGGGCTTGTTCATGAATCAGCTCGCTCACTCTTTGAATGTGAAGGTAAACGGAGGAGGCTCTTGGTGCTCGCCCTTGATCTGACTCACTATTGACGGTAATTCTCTTATCAAGACTACGCTCTTTCTCGCACCAATCAGCGCTTCGGCGTTATCGCAATCGAGCGAGTTGGTATCATGCAACAAAGTCTCGATAGCCGCGCAGATATGGTGCTAGATAAGTCGTCAGCTGACGTATCAAGAAGTGGACGGCGGGCTGGACGTACGAAGATCATGACGGCAGGTGAGATTACCATCTCGCCACCGACCCCCGCTGCGCTCTTTTTATCAACGGGAAACACACCGTCATCTCCACAACTTTTTAGCAAGAGAGCCAAAGCCAACTTCGTCTCTGCGTAAGCTGTGGGCACTCGGTATTTCGGTTGTTCGAGGTATCCAGGCGGTGGACGGCCTGGATGGTGAGTTGAAGCGTAAGAACGGTGAGCTCGGGCGTGTTCGGATGATTCTTCCGGGTTGAGAAAGACGAGTTTCGACGCTCTTTCCAGTATGATGATGGCTTTTACCCAGCGCAGACTGCGAGGTCAGCCTCGTTCTCTCTTGTTATCCGGCCCGAACCGGGCTAAGCTACTTACTAGCTCCGCTCGTTCGGGTGTTGATAAGATGTGGCGCGGTACAGATCTCGGACCGTCACATCGTCGTGAAGTGTTGCGGAACCCTGCCATCTATCAACAGAGAAGAGATATAGTGGCAGTTGCATAACTCACCGACGCAAGATCCGCCAAGTCTCGAGGAAAGGGTGTGGTGACTTCTTCGTCGGTAAACTCTGATGAAAAGCCAGTCAGGGCTGACGAACTTCGATCGAGCGAGAAGACCGCCCAACCATCGGCGCGTCAGCTCATCGCGTGAATAAGGTGAACGAGGGATACAAACAAGGTGTGTATACGCTCGCCGAGTTCTAGTGCGTCTTCAGGCGGAGGGAGGAGGTAAGGTCGTTGGCGCAAGAGCGGGTTCGTACGTGGTGCAGGAGAGAACACCGTCGATTTGATCTTGTGCAAGCCGCACGACTTGACAAGCCTAAAGCGAGGTAAATGCTCCCGTTGAACAGTTCTAGACCCCGGAGATGCTTACCTGGCTGCATGGCCGCACAGCAAATACCCCTGCCGAATCAGCTCACTCCCGTCGAGAGGTTGATTGAGCTTACCGAGTGGTGGCGACCGTTCATATACTGAAACGCGCTGAGCAAGAACGCCGCGCGAATACAGTCAATCAATCGATCGCCTGTCGAAGCGCTCGCATCGAGATGACGACAAGATGCCTCGTAAAAGTGCTGTTCCATACTGGCCATATTGGGCGCATGGCTCATCCGCGTCGCCCACATGTACTGTCTCGTCAGTATCTCCTCACTCGCAAGCGCGCAAAAGAAAGAAAAGCAGAGACCTACCATGGCGTTCAAGAATGCAAGACCTGGACGACGGCTATCGTTGTGCGCTAAACGATACTTGAATCTTGGGATCGAGAGATCCAGGAAGATCTTGTGATGCTGAAAGAACACCTCAAGTCTTCCATTGTATCAGCTTTCGGTCTTTTCGCTTTACCGAACGACAATCAGCTTACAAGGCAAATCGGGCCGACTCGGTGAGACCGTCACTCTCAAATCCGGCGGGTATGAGTGCTCCCCCTGACGCCTGCTGACCGTCCCCTCTGACTTTGCGTTTTCGACCGCTCTCCGACGGTCTCGTACCGTTATTCGACCCAGAAGACCGACTATCGTTCGGACCCATCAGAAATTCGCCAAGTCGATCACTCAGCCTGTCGACTGGATCAGGTGGGATGGCAGAGTACATGACGTTCATGTTGGCTGAAAATTTCTCTTTTTCCGGTACGCTCACATTCACCGTCGTTTCTGTCGAACGGGTTGTGGAAGTGGACGTTTCGGGTGTGCCCGTGGCGGTCGACATGGACATGGACATTTTGCGAGTAGGAGCCGAGTTGGATCGAGGATGAGCGGGTCGGTTAGCAGGAGCATAGGTCGGTTCAGTGAGTGGTGGCGGTAGCGGTCGTTGTCGAGGCAGTACTGGTGTGTATTGAACTGGCTGGGGGAGCTGGGGGAGCGTTTGATCAGGCGTTTGATGGGTTATGTATTCGTACGATGGTGTTTGATGGATCGTCTGATCGTATACCGGCATGGGTAGGGGCGCAGTGGTATCGGTCACGGCTGCGGGGAGGTACACACCCTCGTGCACGATTCCAGGCTGGTATCCCTCGACGTCCGGCACCGAATATGTTCCATTGGGCGGGACGTATTGAGCTGGAAAAGAACCGGGTTGAGCGAGCAAGTCGCTTCCGTCCGACACGTAGCTCTGCGTAGGCAGTTGTTGCTGAGGAAGATGCTGAGGTAAAGGCGGCTGGTACGTGGATTCGTCGTATGCCGGAAAGGTTGATACCGGCTGAGACGATTGGTACGGGGCGCCATGGCTCATGGTTGCTTGCCACCATGCCGACTCGTCCACGAATCCCTGGCCTATCATCTCGGTGGGCACGTATACATTCTCATGCTCCAACACGGGGATGGAGGATTGGTCCAATGTCGTCCTCGACGGCCGGCGTGAGGTATCGAGAGGGACAGAGGAAAAAGGGTGCGCGAGGGGTTCCGATGAAAAGACCGGTGTCTTTTCTGGCGGTTCCGGAGGCTCCGCTGGGGACGGGTTAGCATATTGACACCCTCATACCGTTTGAAACAGCCGCTCACTATTCGTAAGTCTCGCATGCTGGAGCGGCGTCGAGGTGTATTCACAGGGCTTGTTGTACTTCACGCAGCTCGTGCACGCCGGTCGATCGCCGCTGCATCGCTAACAACCTTCAGCTGCTAGCCCTTGGTGCGATGAGAGACGGCCTGACCGCAGCGCTTGACTCACCAACTTGCGTTTTCTACAGAAAGCACACGCCCTAGTGAGGTCAGATTCGTCCTCAACCAGAAGTCAAAGAGTTGAAGCACTCACATGCCTCGACCTATTGCGTTTTGGAGAGGAGCGGGGGGAAGGCTGTTTTGAACAGGAGTGACGGGCAGATGAAGAGCAGACGAAGAAGCTGGTTTTGTATTAGCATCAGCATCGGGACAGGATTTTGGAAGGCTGATGAACGGGCCGCCGGTCGGGAGACCTGGCCGGCAGGATTTCGGGTGTTTGCGAAGCCGGAGATGGGTATGACTGGCGAGTCCAGAATAGCAGTAAGCACTCACTCTTTCTCGACGTTGATGCAGAAGAGAGCTCTGTTCCAGGACTCGTACTAAGGGTCCGTCAGCGTGTTGATCAGGTTATCCGAACATGCGAGGGGGGTCCACGAGGACAGATCACAGGGAATGCCAGCAGCTGATGCAGCCACATGATCGCGCTAGAATCACCGCTGACTAAACGACGGCCAAGTGGTACGGTACCTGAGGGTGAGAAGGGCAAACTCACCTCGGTTCGCCAGCTTTAGCACCCTGAAAGACTAGGATTATCAGCTGACGATCCTGGGTGTGATCTCATGACGCAAAATGGTCGGAGTGAATGACTGGGACTTGGAACTCACCTCCACCATTCCTAATTCCTTCCCCATTCCCATTCCCATTCCCATTCCCATTCCCATTCCCATTCCCATTCCCATTCCCATTCCCATTCCCATTCCCATTCCCAGCACCCTGATTTGCCCCTCCTAGCAGATACAACAACGATGACGAAGAAGATGAAGCAGTAGGGTGATCCATTTCGAAGTCGACGATCTGATCACGTCACGTCACGCTTCCCCCTTCTCCTGCCTCGTGGGTTGTACCCGTGACTTTCAACCGAATGCGCTATTGACGTTGACGTTGACGCCCATTCGGCTCCCGTGATCAGAGCATGAAACCTTGATTTTACGCCTCGGCGCAGAGTACCTCGATCGACCGATCAATGATCGGCGGTAAAGGGGACCGGAGGGTTTTTCGAATTTGGGCGTGGAGGAACCGATCGTCTTTGAATAATTGTCGAAAGGGCGAAGAAGGGGAGAAGAGATAATGTTGTAGAAGTTGGAAACCTTCCTTTCCCTTCTGTTCCCGTGAATACTGGATACTGTCCCACGAGTTGGGGATGGCAGTAAAGTGCTCGAGCCCCTGGCTCCCTTTGCAACTTTGACCTTCGGTCTTCTATGCCCGTCTACGTGTGTGCGTGTGTGTGTGTGTATGTGTATATGTGTACGTGTGTGCGTTAAGCGTTCGAGGGTGGGAGTGGCCAGGTGGAGTTTGACCGGATCTTGCGCTGAAGCTGGCTGACCACTCTACCTACTTACAGTGCCAGAAGAGCGGAGGAGTGAGGTAAGTGACCGAGAGCCAAACCTTGTTGTCAAGCAGGATGAGCAGGAATGACCAAAGAGCGACGGACGATAGAGTTTCTAATTGATTTCTGTGGCTCATTGCTGATCAGGGGCTCCGACTCATTAGGTACTTGACCCTGACGCCTGGCTCTGACCCCTCGCTCTGAAGCCCGCCTTCGGGACATTATCTACCCCTGGACCGGGTAGTCGGGAATTTTTAGCCGCCCCAACACGTGATTCCTCATCTAAGCTGACTGATGATTCACGTTAATTGCATTGAAAGACAACCGACCTTGATCATGAGTTCGAGCAATGTCACTGAAGGGAAGAAGATCCTGGTGCTCGATGGAGGGATGGTAAGTCCCTCCCTCTCAAGCACACTGCACTACACTCAAGCTCACATGATCAGGGCACGACGCTCGAGAATCTCGGAGTGGACGTTTCGAGCTCGTTATGGGGTTCGGACTTGCTCCTCACTGATCCAGGGCCGATCACCCAAGTACACAAGGGGTATATCGAGGCAGGAGCCGATCTGATCGAGTCAGCCACGTCAGTCCATCCCCCTGTCATTTCCCGCCGCTCATCCGTGTGCCCATGACTGTGCCCATGACTGAAAACCCCTAGATATCCACTCAGCGTCGATGGGATCCGACGTGAATATCCCGGCAAATCAGTAGATGAAGCGGAATCCATCCTGCACAAAGGCATTGCCACCGCCTTATCCGCTTCATCATCTTCCTCGATATCCGTCGTTCTGGCTTTAGGACCTTACGGAGCGACCACCAAACCAGGAGCCGAATATTCAGGACTCTACGCACCGCCTTATGGGTTCGGTACCGTCCTAGATCCCTCTCCTTCAAATTACGCTCCGGACGAGTTCGCCCAATCCGCGGAAGGCGCACTGTCTACGTTCCACGCCGAGAGGATACGTTCTTATGCCCGTTCGAAACAGTGGGATTCGGTCGGATGGATCGGATTCGAGACTATCCCTCTTGTCCGTGAAGTCAAAGCTATCCGGCGTGCTTTAGATGCTATCCCACACGGGAGCGACAAAAAGGTTTGGATAGCATGTACGTTCCCCGATGGACAATCACCCCAATCGACAAGCGACGGTAATAAACTCTCGGTCGAAGAGACTGTCCGATCTTTGCTTATTGGTGAGGGTCGCAGGCCAGATGGAATAGGTATAAACTGTACCAACCCAGCCTACATTCCAGCACTGATCGACACATTCAACGATACATTACGGTCCCTTCCCTTGCGAGACACGAGACCCTGGTTCGTGCTTTATCCCGACGGTGGGCAGGTGTACGAACCTATTAGTCGGAGTTGGTCAAAGGAGAAATTGACAGCGGACGAATGGGCAGATAGGATGATGGAAGTGATTGTCAAGGTGGACGAAAGTGGGCTTTGGGCGGGAATCATCGCTGGAGGATGTTGCAAGACGTCTACGGAGGAGATCAAGGAATTGCGTAGACGGGTCGATCAGTATTTGGAATCGGCATGACGCAGTGACAGTCTCAGGCAGTTCAGTAGGCATGCATTTCGCCCCAAAGTTTTGATCGCACAATGGCCTTCTTCCGTCTACCTCCTGGATTCCTATACAGCGGTTCGGGCAGTAGCCAGCCTCTCGTACACTCGTAGCATGTCGGACTGTCTTGTCAGTCACGCTGACAGAAACATTCCGAAACATGAGATGTGCTCGACTCACAGTAACACCCATGGCCGTGACCTCGGCTCCGGCTCCGGCACCTTGAATGATGAGTGGTCGAGGCGAGTACCTGGCAGTATGGAACGAGATGATGTTGTCCGACCCTTTGAGGGCAGTAGCGAAAGCGTGGTCAAAGTCGTACCTAGCGCGGCGTGTCAGCACCAGGTCGAATCTGCTCGCCGATGCAAGACAACTCGACTCACTTGCCGAGCTTGGCCTCTACTTTACCCGACTTGACATCAACCACCCCGACGTATCTGACGACTTTACCCTCCTTCCTAGCTTCCGAGCGAAGATTATCGAAGTACTCGTCCCCTTCAGCCAATCGGTCGAGGTACTCTTCTTTACTCTGCGCATTGGACAAAACCTCAGGCACGAGAGATTGAGTAGGGACTGAGGCGTATCCTTTCGGCAAGGTCGGTGTACCGGGTACGAGTCGGGATAGGATGGTGAGTTTTCGAGCCACGTCCGTTCCCGACAGATCGTCTCGTGGGTCCGGCTCCTAGTCCGGTCTTCAGTACTGTCCAGCCTGAGTAGTACGATATGACTCACGGTGTACCCCTTGTCTTTGGCGACTTTGACGACATCTGAAAACTTGACGTCTCCACCTTCAACCTTCGAAAACTCATTGAAGATATAACTCAACGTCCCCGAAAAGACCCCTTCAATCTTTTCAATCTCATCACCCGTCTCGACTAGATCCCTAAGTGTCGAGAGGATAGGTAATCCAGCCCCAACGGTCGATTCACCATACATCATCCCTCCCGCTGGCCACGAGTTGCCCACGATACTTTGATACAATGAATCATCGGAAGACGTAGCCTTCTTGTTGGGGGTGACTATACTGATGCCCATTTTGAGGATTTGGGCGTACATCCCAGGCAAGACTTCTGAACCTGTCGAATCGATGAATAACCCCGGTGCGTCGGGGTGGGACGAGAGGACGGAAATGACTGATGACAAGTCGAGTGGCTGACCGTGCTGTTCGAGGATCGGGGCGTAGTTTGAAGGTGTGAGGGGAGAAGCTGGAAGTGGGAGCGAGAGGGAGAGTCGGGAATTGGCGATTAAGATCAAGTTGAATTTACTCGATAGCGACGGGGAGAGCAGCTGGGATAGGATAGCTCTGCCGACTCCGCCGAGACCGATCAGGGCGACTGGGATAGGTCGAGTGGACATGGTGGGGGTGTGCGGTAGGTGATTTAGATGAGACACCAAGAAGATGATATGCGGTAGAAGGTGAGTCTCGACTTTTCGAAGCGATAAGATGCCGGAGAGTTCTACTAGTTTACGCGAAGCATCAACCACGTGGCAGCTCTTCGGCTATCAGCAATGTCCAAGGATGAGTAAGAGCAAGACTTTCGCTACATACAGACTCGTACACCCGCCACAATCATTGGGATTTCCACCTGACAGCAGTCACCAGTTGCAGCGAGCCGAACCACAGCGATCCGTTTCGGCAGCGTGGCCCCGACGAACATCTGCGATGTGGAGATGACATTTCGCCCCCTCCCCTCCTCCTTCAGGCGGTTCGCCTCATCCGCTCTTACCAATCGAAAGAGAGCATACGATGTAATGGCCAAGTACCGAAGGCCCTCAATATCGCTCTCGCAAATTCAAAGTGAAACGTTCGAGACGGCCTCGACATCTCCTGCCGCTTCATCATTTCAGGACGTCCCGCCTCCCGATACTTTGCAGGGCGTGAGGAAAGCCACTGCTCTACCAGCCATGCAGCCCGTCGGTCCCGATCCTGCTGTCAAAGAGAAAGAGGAGGGAAAGGAAATAGAAGTTGAGGGAGTGGTGATACCGCCCAGACCCCGTCCACCGACTGACGAAGGTAAGCCCGAAGTTCAGTACCGAGTCCGGTTTAATTTCAATACTGATAGGCCCAGAATGCTGTATGTCAGGCTGCGTTCACTGCGTATACAACATATACGCCGACGATCTAGAAATCTACACTACAGCACTCGAATCAGCTCGAAAAGCATTGATCGCAGCTGATCGACCGGAAGCCTCTTGGCCCGAGCCCGTTCGGCGAGTAGAGAAGAAGGGAGCTGAGGGGGTGAAGGATGAAGAAAAGGGGAAAGTGACGGATGGGATGGATCCTGTCATGTCTGCTTTTTTGGCGATGGAGAATAAGTTGAAGAGGAAGCAGGTCGCTTCGAGAGGATCGACGGCGGGGGCCGGGTGAGGGCCGGGTGAGTGAGGGATGAAAGATTATCGATTTCGATCGTCCTGATCGGAGATCAATCTTGGCGATCCTCGCTACCGATTCTGGACCGACACGGTCTACTCCTTTTCAGCGGTCAGTCGACTTTCGACTTCGATGAATGCGGGTGGTTCGGACACTCGATCGAATCTCCAGGACTCGGCGGTGGTATCAGCTTATTCCGCGTCGAAAGTGGGCAGCTCCCGTCCCGTTCGCAGGACGCCGGAGGGTCGTGAGCATGCACCTAGTATAGACCTTCAGCTGTACGGTCTTCCCAATCCCTAAAGCATAGCTTAAAAACATATCATGCATCCAGTGATCATCAACCTAGGCCGTTTTGTCACTTGGCGCCACGCGTGAACAGTGCACCTCCACTCCGAGTCTCGCAATCCAGTCCTCTATTCCTGCTATAAACCATGACCATGACTATGCGTAGATGACCACGACCTGAATCGCCCCGCAACGTAATGACCACCGACACCGACGATCCGCTCCAAGCGCTAGAGCTCGAATCGCTTGATGTTGATTCTCTCTTCTCAGCACTTACAGCCGTGGAGAAAGTCCGTCCCGCCTTCATTCTTTCTCAGTCAACCTAGCTGATCTCGCAGGCTATCCCAGAACTATTAGGTTGTGTGAAACCTATTCTATCGGATTTATCGTCGCCCCTGTCAGCGCCAGCGGTCGAAGATGGAGAAGCTAGACAGGCCGTTGAGAGATACATGACCCTCCTAGACGTACGTCTTGTTCCCACCTCCCTCTCTTCCATATGAACACGAATGGAAATAGCAACGAGCTGATAAGGGTATAGAAGATCCAATTCGTACTCCGTCAAACGGTTTATTACCTCCACGAAACCAAAGCTTCATCCAATACCCTCCGTCCACCTCCTGCCGGTTCAATACCAACTCCATTCGCTTCTACCCTTCCTTCTGCCGGAGGAGGAGGGGGTCAAGTAGAATTAGGTCTCTACGGACGTCGTATAGAAGCGAAGACGCTCGAAGAGATGGCAGGAGCGTTAAAGCGGATAAGGGAGGAGCAGATTCAAGCCGCCTAGGCTAAGCATGTACACAGATAGTAGGATACGCGGTACATCACATCATGTAATATAAATCGAAATCGAGCGAGCGAAAAGCGAAAGGGGAAAAGCTACACTACAACACTGCGTGGGATACCGCGAGGAACATCCTCAGCGAGGTATCGAGACTCTTAGAGCGGAGTTTATGACCTCTCGCCTCGGAGTCGTCGAGCCAGCTGCAAGTCCTTGGGCTGGATCGTAACTCGCTTAGCGTGAATCGCAGCGAGGTTAGCTAGAGTGAATCAGCTCGTTGTCCTAGCCTTCACTCAGGGAGCGTGGAGCTTACTGTCTTCGAAGAGCGAGACGAGGTAGGCCTCGGACGCTTCTTGCAGAGCACCAATAGCGCTCGACTGGAATCGCCTAGACCGTCAGCTTGGCCCTCGCGCAAACCAAGGCGAGATGCGAGGCTTACAGATCAGTCTTGAAGTCCTGAGCGATCTCTCGGACGAGTCGCTGGAAAGGCAACTTCCTAATCAGAAGCTCGGTTGACCTATCGCATCAGTACCAAGCATAGAGCAGAGCAAGAGAAAAGCAGGCTCACTTCTGGTACCTTCGGATTTCTCGGAGGGCGACAGTACCGGGCCTGTACCTGTGGGGCTTCTTGACTCCTCCAGAAGCCTGAGGGGCGGACTTTCGAGCGGCCTTGGTGGCGACTGCGTGTGTGAAGGGGTGGGTGAGTAAAAGTAGGAGAGGAAGTAGTTGGGGGTTAAGTGGAGGGAACGAAAGGCGATGATCAGCTGGATGCATGACTCGAGATGAGATGGGCTCACGCTGCTTTCGGGGAGCCTTTCCACCAGTGGACTTTCGGGCGGTTTGCTAGAGAGGTCAGATTTGGTCATGGAGAGGTATGAGGGGGGAAGGGAAAGTCGAGGAAGGGAAGGTCGAGGTGAATGTGGTGGAGGACTCGAGGTGGGGCAAAAGGTAGAGCATGAAGCATGCATGCATGCGGGATATGGGAGATGGATGAGGGGTGCTCATGCATGCATGCATGTGTAAGCACAGGCGAAGGGGGAAGGTGATGTGTGAGGGTTCGAAGTGAGGCGGAGTTGAAGTAGAGTGATGTGAACACCTCCTTCTCTTCCTCCTCGCCGCTCGCTCGTAGACTATGCATGGAAAGGCTATGCACTCACCTTAGTTCGAGCTACATCGTCAGCTTTCTTCCATGTCCAATAAAAGGCAGAGGTAGCTTACCCATTATGTATAAAGATGATTGATGTCTGGGTAATTGATGAGTAACGATGAAATGGTAATGAGCAGTGATGAAACGTTGGGGGGGAAGAAGGATGTATCGCCTCCTCCAACCCTTTCCAGACCCCCTCCGGATCGACGCACTCGCAGCTCGGAATGGAGGTTGAGGGACACTGGGCTAATGCCGTAACGCCGAAACTCTCTATTCGAGTGAGGCGGCTTCAGAAGCGGTGGGCTGAAAATACGTTGATCCCGGTTTTAGGAAAGGGAATTACCGGGTGAGGGTATAGCTTTTGGAATCGAGTGGGGAAGGGAGGGGGGAGGGGGTCTTCATTGGAGTATTGCTCCTTTCCGTCTTCGATGATGCATGCATATTAGGGCCTTAGTGAGTGGCTAGAAGCTTCGGCTGGATACTCACCAGCTGAGAGCGCTTCAAATGGAATGCATGACGAGAGATGTTGACGTGAAAAATAATGATGGTCGGAAGATTGAGTTTGCGATGATTCGCCGCGCCACCGCACTTCTTCAATTCGCGTCGATCTGAACCTTCGACGTCTTGCCCCTTGGATATTGGTATAACATGCGTGGCCGTTGCACGCATATGAAGGTGTCGGAGCGCAGTCTGCATGGCTCAACACGACCGACGTGCATCGTCTTGCATAGACATATAAAGCTTCAATAACAACCCATTTCCGACCCCCCCCCCAACCCCTGTCTGTTCGGAATTTCCCCTTTTTCCTACTGCTGCAGCGAACAAGCCCACAACGCACCGACAAACGTGAGGATCTGGATATCAGCGAGAAAACTGGTGCGAAGTATCGCTTGGAACTTACAAGACGAGGTCTGACTTCGACGATATCTGTTTGATCAGCTCTACTCCTCGGTCTGACCATTCAGGGACTCACCTTCTGGGACCAAAAAGATCAGGGCGTTCATCTTTCGAGCAATCGAGATGGCCAATTTGGCTGAGACGTCAGCATGGGACATACACATCTTGATGTGGACAAAGAAGTGGACCCGCCATTCTGCCTCTTGTCCTCGTCGCTGTTTCCCTGGTTGACGAGCGAGTAATCGACATAACCCGGTTTGATAGCATTGAGTAAATCCAAGAAAAACACCGCATTGCTCAATGAGGGATCCTTGAAACTCCTCATGCTCGAGCTCTTGCCGCCAGACTTGACTTTCTCATTTGCCCACTTGACCATTTCAGTATCCGTCACTCCCTTTCCGTTCTTCGAGATGGAAGCGAGCGTCTGATTGATGGATAATCGCATCAATTGCCAAACTAGACCGAGGACCAGAGTGCGTGTACCGTCGACAATGTCTGATCCTTGAATACCGACAATGTGCATTCCGTTCGATTTGGCCAGGTCGACTGCGTAATTTGTGTTTTCGACTGCTTTGAATCGGGATAGTTCTTGGTCGTCTTTCGGTTTGGAAACGCGGCGCCAAATGACCGAGCCAGGGATGACCTTGTCGAAACCTTGTAGGAGGATGTATCCGTCCTATAACCTCATCAGCAACTCGATACCAAGTGGCGCCCTATACTATACCGACCCACCTTGAGGTTTTCGAAAAAGTTGTAGACTCCTGGCTCGACGTCGAGCGAGTTCAACCAAAGCGTAAACACCCTCGCTTCCCTCTCTCCCTCAGCATCAAAGTCCTCAATCTCAGGTGGTGCTTCGGCCTCTTCGAGCGGTGCGAGCCCGGGCCAAGTGTTGAACAAGTTGGCGACAAAGGCCAAGTTCAATTTCGGGTTCCCTGCAACGAGCGAGTTGGGCGTGAGGAACCGTCTGCATCCGATCTTGTCGGCGTTCTGGAGGACTTGTTCGGCTCGTTGGTGCAGGTCGGTAGTTTGGAGTGGGGATTTAGAACATTGATCGGGTTTGAGCTGGTTCAACAGGATCGTGTAGTTCTCTCCGTCCGACACATCTTTTGTAAAGTTGGTCACCCTGCGAGCGTATCAGCCAGGTCTTCCCCCGTATCATGGATGAACGACGAGTAGTTATCCGGACTTACCGCCTGGGGTGATTGGCAGCTTTGAGGTGGTAGTTGAACCACCTTAACAAGATCTGATCAGGAGGCAACCTCAAAAACTCCTCCAAAGTCTCTCCATCATCCAACAACCGATACAATTCCGGATGAACCTTGATATCAATCTTGCTCAACAATCCTCTCCGGATAATCTGCCAGATCAAACCCAAAATCAAGTGTTCCCTGCCTTCTTCAATGTCGGACGGACCGATATTGACGACTGAACATCCGATACCCTTGGCCGAGGTGATGACGATATTGTTGTTCTCGGTCATTTGGAACGCGTTGAGGGATTTCTTGGTTGGTTTGTTGAGGACTCGCTCGTCGATCGTCTCGGGCACCGAGTCGTTGATGAGCTTACACAGAATCAGACCGTCTAATCCCATCAGCGTGCCATTGCTCGAGAAGAACGGCGCGACTCACCTTTGCATTCGTCAAAGAGCTGCATCGTGTCGGTAGGGATGGGGAGGAGGTGCCCGATGTCCTTGTCTCCCGCTAGGACCTGGAAACTCATAAGTCCGGCGTACCCAGCCTCGCTGCTTCAGACTCACACCATTGATGTGATCCGTGAACGAACGTCTCTCATCCTCGTTGATGCTGTGTGTCGAGTTTGATCCTGCTGTACCCTTGACAGCGATCCGGCCCTTGTTAGTCTCCAACCTGTCCCATCCATTAGCTGACCTTTCTGTAGTCGCATCACGGGTGAAGCTCACACTGGCTGACTCTTGCCCGCTTTTAACAACGAGTGCAGCTGAACCCAATCTTCCACCTCGAGCCGACCGGACGAATCCACATTGACGTTCTTTATCGTCTCTCGAGCCTGCCCTCATCAGCGAGCGTGCGCGAGCAGCTGACAAGGGATAGTGGACGCACCGAATCGTAATCTGCGTCTCCTGATTGTTGCAATGCCGATATAACGGCTGCTTTGTCCAGTGATCCCTTATCATCCACATCGATCTGCCTGATGGACCTCTGTCAGACCGGAAGGCACCGCGGGTGGGGATTGACTCACTTGAACTTGTTGATCAGGTCAAAGATCTCGTCCTGCTTGAACTCGGGGTACTTCTTGCTCAACTTGATAGCCTGCATCGTGACGAGACTGTGAGTGTAGAGAGAAGTATAGAGCGGTGTAGAGGATTAACAAGAGTTCCGGGTGGGTGAATACGTCACTGACTTGGCTATTGTGCTCCTGACAGCTCGGCGCCGACCAGGTTTGATTCCGTCTTTCTGGCCGCCGTGGTATATACAGTGCCCGACTGCGCTCGATATCATGCATACATTGGGACACAAGGATATAGGTACTACATACATTCGATCAGACGATATCCCAGATTTCCTCCTACACCAAGTCAGTACACATTGCAAGCGCTGAGACAGAGATCACCCACCATTGCACAACAGAACTTGCCACAAGCGACACTCGCCGAGAGCGAGTAATCGCTTATAGAGATCTTCTGGTCGACCCACTGATCTGCAAAGTTGTCCGCACTGCACTGAGTCAGCCACTGGCAGGAATGATCTAGACAGAAGACTCACCCTCGGGCCATGGCACCGACAAAGACCGCGACCGAGTGCGTCTCAGGCAAGGTAGGTAGGAATTGGGACAATCGGATCGTCGGCGCATCAGCCGATAGCGCTGAGTACGTCAATAAGGTACTTTAAGAGGTCCGAGAGCATGATAAGAACAACATACTGAGCTTGATGGTATTTGTTGGGAAGTGGTCAGTGATTGGATTCTGCAAGATCAGCTATCACCCCTCAGTCGACATAGTTTGGACCCACCCTGATGACACGTAGGAGTTTCTCGGACCCGTTGACACCTCGGATACTGAGTTTGTGAAGTAGTTGAACTGTATCCATTAGCGAATCATCCAATTGGCTCCGATTAGGGGGACATACCCATGAGACCGGAGAATCGCTTGAACGTCCTTGGAATCCTGACACTCGGGTTGACCTCGATAAGCACGCCCTTGGCCGTATGTATGTAGACCTGCAGCAATCCCGCTTTGTTGAGCGGTGAATCGAGTAATGTCAAAAGGCACTACACGAGCTCAGCGACCCATCTCTCCCTCTTGTGAGTGAACACCCACTTACCTGGTGTGTGATGTCGGGTCTGGCGTCTGCAATGTCTCGGCCCGTCTTGGCTAGGATACCTTGATGGTCGTCACAGTTCAATAAGGCGTATTTGGCTTCTTTGCCCATCGAGTTCTTGCCTCCGCTCCCTGAAGACACTTTGTACGCTTCCAAACATGCCTACAAGCCCATCAGCGATCCGATCCACCTCACTCTCCAAGCAGGCTCGACCTACCTGCGATAGGACCACGATCAAACGCCTAGTATTCTCCTTCTGATCAGCCGACTTGGGCACAGTAGCTGCCTTCGGTACGAAATCCGCCCCAGGTGCTGTTCTCCTCGAATTCGGTAATGGTCTTGTAACCCTCGACTTGGCAACTGCGGCAGCTACATCCGCCGAAGCGTCGACTTCTTGCTCATCATCTTCGTCGGTGACTTTCGTCTTGGAAGACGAAGCAGTAGGAGTGAGAGGTTTCGAAGGGTTAAAGACTGGTGCAGAAGCTGACATGCGAGTAGACTTGGGCGGAGGGGTCGGGGATGAGTGGGACGCTCGACGTTTCGGTGTGGGCGGAGCGGCCTGATCGGGCATGGTAGCGAGTGTGCGCTTCGGCTGGACGAAAGAGGATGCGGAATGAAGGCGGTAGATGGGGTGTAAAGTAGCTGAAAGAGGATACTGATGGCTTGCTTCTCGACTTCGGGCTCGGTTCACAACTCAAAATTCCGTCACACGAATCAGGAACGGGACCAAAATTTCCGTCACACTTCACTACCAATTCCTCGTGCAACAGGTAGATATCCAATGACGTGCATAAAACCACCGACCAAACTACCTAAGCAGCGTGGAGGATGTCCAAGAACTCCTTGCCGGCAGTACCAGCGGGAACAGACTTCTTGACGGAACCCTTTGCCTTTCGCTCTTGTCGGAGCAACTCCTGTCGTCGGAGAGTCTTGGCGTAAGGGTTGAGTCGGAAGAGAACAGCCTTGTTTCGGAGCGGGTTCTTCTTCTGGGTGAAGGGTCCTGGCGGGGTATCAGCAGTGCACGATGATTAAACGTGAAAGGGGAGCACGACCCGGACTCACGCTTGTAGGTCTTTTGACCGCCCTCTCGGACGACAGACTGGATCTCGTCAGAGTTGATGAGTCGGGTGACGTCGGAAGTGGTGATCTTGGCCTGGGGGAGAACGAAGCCGGACTTCTTCTCGTAGACAGAGTCGAGAGCGGCAATGGCGGATTCGGTCCAGATGATGAATCGACCGACGTGACCACCGGGAGCGAGCTGGAGGAGGTTGAGGGACTCGACGGGGCAAGTCTCGACACCTGGAACGTTCTTGAAAGCTCGAACGATACCCTCGTCCTTGGCGTAGACGACCAAGGGACCCCTTCGCTGCCTGTACCTCCTGTTCCTCATCTTTCCCTTACCGGCCCTGACCTTTCGGGAGTTGGACACCTTGGTGATGTCGGGGTAAGCGGCGACGGCCTTGAGCAGGTCGACGGCGGCCTTGGTCTTCTGAGTCGACTCGATGGACGAAGAGATGACCAAGGGGCACTCCTGGATCTGCTCGATTCGGTGACCTCGGGCGAGGACCAAAGAGGGAAGGGCGGAAGCGGCCAGAGCGGAGGCGACGGCGTATCGCTTCTGGTTCTGGTTGATCTTGACGTGCCACTTTCTCCAGGTCTTGGTCGGGGCGAACATTCGTCCACCTCGGCACATGTTACCGAAAGCGGCCTGTCCGGATCGCTGGGTTCCTCCACCACCAACTCGAGGAATTCGGGCAACAGCTCGACCAGTACCCCAAGACTCGGCAGAGGTCTGGTGACCGGCCTTCTCGGAGACGGCGTAGGCCTGTCGTCGGTTCTTGGCCATGGACTCTGGTCAGATCAGCGAGGGTCCAGGAGAAATGATTTCTGGGTTGTTGTCTGAGCGATTCCATCGATTCCAGCTCTGTCCATGCTTATCCTTCCCTTCTCGTCTAAGCTCTTCCTACAGCGCCATCGTGCTCTTTTCCCTCCGATCTATCCATCCACTCCTCCATGATCGACTGCCCATACGACAACCCTTCCCTCTGTCTTGACTCACTGTGGACCTGCTGGACGACGTCGAGCCTGATGGGAGCGGTGAAGACGCTGGGGAGGGGCAAAGAGCCGGAGCTCTCTCCCTCAGCGGAGAAGACGGAGACGGTAGGTCGAGCGGCCATTTTACTGAATATACGATGAGCGAACGGAAGGTTGAATACCGTGAATGGTTCCCACTCACGAAGATCAAGCTTGACGGTTGAAGAAAGCACTAAGGTCTCAGCGTTTGCAGCCAAAAGTCGTCGGCAGCATGCAGCGGGGCAAAGATGGAATTCGGCGTTTCGTGCGATTTTGGATCGGGATTAATGGCAAGGGAGTGTGGCATAATCTGCTTCCGTTGACTTCACCCCTCCTCGACGCGTCTGGTCCTCGTCCACGTTTCTAGCTGCGCGGAGTGAGACCAAGTCTGGCACTGCATAGCCGAAAGCAGTCATCACCTACTCCTTTGTACCCACATCTCCCTTTGGCACGAGAGTAACGGCGACGTCCGGTAAGGAAGCATAGCTTGTATGTCTCTCTTAATCCTTGAGATCATCCCTCTAAAGCCAAGACACAACCCCGCTGATCAGACGTTTCCCGCTCAGGCAAAGCATTGCTCCCTACACCGCACCACAGCTCGTCGGCGCCCTCGCCGCAGCCTCGCTCTAGCCCTCAATGCAGAGAAATAAGGGACTATCCTCTACCTCTTCGTCATCCTCATCACATCGAAACGCAACCACTTCCCTCCGTCGAGCACTTCATCACCACAACGAAGAAGACGACGACGTTTCGGATCCAAGACCTTGGGAGACTAGAGGTCCACTCAACTTATACGGGTCGAGCAAAGATCACCTAGGTACACTCGGAGACAGGAGCTCGAGTCCCGTTGGCGATTTACCGCTATATGAAATGGAGACTAGGCGTCGGAACAATGTCAGTGCGGGAACAGGATATGGAGAGAAGGAGGCTGTAGTTGCCGGAGACGCATTCGGGATGGGAGGAGAGAACAAGGAGCTATTGATGGATGATGGTGATTCAGGCAAATGGGGTAAAGGGTTTGGAAGTGGACCGGGGTACGGTGGGAGAAGAGATCTACCGCCGAGGCAAAGGCGTATACCGGGATGGGTGAGTAGGACTTGACGTCTCCGGCTAGTCAAGCTTGACCGCTAACACTCGGTTAGAGAGGATTCATCGTCGAGAACGAGGAGTGGGTTTGGACCGCGGTCTACACAATTTTGTCCATGTTCACGCGGTTCTGGCGCATCGGAGCCGCCAACTACGTCGTCTGGGACGAGGTGAGCTCCCACGACCCCAAAAACAATGCGACTGCCTATATTGACGATGCCCAAAGGCACACTTTGGCAAATTCGGGTCCCACTACATCAATCGTGATTTCTACTTCGACGTCCACCCTCCCCTCGGAAAGATGCTAGTCGGCCTCGCGGGTTTGCTGTCGGGCTACAACGGAGGATTCGATTTCAAGTCGGGTGTCGAGTACCCCGCAGACGTACCCTATACGGCTATGCGGGTGATGTTGGCCAGCTTCGGTGTGGCGCTAGTCCCCATCGCTTGGTGGACGGCGGGGGAAATGGGATGGTCAAAGTACGCCCGGCACTGGGTCACTATCTGTGTCCTCTGTGGTGTGTACCCTCCCTCAGGTCCTGCAACTGATTCAGAGCATGGCTGACACAGTAGACGTTGGATGGCTGTGTATCTCCCGGTTCATACTGCTCGACTCGATGCTCCTCTTCTTCACCTTCACGACCACCCTCGGACTAGTCAAATTCCACAATCAACGCCATGATCCGTTCAGCGATGATTGGTGGATCTGGCTCATCTTTACTGGATGGTCCATTGGTTGCGTCTGTAGTGTCAAGTGGGTCGGCATGTTTGCCATGGCCATGGTCGGTGTCTACACTGTCGAGGATCTCTGGGAGAAGTTCGGTGACCTCTCCATGCCGGTTGTGAGTATACCTCAAGGCTGGTCTGATGAGGCTGATGAGGATAGCGGACGTACATCAACCACTGGATCGCTCGAATTGGGGCCCTAATCGTATTCCCATTCATCGTCTACGCTACCTGCTTCAAAATTCACTTCATGATCCTGAACCGCTCTGGACCGGGTGACGCCCAAATGTCGTCACTTTTCCAAGCCCATCTCCGCGGAAACGATTTCGGCGAATCACCTCTCGAAGTTGCTTTCGGCTCCAAGATCACGCTGAAAAACTACGGCTACGGAGGAGGTCTGCTACACTCTCACGTCCAGACCTTCCCCGTGGGCTCGCTGCAGCAACAAGTGACGTGTTATCACTACAAGGACGAAAACAACAATTGGATCGTCACACCCGTATGGGGAGCCGACCCCGTCGACCCAGATGGCGAAGTGCAGTACCTCCACAACGGCGATGTCATCCGTCTAGTCCACCAATCTACCGGCCGAAACCTTCATTCTCACCCTATCGCCGCGCCAGTCACGAAGGAACACCACGAAGTGGCCGGGTACGGCAACGAGACCATCGGAGATGATAATGATCTTTGGATCGTCGAGATTGTCGATGATACGCACGCCGGCAAGAAAGGCGCTGCGAACGGGCGGGTCCACTCGTTGACTACTCGAATGCGATTCAAGCACAAGTTGCTCAACTGTTACCTCCGAGCGGCTAATTCGGTCTTGCCGCAATGGGGTTTCAAGCAGGTCGAAGTGACTTGCGACAAGGAGAATAACCCGAAAGATGTGCACACATACTGGAACGTCGAGTCGCACTGGAATGACCGATGTAAGTTAGATGACCGCTTTTGTGGATCAAACGGACACCGGCTAATCTGGCTTAGTACCTCCCGGAGACGTCAAGCTGTACAAGTCACCGTTCTGGCGCGATTTCGTCCATCTCAACGTTGCCATGTGGACTTCCAACAATGCACTAGTACCCGACCCGGATAAGGAAGATATCCTCGCTTCGGTACCCACAGACTGGCCGTTCCTGCGTCTCGGACTGAGGATGTGCGGATGGGGCGACAATCAGATCAAGTATTACCTACTCGGTACACCGGTCATTTATTACTTCTCGACTGTATCTCTGGGACTGGGATTGTTGATTGCTTTCTGGTACGCGGCCAGGATTCAACGGCAGTACAAGGAGTGGTTGCCTGGTACGTACAGTCCAGCCAATTTCGCAGTGGAGCCGAAGCTGATAACATGGTAGGGCAGTTTGAGCATTTCTTGTATGTCGGCAAGACCGCCTTGGCAGGATGGGCTTTCCACTATTGTAGGTCTCGGTCCTTGCTCCCGCTAGTTCATTCCTGACGGACAGTGCCTTTCTTGATCATGGGCCGAGTCACTTACCTGCATCACTACGTAAGTGCCGCACCTTTTTTTAAAACCAGCATCGATCAGCTAACGCTCGTACAGTTGCCAACACTATGGTTCGCGGTCCTCATGGCTGGCCATGTGCTCGATCACACGCTACTCGGCTCGGGTCGCTGGTCACCTCGGACACGTTTCGTCTGGTTCGCCTTATGGACTCTGGCCGTCGTCGTCAATTTCTGGTGGTTCAAGGACTTTGCAATGGGGATCTACGGATCAGTCAACGAGCACAAGGGCTGGCAATGGAGGCGAAGCTGGAACGTGAGTATTTTCTTTCCCTTGTGACCGCGCCCCCAGCTTACAGGAAATAGGTCTACAACTAGACAAGCAACCAAAACATCAATTTTCATGGCAGATATAGACGCACTATGATGAACGCAATGTCCACATCTCGTACTTATACTTGACTCCCTTCTCCTCGTTCTCCTCATCCACGTCGAATCCGATCCATTTACACAATTCCACGTGACTCTGTTTCTCCCATTGTTCCTCGGCCGAGAAGTCGTGGAGGAACGTATCGCATTCGAAATCCTCCAGGACTCGAGTGAGCAATACCCGATCGACTAGGGGTGGGGTAGATTGGAAAGCGAGGTTGTACAATTGTGACCCACCGATCAAGAATGCTCTTGACCCACTCTCGACAGCGGCCAATGCCGAAGGTAAGGAATCATGGACCGGTGTTCCCCTAGACCCCATCAGCTGAGCTACCCACATGACAAGCTCACAAGTTAAGGTCCTTCGACCGTGAGATAACGAGGTTCTGACGATCTTTCAATGGCCTGAATCTCGACGGTATCGATTCCCATGTTTTACGACCCATGATGACTGCGTTCTTCTGCGTCGAGGAGGGGGTAGTACTAGTGGCTACCTACGCGATCAGCCCAAATCCCAACTCGACTCGTACACTGACGGACCTTTTGCGAAATACTTCATTTCTCCTGGAAGACGCCATGGCAAGCTCCCGTTCAGACCTATTCCATTCGATTTGGTAGCTGCCACGATGGCGGTCAGGCCATGACTCGACGAGGACGACATAATGAGTGAGCGAGCGAAGTTAAGTCATGATTGGTCGCGTTTGAGACGCGTCTCGTCAAGGTGAGATCATACTTATCCGGGCGGAGGGAATAAAGAAACGGGTCGCAGCCGGTGCGTCATCGCATTCACCCACTCGACGTTGCTGTCGACACATATCTCCCAAAGCAAGCAGCATGCCCGTAAGTCTATCAACCAGGTAACGTGGAGCAAGTCGACTGATACCCCAGGCGTATCATTCGGCATTCAATGATGACCCGTCCGTCAGGCAGATTGGCAATATGGCCGTCTTGCCCATCTCGACCAAGATCAGGGGACCCGCCCCGATAGCGTGTGAGTGACTCTCGTGCGCAACAAATGGCAGCGACCTCGAGTGTCTTGGACATACCCATGAGATAGTACCATCACCTGCTCGTTGCTGACTCCTCAGCCGACCCAAACACGCCAGATATCATCGAAGAGGCTCTCGACCTATTCCGCGCAAACTGCCTATTCCGCAACTTTGAGATCAAGGGTGAGTGCAGTCTTTCTGCTAAGGCTTAGCGAGGTAGGTGGGGCGGGCAGCTGACAACATTAGGACCCGCGGACAGATTGTTGATCTATTTGATCCTGTTCATTTCGGAATGTCTGACCAAATTGGCTCCCACTGGCGGTCGACCTAGTCCCGGCCATCAAGAAGCTACCAAAGTCCTCTCTACGCTGGCTGTGGATACGTTCGCACTTCCCGGAGACGCTGGGTTCCCGCTCAACAGCCTGTACCACGCCCCTGGGTCTAGGCAGGATGCCGGTGAGTGTTGTCCCACGCTTTGGCGCTAGGTAGCCCTGCTGATTTGACTTAGACGCACTTCGGTCGTACTTGACTCAAACGCGGTCGGAGCTCGCTATTCGATTGTGCGATCGACTATACCCTCAAGAGCAACAGCTCGGCGCAGATGGTCAGCCTACGGGACAGATGGGCGGTAGGCAGGGTAAACCGAGTAAATGGTGGATGGCCTTCCAGAAGAGGAGGTGAGTGAAGTGTGAATTCGCACAACGTGGGGTGCGTGCTGATGTGCAGGTTCATGGGCAGGAGCCTTGGTGCTTAGACCTAGCATTGAGCAGAGCACGTGGGAGAGGTGGGAGGTGCGACACGAACAGCTTGTAGGAGAAAGGATGTAAACCTTTGAAGATATCCTCCCGGGTGGAGCCGGGGCTGAGACGCATGTTGCGTGGGTACGTGAAAGGGAGCCATTCGAGGGCCTGAGAGATATAAGAAGGGTACCGAGTGGAGACGAGGGAGGCACATACCAAAGCTCATCCCCACTTTTGCTCATCACAAGACAAACTAACCTATCCACCACCAAAAAACCAAAGCCCCACTCACCATGTCGTCTGAACCCTCTCACCTCTCTGACTACGTCAAGATCCCCACCAAGGTTGATCTGGACAGTGATGTCTCACAATCTCCCGTCATCACCATCACCCCGGCCACTCTGACTTTCACCACTGGCTTACCTACTCCACCCATTACCCCAACCGCTACTTCCACAGTCTCATTCCCGAAACCCATTCTCAAGACCAAGAAATCCACCACCCCAATCTCACATTTCACTCACGTCGTCACCCCAACGCCTCCAGTCGACCCACTCAGCCCTCATCCATCATTACACGCCCCGCTCAAACGCCATCTCGCTTTACTCCACCCTTCTACCCCGACTCAGATTGTCGAATTCTGCGCCGTCAGGCTTTTATCGAAAGATCGACCACACGGGTATCAAGGTGATTGGACTCCGATTTACGAACCTGATCAAAGTGGAGTCAAGGTCGACCTCGCCGCGGCTGGTTTGGGGTTGGATGCGCCGAGAGGCTACGCTCGGCAGCAATCGGATCAAGGGGAAGGTAAGGGGACAGACAGGAGGTTGGAAGGGATGTACGCCGTTGCCAGGGAGAGTTGGGCGGCGCTCGAGTGCAAGTCTCCTGATATCAACAAGGTCTGACTTGTCGATCATCACGCGACGTATGTACGAGTACACTAGAGGATGCATGAGGTAAGTTACAGATGGTGCGGAGACAGTGCGGCCGTACGCCCAAAAGCGTCGATCACGAGTGATACGCGAGCTGTGTCGATCGCGTCGCGTGTATGTACCTCGTCTGGTTGAAGCGCAGTAGATAACTTGGTATCGCCCTTGATATTTTCTCTGCAGTGTCAGTGTTCGTATGATAGCTGGCAGTATGTGGCATGTTCAACAATAGGAGGTTCTAAGTCCAGTAGTAGATGTCCGATTGGATTTGTGCCTCGAACGGGTTGAAGCGTGTCGTAATTCATCGACTGCGTGCGGGTCATCGTCGTCGACCATCTACTGCATACTGCAACAATTCCAGCTGCATATCTCATCTTCCCATACTCTCTTCCCGTCAATTTCGAGCACAAATATACATACTTTTGTCTCCCGTCTGCATCTCGCCACTGAACCTATCGCCAAAACACATACGGGCACTCCGCTTGATTCATAATCATCATTCAACCGGCTGCGCAAATCTCTTCCCATCCCCCCATCCTTTCCGTCATCTCGCGATTCCCTGGCTACGATACGATACGACACGGTCACGAGGGCGACAATGAGTGTCTGGTTGGATTAGATAGCGAAGGGCGTATACGTTGAAGCCGAGTCAAGTGGATAGTGGATAGATTAGCCTCGGTCATTCCCCGACAATAGTCACCGGCGGCATCACCTTTGTCTTTTTCGCCCCTTCGCCCTTCTTCTCCGTCGATCAGATCAGCAATAACTTCGTCTCGATTGATCGTCGTCAGAATAAGGTGTGAATCTCGATAGGTCGCCATGTCTCACGGCAATCCTATCAATACGGCTTTGACGCCACGGTTATCGGTACAGACCGCTTCACCCCAAGCTGGTCCGTCATCATCTACACCGAGCTCGGGTATAGCTGCGAGTGGATCTGGATCGCTTGGACGTCGACCATTAGGTGCCAGACGGCGCGGAGTGGCTGCTGGACTATACGTCGCCAATCCCGATAATTCGGATGATGAAGGTGCTTCACCCGTTCGCACGTCCCCCGTCACTGCCAGTAGCACGAGTAGCGGAGGACCTCGGAATTTACCTCCTCCGAACAACAATAGTCAAGAGGACGTACCTCGAGGTTTACCTACTATTCCACAACCACAACCGACCCCTCCTCTAGCTCCACCCCAATCGACATCTACGCCAAACCTCCTCAGTCCTACACCTCCTCAACCTCCTCCTCAACCCGATCGACATATGGCCCGACGCGCATTCACATCACCCATGCCTCCCCCAGATCTAAATCCTCATCCTTCGCATAGGCCGGGGGAAGTAAGACATGGGAGTCTAGGAGGAGGAGGTAGTGGTGCTGGTGCAGCAGGTCTTCCACCACCTTCACCGTCACGTGCCGCTCGTCCAGCCCTCCCTAGTCCACCTACACAATCGTCACCCCCACCTCAGCATGGTCACGATGGTCGACCTTTACCGCCCAATCCGCGTATGTCGAGTCCGGAGGAAGTGCTCAGTCCCGTCAGTGGTGATAGCGTGAGGAGAGTCAGGGCTGGATCGTTTAATGCCGCGCCGAAACGGCTGCTGCAGGTCACTACCGACAATGAGCAGTTCACACTGGTCGACATCACGGGCATGAATACGGCGGAGGCTATCAGGGATCGGATCTTCTCAAAGGTGAGTCTTGGGCCAGAGTAATATCTGTAAAATGGTAGAAGCTCACTCACACTCTCAGCTTCGGTTCCGCGATGACGAGTATCCCAATTTATCGCTGCAGCGGACGGAATACGGAGAAGACCCGGATCCTCACACCCTCTCTCACGACGAGTTATGCCAGATCTGTCATTCGCATGGAGATCACCGAGCGTCGCTTAAATTTCTCGTTCTCCAAGGCGTACCCTCATCTTCCGCAGCAGTCGTCCCACCCGTCAAGGACACTACAGTCCGCGACCTCTCTTCCCCTATCGACAGTACACCTAGCGATCGGACACGAGCTCGACAAAGTCAAGCATCTTCGTCAACACATACCAGCTCAGTCGGTTCTTCAAGCTTCGTTCATACCCCTCCACCACCTGCACCACCACCTCTCCTAGATGAGCGGTACGGCAATGGAGGCGCCTCGACTCCTCGTATGCCGGAACCCCTTCCACCGCAAGCGGGACCCAGTCGGCGGACGTCCCTCCTTGGACTCGATATGGGCGGAGAGGATGACGGGATGGACGCCGCTACTCGCGAGCTTATTGCACAGCTACAACGAGAGGACGAGGAAGAGCGGGTCCGGGAAGAAGCTAGGCTGAACCAGCTCAGGGCGGACGAAGAATTGGCTAGGAAGGAACAGCAAAGTGAGGCGCAGGAATGGCAGGCATTGCAAGAGGAACAGGAGAGTCGGGTCAGAGCTCAACGCGAGCAGTTCCTTCGGGACGAGCAGCGCGCTGTAAGTCTTCTAGCATGCCTTTCGAGTTAGACTGTAAAGCTGACATTCAGCGCGAAATCGCGGCGGAGCAAGAAGGAACGTTCCGGCCCGGCGAACGGCGACTGGACCAAGAAGGGACGTACCGACCTGGAGATCGACGTCTGGATCAGGAAGGAACTTATCGCCCGGCCGACCGTCGCAACACTTACGACCGGGAACAGGAGTTTGCCAATGACCGGCGCAACAGGCGAGAACAATGGTCTCAAACCGGCAGGATGGCTCGGGGCGGCACCATCGGCGAGGAACATCAGTACCCTTCCGTCAACCCAATTTTCCAATCGAGTGGACCTCCATTCCCGTCTCCACCTTTGCCCTACAACCAAGACGCTTATCAGCAAGACGCCTTCCATCAGCAAGATGGCTATTCGGCTCCGACGGGCTTCAATCGTGGATTCAGCGAATCAGGTCATGCTCAAAGTCGATTGAGCGATCATCAGCTTTCTGAAATCCAAGGCAGAAGCTACAGCAGTGGTGGCGGTGGCGGTGGATCAGCCAATCGCAGACCGCTACATCCATACGCTGCCGCTGCCCACGCTCACGATCCACCTGGAGCGAGATCGGTTGAGAGCCTCGCACCTTACTCGCGTCCGCCGTATAGCGGTGTCTTACCGCCAGCGAGGGGTAGTGTGACCCCACAACCTGAAGGTGTGAGGACGATGCCTCAAGCTGCCATGTATCGAACCGCCTCGGCCGAACACGCGCAAGATGGTCGGTACCCGGATCCTGCCCGCACCAACTCAATTCCATTCCCATCTCCGCAGCCGCGCGGGTCGGGTACCTGGACCGACTCGCCTCCCCTTGCATCTGGTCGACGATCGGGCTCGAGGCCTTCGTCGTTGCATGACGACACTGCCCCGCCAGGATCGGGTGGCTTGCCACGACGACCCAATACGCTACACGACCACTCCCCACCGCACGTCGAGGGGTACTACTACCAGCCCAGGTCGGCTTCGAGCGCGACGTATCAAGAGAGTTCGCCGACCAGTACACCCGAACGTCTACCTTACGAGAGACCGCATACGGACGGGTGGCTTTCCGTACCCGGTCGTCAAGATTCGAGCGATACCGCTTCAAGCTCGGGCATGTCGGAAGCTACCATTAATGCCCGCACCAACTCGTCGATCGAAGATGAGAATTCGAACGATACTGCCAAACCCCAACATTGGAGGGAAGTCATGGGCAACCTCATTGCCAATGCCAAAGGCCCCGCTGCTGCTCTCGACGGAACGGGCGGAGATGACGATGATGAAGCTACCCTCTTCTTGCCATCTTCGTCATCGCCGTCCAATTCGCTCTCGAGGAGAGGCGGAGTGAGATCGCCACCGCCAAAACCGTTGTTGACTGTCGATACTCGGACGAATTCGCCTTCGCAGCCTACAACCGATTCAGCCACCGACAGCGAAGGAGAGACGGCCGGTGGAGGGAGAGTCCAAAGGGGCAAATCGTTCGCTCGACCTGCACCTGGGCAGTGGCATACCCGTCCCGACCCCGCGCAGCTGTACGATAAGCTGGACAAGTATTTCCCCAAAGTGGATCTGGATCAGCCCATCGTCGAAGGATCCGGATCGACACCTTCCACTCCAGGCGACACGCCTACGGCCGGTGGTCTGCCCCCTCCTCCCGTTCACCCTTCACGCACACCCAACGCAGTCTACGATACCAGTGCCGGCCTGCTCTCACCGAGGATCGAGTCCATCCCCCGTGCTCCGCCGACGCATCCCGCTCGATCGCAAGCTTCATTCAACAAGTCCGAGAATCGTAAATCGATCAGAGTCATGGCGGATAGTAAGCGCAAAATCCTGGCTAAAGACCAGCCGAAAGAGCCGCAACCAAAGGACGAAATGAAGCTGTCCAGACGCATGAGTATGTGGGGTCACAAGGTCGTCGAAGTCACCGCGTCGAAATTGAATTTGGGTCAATTACAACTCGCCACTCCCGAATCGCCAGCCGAGACCGAGGCGGAGGATTCGAAACCCCAAACCCTCAATTGGGTCAAGGGCGAGTTGATTGGTAAAGGATCTTATGGAAGGGTATACATTGCGCTCAATATCTCGACCGGTGACATGATGGCCGTCAAGCAGGTCGAACTGCCAGCGACCGAGCGAGATCGGAACGACCGGAAACAGCTCGGTCAGATCGAATCGCTCAGGCAGGAGATCGCCCTTCTCAAAGACATGTACCACCCCAACATTGTCGCTTACCTCGGTTTCGAGACTAGTCCAGAGTACCTCTCCATGTGAGTCGAACGTGTACTCAAATCTTACTGCACATGCTGACGATCTAGTTTCCTGGAGTATGTTCCAGGCGGTACCATCGCGACGATCTACCGTACCCCAAACCAGGCCAGATTCGAAGCCGAGCTCGTCAAATACTTCTCTCGTCAGATCCTCGAAGGTCTAGCCTACCTCCACCAAAAACACATTTGGCACCGCGATCTCAAAGGCGACAACATCCTCGTTGACCTTAACGGTATCTGTAAAATCTCGGATTTCGGTATTTCGAAACAGACGGCCGACGCCTATGACAGTTTCGGCCAAGCTACCAATATGAAAGGTTCGGTGTTCTGGATGGCGCCAGAGGTATTGCATACCGCCCAAAACGATCGAAGCTATTCGGGTAAAGTCGATATATGGAGTTTAGGGTGTGTGGTCATCGAGATGTGGAGTGGTCGAAGGCCATGGGGCGAGCTCGAGCAGATCCCAGCTATGATGCAGGTAAGCTTCGCCAGCTCTCGCACAATGCACGTGCATGTAAGCTGACTCTGATCAGCTGTTCAAGCGGATGCGCCCACCCGTACCAGACGACGTCCACCTCGACGAAGCCGCTCAAGACTTTTTGAACAACAAGTGCCTAGCTCTCGATCCGAAAGAACGACCGACAGCGATCGAACTACTGCAACACAAGTTCATCACTCGCGTAGACCCGAAGTGGACGTTCAAAGATAGCAAGATCGGATGGAACGTCGCTAACACCGCACCGAGAACCATGTCAACGACGGGTACGGGGACGGGGAGCGCCACCCTCAGACCTGGGTTCATATGAGCGTGAGGTCGTGACGTGACATGGGCGGTCGGGACGATAGATGGCGAATCATCTGGGTATCTTTCTTTGGTTGTGCTCATATGTGTTTTTTTAGGCTGTGAATGCATCTTTCACTTTCCCTTTTTCCGACAGACCTCATCTCAATCGCGAAGGCGGCCGCGTCAAATACGGCTTAACATGCAGTCGCGCAACGTAACCACGAACACCCCTTGCAGTCGGAGACGATCATGCTCGTTGTACGCAAAACTTCATGAGACATGGACATCAATAACGTAGTAGGTGAGCGGTCGGCTTTAGACCTGAAGCGCTCGCTACTCCCCGTCAAAGGTGACCGCGAGTCTCTCTTCTCCCCCTGTCTGCGAGGAAATGAAGGGAGCGTCCCGGCAACTTACCATGGTGTGAGGGGTAGAGCGAAAGGAATGCCGGTCTTCTAATCGTTTCGACTGCAAGCGTCAGCTGCGTACATATACTGCGACCTCGCCCCCCTGTCTCTGATCTGTTCATCCCATTTCCGCTCCGTCTTCGACATACACCCTCATCAGGTTTGGTATCATACAGGCAATATGAGCTCCATCAAAGCCAGCAATATGAATTCGGCCCCAGCCACTGCTACCAGCGCCAACGATTGGTCGTCCCCCAACTCTGCCAAGGCGTTCAGCAACGCCAACACCCCTTCCAGCTTGCAGCCAGAGTGAGCAGGCTCCCAGTCCAATATGCTTGGCTGACACTCGCCCAGCGTCGATGCCGCGGAGAGCGCTTGGAAAGCACAAAACCCTGGTTATCGTGCTTTTTCCTTCCTCACGAGGCAGCCATCATTCGACAACAGAAGTTTCAAAATTGTTGCGGGCACCAGTAAGTCGTGCAGACTAGTGTTAGTTGCTCACTCACGACTCAGAAATCTGGCGACCGGAAGATCCACATTACGACAGCCAGAATGATGGTCCATACCAACCTCTTACGCCGGCCGAGTCTGCGTTCATGAAGGAAGCCATGATGGAGCATTGAGGTGTCCTCCTCAGATACTCATTCCACCCTTTGTACCCTCTACATGTCACATTCACCGCACACCCATTGTCCATACCTATGTGTTGCCGGTGAAGTCGTCGATGCTCGAGCCTGAGCCCGCTTGGTCATTCAGATCCGGCCCATGAGTCAAGCTCCCGCTCACCCTTCCTTTCGCTTGGGAGCCGAGTTGCTCACTGCCTTTGGGCCTTGACTGAGTTAACGCTTAGATTCGAGATGATGGGCCAGATCTCCACCGCCTTCGCACGTTGCCTCGTCCCGCTATGCTCTGCCAGTTGAGTTTGTGGACATGCTCGTTGTAAACCGAGCCAACTCTAGTCTGCCTTGACTCGACGCACGCATTGCATCTTCTGAGATAGAGTTGTTCCATCTGGGCTCGGGGCGTTAATCCGGAAACGGTCAAAGCCGAAGATCCGGGAACAGTCCTGACGCATTGACATTACCCGATGTAGTAAGTTACCGGTTATCAGTCAACGATAGCAGAGAGAGTGAACCCTGAATCTTGACTGTACTCGTGTGCGATCAGATCACCCAACCACTGTATATAAGCTCCCCCACACACCGCCCCTTATCTCTCTTCTCTTCTCTTCTCTTCCTCACCATCCCACACCATGCTCACCAGCGCACTCATACCACTCCTGCCTCTTCTCGGGGCGGGACTCACCACTGCACTCCCTCAACACTCGACTACCTCACCTTCACCTCGACTTTCCCTATCGTTCGGTCCTTCTCACCCACACAAGACCTTCACCTCTATCTCGCACGACCTAGACGCCGCTGTGGAGTTTGATGGTGATTGGAAGCGAGTCGTATCTTCCTTCCTCACTGCACAGATCGGTGACGAGTGGTACATTCGAGATGACGTGAGTTTGCCCTTCAGACATCGTGGTGGGTGTCGCCGCTGAGCTTTGACAGTCATACACCGACACCAACACTGGTGTAACCCACGTCTATGTCCGACAGCTACTGCACGGACTCGAAGTATCGGATGGTGACATCAACCTCAACGTCGATGCCGCCGGCCGAATCCTCAGTTGGGGAAACTCCTTCCACCCCACTTTGGCTCCTCAGCCCACTCCTTTCGCCCCCGCCTCCACCACGGCCAACGGCGAATACTGCGACGCCCTCGCTACCGAGATCGCCAAGCACCGACCTTCCGGTCCTTGGTATCTCGTCAAGTCCGCCGCCAAGGCTGCTCTAGGTTTCACTACCGAAGATGCGCACAAGGATGAGAAGCTGAGGCACCTGTCTCACCACCACGGCGCTCTTTGCCGAGAACCGATCTCGGCCGAGTCGATGCTCACCCCAGTCGACGCGCTCGCTCATATCCTTCCTTCCCTCAACCCGTCCGCTCAGCCCATCGCTATCGGCTCGCTCTCTTCGCACACCGAGCACACTCTCGCACCCAAGGCAGCCCCAGCCGAGCCACCGACTCAGCACATCTCCGGTGACGGTCTCGCCACTGCCGGCGTCCTCAACCCCGTTCCGGCGCGATTGGTCTACACTCAAACTGACTCTGGCGCACCTCGACTCGCGTGGAAGCTCGAGGTTGAGATGCAAGACAACTGGTACGAGGCGTATGTCGACTCGTTCTCTGGCGAGATTGTCCGAATCGTCGATTGGGCCAGCGACATCTCGTGGCCCGTCTCGGATTTCAAGGGCGGCAAGCAGAAGCCTCTGCCTTCTCCGCCGCACAAGGGATACAAGCCCTACAGCTACCACGTCTTCCCATGGGGTGAGTCGGAATTTCTGTATTGCTCAAAGTCCCATCGTGCTGATGACCAGGCATCAATGACCCTACCTGCGGCAAAACCTCAATTGAGGTCGAGCCCTGGGACGATGTCGCGTCGCCTCTCGGCTGGCACCACATCCCTACTTCTGCCAACCCCTTCACCGGCGCTGTCCCCGGCATGAACGTCACCAAGAACATGACTGACTTCTACACAACCATCGGTAACAACGTCATTGCTCACGAAGACTGGGAGGGACAGTCTAATTACATCTACAACTACCGACCCGTCAACGAGAGCATGGTCTTTGTTTACGAATACGGAGAGCCGCTCGGTCTGGCACCGAAGGAATATGCCGACTTTGCCATCACTCAGCTCTTCTACACTAGCAACAAATATCACGACTTGCTTCACCGACTCGGCTTTGACGAGCAGTCGGGCAACTTCCAGGCGTACAACTTTGGCAAGGGCGGTAAAGGTGGAGATCCGGTCATTTGCAATGCACAAGACGGTTCTGGCTTTAACAAGTGAGCGATTTCCTACTTTACAGGCTTCCATACCTGAACTCCGGCACTGATGCAGATCCAGTGCCAACTTCATGACGCCTCCGGATGGAACCATGCCGAGGATGAGGATGTACGTCTGGGACGTCGCTACGCCGTGGCGAGACGGCGACCTCGAAGCTGGTATCGTCATCCACGAATACAGCCACGGTTTGTCTACCCGACTCACCGGTGGTCCAGCCAACAGCGGATGTCTCGGGTTCGGTGAAGCCGGTGGTATGGGTGAAGGATGGGGAGATGCTATTGCCACCCTCATCCGACAGATCGAGGAGCACGACAACTTCAAGTGAGTCCCCTCCAGCGCTAGGTGGACGACTAATGCGCTGATCAAGTAGGAACGGTTCCGATGTCTACACGATGGGCGCCTGGGCTGCCAACTCTGTCAAGGGAATCCGAAACTTCCCTTACACGACCAACTTTACCATTAACCCTTCGACCTACAAGACGCTCGACAAGCCAGGCTACTGGGGTGTCCACGCTATCGGTGAAGTCTGGGCCCAATTCCTCTTTGTCATGTCGCAGAACCTCGTGGCCGAGTACGGATTCTCCCCGACTCTATTCCCGCCGACCAATACTTCAGAATCGAACGACTACTACACCACCACTCTGGAAGAATCGGTCGACTCGAACGGCCGACCCGTCCCGCTCGTCCCCAAACACGGCAACACTTTGGCTATCCAGTTGATTGTCGATGGGCTTAAACTCCAGCCGTGTCGACCTTCGTTCTTTGATGCTCGAGACGCCATCATCCAGGCTGACCAGATCCGAACCGGAGGCAAAAACACCTGTCTGATTTGGAAGTCATTCGCTTCGGTCGGTCTCGGATCGGACGCCAAGGTCGTCGGTCAGACTCCGTGGGGAGGCGGCATCAGGACCGACGGAAAGGAGATGCCGTCTGGTGTCTGCAAGAAGAAGTGAGCCGAGCGCAGCGAGGCTGGCTGTAGGTGCCGATTGGATTTGTTCATCAGCATCTGGTTCCCAAACGAGGTTACCCTGTGCATCATACCATCAGAATCAGAGATCAGAGGAGGCACTCACCTCGACGAGGTTGTATATAGCATCACGCAGAGTTTCAAAGCATGTATACAGTATCGTCGTGCTCAGTAGTAACGGATACCACAGCCGTAAGAGAAACAGAGGAGTCGTGTGTCCGGGTGCCTTGACCTGATGGCGTCTGAAACTATACGACTCCCGTCTTTGATCTCTTCACGATCCCGGCCCCCTCTTTCTTTGCTTTGGTGTTTCCCGCTCTTGCCTATCTGACGGGAAAGATGGATGTGAGACATGTCAAGCTATATACTGACTTTGCCAAGCATCCTCCTCATTCCATTGTCATATTTCGGGACCCATCTCAAGTACTCGTGACTAATGCTCGACTTGCTCATGTCCTAGTCCCAGTTTTCGAGATGGACACATACACCCACCTCGCCCAGTTACGAATAACAATCACCCCGACTCTCGAACATGTATACGCCGCTTTAAACATCCTATCAATCCTCCTCCTCTCGGTCCTTACAGCGACTATAGTAGCATCAAAACGACTAAAAAGGGATCCGACGCTATTGAATACGTTCGTTGTGATCATCCTTGTGGGATTTACCAATATCCTCTACTACCTAGTGAGAGGGGGGCATCCGCTTGATGATGGGGCTGGGGCTGGTGGGGCGTTACCTGCCGAGGGAGTTTGTCGGGCTCAAGCTTGTCTGTTAGCGGGAAGTCAGGCTGCTCAGGCCGCTGCGGTGTTCAGCATGTGTTTTCAGGTATGCCCCCTTGCTTCGTATTTGATATAAGCTGAATGAACCCCGTAGTTATGGATCAACCTCATGCAACTCGATGTGGAGTGGGTGTACAAGTTCAATCATCGGTATACCACCATCATAGTGAGTCACTACTCCAAACCGGACGAGATAAAGAGGGAAGCTGAACGAAGGCCAGCTGCTCGTCCTGCCTTACCTCTGTATAATCGCCTTCGTCCCGCCAATGGTGATAGCCACTGGCCAAACGCCCGAGCTCCTCACCGTGAGCCCCTTCCCATCCGACTGAGATATATGGCAGCGTACTAAATCATTTAGCCTAGCCCGTTCTACTGCAGTCTGGAGAATGGAGCTTTGTAAGTCTGCCGCATGGACCAAGCGGCTGACGATACAGACGGTCGATCTACTCGAAGATAGCTCTAGTCTTTTCAGCCCTCTCCCTCCTTATCGAACGTAAGTCGCCCCCGCCCCCCCCCCCTCTCTACTCTGTCTCAACAGCTGAAGCCGGGCTCACAACCGCAGTACATATAATATACATCACCCTCCGTCGATTTCGCCAAACTTCCCAAATCACACCCCATTCCACCCGACCTATCTCCCTCATCTTCATCCTCCGCGTCGGGGTGTTCATCCTCTGGACAGTCTGTATGACCATGGCTACTCTCTACCAGGCGTTCGAAGAAACTACCGAATCGCCCGTATCGGACATGATATTCGCTTGTATAGGATTACTAGCGTTCATCTGTTTCGCATCACAGGTATGTCTCCCACCACCGCTCGCCGCCTTCTGGGTTTGAGATTGATTGTATTTAGCCCGACATACTTCGAGTTTGGGGTGTCAGAAAGTTAGCTAGATGGTGGACTAGGCGTAAAGAAGCACAAGAAGATGGGTGGTCCGATTTCCTAGGTAGGGACGAGAGCGATACGACATTATCCACCCGTCTCGAACCGATCGCTCAGGTCGATATCGACGATCTAGTAGAGCGGAAGAGTCCGCGCTCGAGTCCGACACCTGGAGAGGCAGAGGACGAGGGGGATGGGTTTGATCTCATGACGATCCTGCATAGAGGACCAAGTCGTGAGCGGTCGTAATTGTATATGCATCGGGTTCCTAGGTGTACAACATTCAATATCCCACATTATAGCTCGTCGTGTGGTCTACCATCCTCTTTCTCTTCGCCCTCGCCTTCGGCATCGGGTGTACGGCTCGGCTTATCCTTATTCCGTAGATACTCTTTGACCATCTTCATCACCATTTCCTTATCGATCGCACCCGCGCCTGCCCCTCCGGCTTCACCTTGAGGATCGAGAATCTCCGCTTCGATAATCACCGGTTCTCCTCCTTCTTCCCCTTCGTCCAGAGTGAAGAACATGACTTCTTCATCTTCCCCTCCTCCGCCGAGTTGTCGCAACGCCGCTTTGAGCTCGTCCATCGATAGCCCGGTCTCATCTCGTCCATGACCAAGCATGTCGTCCACGTTGACTTCGGAGTTTTCAGGCTCTCCAACAGCCTCCTGATGCTGCGGCTGACCCTCTTCCTTCCCAATGGTCAAGAACGGCATGACCACTTCCTCGCCCTTATCCCACCTGTCGAAATCACCATCGCTAATCACTTCCCTACACCTGACTCTAGCCGAATCGACATGACTGTGATCCGCCCTGAAGCCCGGTAACCCACATAAATGAGGTGTATGAATGATCATGACGTAGTTGCAGATTGATAATTCTTTGATCAAGTAGATCGTATCGGTCGTAGTCATTGAGCAATGAATTTGTACTTCGATTTCTCGAGGTCGGTTCGTCTTGTCACATCTCGTTCCGTCTGACCACCTTTGTACCAAATATCGAGAGGACGGGGCGAGGCCGTATGAGACTGCGTGATCGTGATTCAACCGGTCGATCGATGTTGGTGGAGCTCCCGCCGCTGCTAAGCCCTTATCGTTGGGGGTCTGGAGTTGACCGGGTAAAGAGGGTTTACGTTTTCCCGCTCGACTTGAGGCAGGTGGGGAGGTAGCTTGTCCAAGAGTGTATGCTTCGTATCGCTGGTCTTCTTCCGGTATGATCCCGCCCGGAGGATGGGGGTGTTGATGCGGTGCTTGTCGAAATTGCCTTATATGCGAGTTATGGCAGTATCTACCTAGTCAGCATCTCTCCCTCCCCTCCATCTCTTGATACGCAACAAGGCAACCGCCCGGACTTACGAGTAGGTGAACCACCCTTGTTTCGTATACAGGCACTTCCCATCCAAGTGACTGAGCGCAGCCCACCCTTGGGCCGGATCCACCTCCTCATGTTCCTCCTCTTCAGCCACTTGTGACGCCGTTGCATTCTCAGAAGGCATGAGGCAGAGATAATTATGCTCGTACTTCCCATCCAGACTCGGTAATTTCATAGGCATGATCTCGAGCTGCTGAAAGTCAATCAGCCACAGAGCATGGACAATCGAGTTGTCTGAATCACCCACCTTCGCTTGACCGCTATCACCCTCCCCTAACCGCTTCCTACCCTCGAAACGCACTTGCGTGAACTCATCTTCGACCTCTACGCCAATGGCTCTACATCGGTCTGCGTCCGAGTTGGACAAAGGGAGTTCATTGAGGAAATCAATCTGATATTTTGGGAAAGCGAGGAGGTCCCGGAGTTGGCGGGATCCGTGGCGTAGCCCCAACGAGGGGGAGAGGGACGCGAGGGCCGATATGTAGATGACCAAATTACGCATCTGATCCAAGTAGGTGTGGGTTGAGGTGTACGGCGTGATGGATGGCCGATGGGCATTGTCGCGTTGGCGTTGTGGGTCACGTGACTGTAATTACCTCTTCTCTTTGTTGTTGCTGTACCGGTGGTAGTATGCATGCAGTGGTCTCTGTCGCGCTCACGTCAGTCGTCCTGGAGCATCATGCATCCTGTGCCCACCGCTGTGTCTGAGGTACAACAGTAGCAGGAGCACTGCTGCCGTCATCGACTACGCTGTGAGTGGGTGGGAGGGTAATGTTGATGACAAATCATTTTGGGGGGCAACACCCACTTTTGTAAACTTATCGCGAATAGACGTATCTCACTCACTTTCTCTCTTCATTCTATACACACATACGCTCTGCACATGTCTCGGTAGAGCGCCTTTTCGACTTGGTGATAGAAGGAACATGTCGAGTTCACCTTCCGACCCTTCTAGCATGGCTGGACCGTCAAGGTTGGCCAAGACGACTTCGATCGATTTGACCGAAGACAGCGATGGCGAACCTGATGCCGGGGCTGAGCAGTCGGTATCGATCCCAGTCCCTGAGCCGGGGCCTGCATCTGCATCTACGTCGGGCATCGCTACTCCGTCGGCGCCGGCGCCGACGTTCATGAATTCAGGCTGGCCGACACCGCGTCACGTAGGTAACGGACAATTGCACGGACCTCATCAACCGGCATTCGGGGCAGCTCCATTCAACTACATGCCACGTACAGCCAATACGATCTACAACCCATACCCCCACACCCACACCCACGCCCAGGCTCCGAACGGACACGGCCAAGGAAGCGGTCCCGGTACGCCTAATGGCTCTTCTTCCAATGCGGCTATCGACCTTACCTCTGGCAATATCCCATCTCCACCACCTCGGAATCGTAATGTCCCCGTATTCATCGGGGCAATCACGACCGAGGCGTTCATGCTCTACCCTTCGCCTTTGGTCAATATGGGTGCGGACGTGACGCAAGCGAGGGAAAAGTTGGATCTGGTCTATTTCAGAGGAGCAGAATTTTTGAAAGTCAAGTTGAAGGTGGGTGGCCGTTTCTTAGAGGTGCTGTAAACTCGCGAGGTGGTTTGGCTCAATGACTTAGTACCGAACTGCAGGGACTAGACCGAGACCGACAGATGCTTGGACGATGCCAAAGACGGATGTAATTCAAGTCATGACGCCCGGCATGACGGAGTATATCGGAGAGCTAAATCGACCCTTGACGACCATCTTGTCGTCCCATATGGCTCGCGGACTGTGTAGACTGGAGGGATTCGTCATGCGACTCCATCCCGACGCGGTGAGTGGCGATCAGCCCAAAGTGACAGACTCTAATTGACGCCCGCAGCACAAGTTCCAGATACGAATCAGCGTCATGATATTCACCCTACCCGCCAACGTCCGATACATCAGCGACACACTTCAGCAAAACAACATCTACCTCCTCGACCCCGTCCCTCCCTATGACCCATGGCGTCATCAAGACCAGCCAGCCTACGAAAATCCCCATGGAGGCGGTATGATCTCCGTTCACGCCGCCCAGCGCGCTCAAACAAGCCTCTACGCCGGAGCCAGCGGATACAATCTCGGTTCGACGTTGGGTCAAGAGAGGATCAACCAAGTTGAAGTTCATCGAAAACAGGTCGACGAGGTGTTTACCAGCTTGGAAGTGTCTGGGGAATTGGATCAGAGTGATCCGGGACCGTATATCAAGACGGAGCTGTTTCCGCATCAGCGCAAAGCCTTGACTTTCCTGCTGCAGAGGGAACAGGATAGTTCGGCGTTGAAGAGGGGCAAGAAATATGCCGAGAGGGCGTTGAGGAAGAAGCTGAAGAATCGGGATAAGGTCAAGGGTAAAGACGACAAGGCCAAGTCGGAGAAGACCGAGGAAGATGACAAGGACAAGGCCGACGAGGAGGTCAAGGAAGGTGGAACCGAGGAGGATCAACCGGACGCGAGCAAGGCCGCACCCACCGCCGTCGACGAGTCGGCCGAAGCGAGTCCTGTACCCGAAGAGACGAAAAAGGTGGAGAACGCTCGGACACTGTGGGAGCCTATCAAGGACGAAAAGGGCAAAATCAGGCGGTACAAGAATCGCGTCACCAACGAAGAGATCAAGGTGAAGAAAGGTGACAAGCCGCCAGATTGTAAAGGCGCCATTCTCGCCGACGACGTGAGCAACCCTCTCTCAACGGCTTAGTTCAAATCGCGCTGACGTTCGTAGATGGGCTTGGGCAAAACCCTATCGGTCGTCTCGCTTATTGCTGCCACTCGGCGATCTGCCAAGAAATGGCAAAAGTCCGAATCGGCACCCATCGCCGACGAGCCTGCAGAAAGTAAACCCGAACTCGACCCTTCAGCCATCAAGACGAAAGTGTTTGGCATGCCCGACGTGCCCGAGCCCGAGGAAAAGGGCAAGAAACGCAAACGGGACGATTCGGTGCCCGTCGCCAAACCGCCCCCTTCGCTCAAATCCCGCGGAACGTTATTGGTCTGCCCGATGTCGACCATCACGAATTGGGAAGACCAGATCCGCGAGCACTGGAACGGCCGAGTCGAAGTCGTCGGAGGCGCGACGGGATCAATGTTGAAACCTGCCGAAAAGAAATGGAAACCGCCTAAACCGAAACGTTCCGGTGACGCCGACGACGATTCGTCCGATGAAGATGAGCTGGACGTTTTGAAAGTATACATCTATCACGGTCCCAGTCGATGTTCCGACCCAGAGGTGATTGCCGATTTCGACGTCGTCATGACGAGTTACAATACTCTGGCCAACGAGTACAGCAAGTCCGGAGCGAGTTGCGAGGATACCCCCGTGGATACGGCCAACAACAGTGACGACGAATTCGTCGGAGCTGGGGATACGTCGACCAACTCTCGGGCGGTCAAGCCAGAGGTTGAAGCGGAGATCAAGGCGAATGAGGTGGCCGATGCTTTGTCGCGTAAACGGAAAAAGGCGGGTAAAGGTGCTTTGGCGTCCGCGGGCCGGACGCCCGAGCGGTCGCCTCTGCAGTCGATATCTTGGTTCCGGATCGTCCTCGACGAGGCTCAGTAAGTCTCTGATCATAGCCTACTGGGTTGTGCTGACCGTTCCACAGCTACATCAAGACCCCCTCGACCGTCGCCTCACGAGCCGCATGTGCCGTCGAAGCTGATCGCCGTATCGCTCTGACAGGAACGCCGATCCAGAACAAGATTGAAGATATCTGGGCTCTATTCAAGTTCCTTCGCCTGAAACCGATCGACGACAAGGCCGAATTCACAAAATACATTTCGGGACCATGCAAGACCGGTAATCAAATTGGTGTCGCACGACTCCAGCTCGTCATGCGGTGTTGCACACTTCGACGCACAAAGGACTCGACAACCGACGATGGGCGCAGGATCCTCAACCTGCCTCCGAGGAAGGAAACGCAAGTATGGCTTGACCTCCGCGAAGACGAACGACACGCGTACGACATGCGTCAAAAGGAAGCCAAAGCCCAAGTCGCCGAATTCGAACAAGAGGGTACCTTGCAGAAAAACTACGCCAATGTCCTGCAAGAGTTGTTGAGGTTGAGGCAGATTTGCGATCACGTCGATTTGGCCATGCTCGACCCCGTCGAAGAAGACTACGACGGGGCGGTCATGGATTATGAAGTGGCTGTCAATGGGATCAACCATCATGGACTGTCGTTGGCCAGGGCTCAGTCGGTCGTTTGCTTCATGAAAGATGGGGAAGGTGCCGCTTGCACGGATTGCGGGTATGACTATAACGATTATTTCCCTTCGCTCGAGATGGCCGATATGGAGGATAATCGACCGAAAAAGAAGCTCCCGACTCCGCTCCTCCTCACCAAGTGCCTCCACGTCTACTGTAAGTCCACCCCCGTGTCGACTCAGCGCGTCGCTGACTTCCTGCCAGGTACCAAATGCTTCAAGGCGGCGGTGCATCCGGGATACCAGAAGAGGATGAAGGACATCGCCGTCCGAGCGTGTGGCGTCTGTCAATCCATGCTTCACCTCCCGTCCGACGTGTGCGACGTCACACCCCCCGATTCCGACCCACAAGCAGCCCCCGCCGCTGCCGCCGCTGCCGACGCGCCCAAACGGGCCCAGAGGAAACGTTATGTCCGCCCGCCAGGTGAAAAACCAAACTTGTCGACCAAGATGCAGTTCTTGTACGACGAGCTATTGGCTTCGTCCAAGCGGAATCCGAATTCGCCCAACTACGATCCGTTCAGTATGGTCAATACTGAGGAGGTGGAAGAGCTGGATCAGGACGGTAGACCGTTTGTCGTCAAGACCGTCGTCTTGTATGTCCCCTTCTCAACCTTTGTTCATTGACTGGACTCGCGCTGACTCGCGCAGCTCACAGTGGACAACAATGCTTGATCGAATCGGGGATATGCTGGAAGAAGCTCGGATTCGGTACGCTCGACTGGACGGGACCATGTCTCGAGAAGAACGAGCCAAGGCGTGCGATTCGTTACGACACAACAAGAAAACCGAGGTCTTGCTCGTCTCGACTCGGGCGGGTGGAGTCGGGCTCAATTTGACCGCCGCGTCGAGATGTTTTCTCGTGGATCCATATTGGAATCCCTCGGTCGAGGCTCAGGCGATTGATCGTATCGTGAGTTCGGACTCGGAGTAGGTGACGCTGGAGTTGAGCGGCTGACATGGGCAGCATCGAATGGGCCAAACCCGACCGGTGACGGCTATCAAACTCATGATCAACAATTCGGTCGAGGACAAGTTGCATGCTCTGCAGCAGAAGAAGGCCAATTTGGCCAAGATTTCAATTAACAAATTATCGAGGAAAGAGCTCATGGCGCAGAAGGTCAGTCTGTCCACCTTTTCACTCTCTCCAATAAAACGCTGACTTTCTCAGGCCGACGAGCTGGCGGAACTTTTCCGATGAAGACGTATCACCATTATACAATTTACATAGACCATCCATCGGGCCTAACACATGCACCGTCCCGTGCTTTGTTGTACTACATTTCAGAGTTTTGCCTTGTCTGTTTCCCAGTCCTTCCATAATCCGTCCGCTTCGATAGCACGTCGCAGAGCACCGCCACCGTGTCGGATTTCCCACTCGATTCGTTCTGTCATGGTCCGTTGGCCAGGTGCGTACCGTTCGAAAGTAGGTTGTTGGTCGTAGCCCACCATCGCGGCGTGTATGAGTATAGCCCTGAACAGACTCAGTGTCAGGGATCACAGCTTTGAAGATGGGCGAACAAGCTTACGCCGTCAGACCGTAAACTGGCTTGACTCCACCTCCCTCCCTACCCGTTAGGAAACGGTGCATCCTTACTTTCCGTCCCGGTTCTCCCCAAGCTACATCCCGATACTGATAGTACCTCCCTTCTCCACCTCCCACCCGTTCCTCCTCCTCGTCATCTACTTCACCGTCGTCATTGGTAGATGATCGAGGTTGATTGGCATAAGGAACAGGAGGAGGAGGTCCGACCGAGCCGAGCGACGTGTCGATTCGGTGTGACCGGAATTGCCAGCCTGGTATACGGGATGGCCGGTGATGCAGGAAAGCGGGGAGGGGCATCGAGAATAGATGAGCGACCTCGGCAGGGTTGAGAATGGGGTTGATCGTATTGTCCGTTACTAAGAATACGACTCTTTCTCGTCAGCGACTGTGTTGACGCGATGGTGAGGGACTGACGGTGTGACGATGAGTGAATTGCCAGTGAGGAATGGATCGAGTAAGCATAGTTTCCGGACCTTCTCCCTATCCATTGGTAATCCGATCTGCTAGTCAGCAGAGTCACCCAGCAGCTGACTGATTATATACGCCATCGTCCTCACCTCTTCAAACGCTTCGCGCCGCTGCGAAAGTCAGCCAGTCAATCGATCATGGTGCCTCCGGAAGTGCACTCACCGCTGTGCCCTCGGCGTCTATATCGCCCTCTTCGTACTTCCCACCAGGCAGAGCCGTGTCTTGGGCATACGTCCTCATCTCACCGGCACGTCTAATCATCAGTCTCATCCCGCTTTTGATCCAGCTTTGGACTCACGTAGACAGTAAGACGTAGAGATCGCCCAGGCGGCCCACGAACAGTCTAGAGCTCAGCTACATATCCGGAAAGATGGCTTTGGAGATGACTCACATGATGGCTACTGCCGCACACCGCTTCTTTGGGAACCTTCTCTGCTCGACGTTTGGCTCGTGTTGTATGAACCGGTGTAGACATCTGCCTGGGTCAGCTTGGATCGGCGTGGAAGTGAGCCGAACCGACTGTAGCGATTCCGGCTTGAGGGGCAGGAGCAGCGATTCTATAGGCTGCGGATTGCGCGACATGTCATCTGGCCATCCTGGATGACAAGCTTGATATCGAGAAAGTCGTCTGATTGAGGAGACGATAGCGACGAAGTCGCCTCGGCACCACGGCTTCCGGTTAGCCGGTCAAGTCCGATTAAGTTGCATCAACTTGACGACGAATTCAAGCCATCACCACCTTTACACTTGACACTATGCATTACCACTCGCAATAGCTACAAGCAGCCGCGGCAGGATGTCATTCTCTTGCCAACAAGCCGAGTCTGACGATCCGACCTCTTCGAGCGAAAACGAGTCGCTAACCAGTGAAGACGACGACTCGAAACCGATCTCGAGGCTCGTCTCACAGGCCAGGGCGCCTTCGCCTATACGATCAGAACCGGACAGCAAGCATGATTTCTGCACGCCATCTTCGTCTCGCGAGGTCAAATCATCGAGGAAGCTCGATAAAGCGCGAGACGCGATACACTGGTCGTTCGCGTATATTGCTGAAATCACAGGTGGGGCGAAATTGGGCATTCCTCCTTGGGCCGGGCTTCTGCAAGCCCTTATCAACATTCGTCTGCTGGCTGAAGACCCGAAGGTCCGAGGCGATGACAGCCTCACGAGACAGTTAGGTGAGTCTAGCGAATCTGGGATCGAGCTGAAAACCCAGGAATCATTCTGTCGCTCGTTTATCATCGTATTCTTCCCCTGGCCCGTGATCGATCTTACGGGAAATCCCTCTCAAAGTCCGAAGCCAAATCTCGCACTCGATTACTCAAGCTATGGCCGACACTACTCCCACTTCTCCGAGAACTCAGGGTGAGCTTGTTCGGCGGATGACAGTGTAACTTGGACATCAGACTGATGCTCTGTCTGCAGGCCTCACAGGACGACTCGGACGACCTGCACGACGTCTCTGCCGAACTACTGGCTCGAATCGCATTGTGCGCACTGGACTACGGTCACGCTGTCCTCAATATCGACAAGGGAGTAGCCCAGAGAGCTAGCCTGCCGGATTGTCAACCTCTATCGACCTCGCAAATGCTACGCTGCTTTTCTCGCTTCGGCATCTCTCCAAGTGACGTCAAGTCGATCTCAATCTCGAACAGTGATCTCGATGGTGAGTCTCCACTACTGGCTGCGGGATCATCTGACTGGCGCAGTATGCCCAAGTTGGGTTTTCGGTGTCCCGCCCAGTGCCCTGCCATTCCCGAATCTCGAGTACCTCGACGCCTCGCAGAACAAGCGTCTGTCCAGTCTACCTATTCGAGCGGCTCTTTACCCCTTACTCAAGGTCATCGCTATCAACACGGAACCAGCGACATCTCAGAAACCGGATCTGTTAGCATCCGACGTCCTGCTCGAGATACATCACGGATCATGTCGCCGCAAATCCACATCGCTCATGCAAGCATGTATCACCGTTTTGCTCGAATCGGATCCCGATCCAGAGCTTTCGAACCATCTATCCGATCATCTCGAGACGATGCTCAAGCAGTCGTACCTGTGCGAAATTTGTCATTCCACATGTTTGCCGGCAACGAGGGCATGGCGCGACGTCAGCTCGTACGGCCATCGCAAGCTCGTCGCCTCTGAGCGGTCTCTCAAGCTGCGTGGCCGGATCTGCCACATATGCTCGACCTCGACCACATCTATGTTCGAAGAGCCTAGTCATCATTGAGGGCGAATGATAACGATAGAATGTGCGCTCTGCCTGTAACAAGCGTCCGTGCTTTTTCCGGTGCGATCCACACTGGTCCATTTGTCCGTACATGATCAGGACTACGTAAAGATGCAATTGCGTGTGTGTGCAACAGTCACTGGCTCTTCCAACTTCTGACCCCTCCACCCAATGCCCCGCATCCCACCGCACGCTTGCTGTCAAGGTCAAAAGGACGAGTCGCCTTGTGAATTGGCAGCCATGGCAGCCATGTATCGGTCCAGCTCGGCGAAGGAGGGGTGAGAAAGAACGTCTGCGAGTGTGCGTCGACGGCTTGCTTCGTGCTCGTCATCTCTGGACTAGACCGCTACGTAGCCTGCTGCCTGAGTTCCACAATAAGAACGGGGAAATAGTGCTTACTTTTCCACTCGGTCTCTTCCAGAAAGGTTGGATCGGTGCAGCATCTCGGCACAGCTGATTTCGCCGTGGCTCGGCGTGAGGATTAGTGTGTAGCGCGTCGTTGTACTCCTTGCACTCCCCCAGAGCTCTCGGATTGCCTCTTACATGTCAGTCGGCCGATAGAGCGCGGAGGCCAAGCACCACTGAGACAGGTAGTGCAGGGAGGAGACTGGAGCTCACCGAAGAGACCTTGGATCTGTCCAGTACTGTTCGATTGTCTCCTGAAGGTGTGACTTCCCCAGCGTTCCACTGACCGAGGTAGCGAGCTGGGTCCACTGTCCGTCACTCGGGTTGGTGCTGAGCTGCACTTCTTGCCCTGGTGGCAAAGAAGGGTTTTCGCTGCCGCCCGTCCTGCCTCTTGTCCTGTCAGAGCTCTGCAATCCACTCATCGCGATAGTGACTCTCGAAACTGTTGGGTCAGTGTTACCCGAGGTCCAATACCAGAGAGAAAGCTGACCAAGACAGAGACAGAGATAGAAGGTGGATTCTCAGGCGCGTCGGTGAGAAAGAAGATAGACAGGACGGGGAAGTGTGAGCTATGTACTCGAGTACAGTACAACGAGACAAATGCACGCCCCAAACAGTACTTTCACACACTGTCTTTTCCTCCTCCTGCGAGACTGTTAAGCGAGCAGCAGGTGAAAGGTGCGCCGTGCGACCGTTTTGAGAAGTACGACGGGATTTCGTAGCACGATGACGTGATGGGAATGCGATGGAGCGAGCCGGTAAGGCCTGATCTTCAGCACCTCACGGAGACAGGGGGTGTCTCCCATAGCCTTGGGCGCGCGCGATTCTCACTTCTCACTGAGCCATGCAAGATCCGTCGAGATAGCGACTCGGTGACAAGGGATCGGGCCAGAAGATCTCATGCCGAGCTCTCAGTCTCAGCGATTGACCTCCAGCGCTTCACCCCTTTCATTCGCTCCCCCGAAACGAGTAGCGCACAGCTTTCTCGTTGTTCCCTTCAATGTGTGTATCCTTTCTGCCGATTAATGACCCCAACGCGGGTCTTGCCCGAGCTCAATGAGCGGACTAGAGCAAGTGACGTAGAGGACTGGCTCTCCTTTTCCGCCGAACTCGGGCGAACTGCGCAACGAAAGAGCGTGAAAGGAATGCAGGCTTCATGATGAAGCCGCAGCGAAACCAGTTTCAGCCGGGCGAGCGCAAACTTGGTGGTGACATTTCAATTTCTTCATCACTTGACGCTGATACGTGCTGGACCAAGCAAAATGCCTGAAACACGAATGCCAGAGAACACCTCAAGTGAGGCGCATACGGCGGCCACTGACCAGACAGAGGTCATCAATCATTTTGTCGAACGCTACAAGCAGCGACACCTCTGGAGGTCATATGGAGCGGACATCTTGAAACATACAATGAAGGGCTCGAGGCTCAGGTGAGTAGACACACAGAGTCTAATGAACACTTGCAAGTGTAGCGGGGCTTGCATACTCCATTGAAGTCCAACTGATAATCCTGTGTAGTGCGGACGAGAACCAGTCTGTCTGGATGAGTTTCTACAGCGCCATGCAGGAGAAGGGCTTGGGAAGTTCGGGACAAGACGTCAGGGAGGTGACAGACTTTGCGGAACGCACCAGAGACGAGGTCTTGGCGTCTTCATATGAGCTCAGTGAGGCAGAGAAACAAGTGATCGAGCGAAGTTGGCAAAACGGTGCGTCAGGTACATTCCGCCAATGAGATCGCCGAAAGATGTATGGCTAATAAAGCAGTGACGCAGGCCTTGACCAACGCACCACGCGAGATACCAGAGTACCTCCGACTGGACCTTCAACCAGCTGGACAGGGACCGACTGGCGCCACCCAAAGCACTGGTGGCGAGAGCACGGAGAGGCCATCATCGGCTGGTGGATAGGACATGAACAGCTTCTAGTCCTTGACTTACTTCCCTCTACTCAGGCTTGTTTACGAGAGTTGAAGATATGAGATGTGACGAACGATGTGTGTGGAGTCAGCGGCCACTTATTGACAGATATACCATTTGCCAACGCTGAGATCACTGATATACCAGTCGGCATCATGAATTGCAGTTATACCACCAGATGGAGCGGCTGGCAAGTTGGCTGTCCGCCTGGTCAGCTGTCCTGGGCAACTCTGAGCAGAAGGTTCTGTCCTCCATACCCATGATATGTAGATACGCATAAGAACCTGACACCAACGATCAATCTCATAGCTTGGAATAGACGGTCTAGTCAACCTTTGTTTTGACCACCATGCTGAGTACAGGTCCGCACAGAATGCACACATACGGAAACGTCGTCTGCAGCGTTCTCTCAGCGCTCTGTTGATCCAGAGGGCTGAGAAGAACAACAGCAGGAATAAGACTAGCTACTGAAAGGGTAGTCGGGCGAGAACTAGGGGATAATAGCGTTTCATGTTGATTCCGTCACACACCAGGCTTGCTGTGCCCTCAGCAGTATCCATTGAGGCAAACTGAACTGCCGGGAGTATCATCTCATTATACCTGATGTGAGCTCAACCCGCTCTCGTCCATCATAAGCGTGCACGGAAGGATGGTATATGAGCAATAGATTTGATTGAGTGGTATATCTGTCGTTTCGGGCATGACGAATGGTATATTAGTCAATACGTGGTCAGCGGCAGTCTGAAATGTGAGGCTGCTACAATACCATATGAGAGTATAGTAGCGGCCCGAGCTTTGAGTTCACTTAACCCACGCTCCAGGTATGTGAGGCTCGTTGCTGGTACGAGTGCGACTACGAGATTACGGACGACTGAATTAGGATAACAGACCGAATGAGCCGACCACAGCCATTTGTCGATGTCGAACAGCCTATCAGGCTTCAAGCCGCTCTTGCCTCACCTCTGTATTGCTGCTCCTTTCGCAGATCAAAAATATTGCCTGGGCGGGGAGCCGACCTTTGTGCCAAGTCCTTCTTTTCGTTTCAGCCCCTAGCCAGATTGTACGACTAGCGGCTTGGTGTTGAGTCTCTCGATGGCTGCTGTGTCATATATCTTCAACAAATTACCATGGACAGAGAAGAAAGCAGTCATCAACCCATTGGGCAATATCGCTTTGCTGACCCACCGCCTACTTCCACTGTGCCGTCAGAGCAGGGCAGACAAAGCGGACAGAGCAGGCGGAGAACTCAGCAAATCGTCAATGATTTCAGCAGGTTGGTGGAGAAACAAAGTCGCGGCACCATCCCGGCGGGCTTGTGGAGAAGATGGATGGCGCCCAAAGAGCACAGACCCCGTCAGGCGTTCACGTATGACATTCTGGTACCAGCGCAAGCTCTAGCGCTGATCCGCAGACCCTGCCGAGCTGGAGAGATTGGAGACCTTTGCTGCTCAATTTCGGCCTTGGATGGGATCGCTTGGCAATCTCCTCGTCGCGAGTGGAGCGCCTCCAGAGGCAATCAGCATTGGGTGGCGAAGAAGTACGCGTCGTGAGCAGCGCTCGGCTTTTGGAGGACAGAGCTGAGCTCACTCAGGTGCGTCGGCCTACCAAGATATTTGCGCCACCATGAGAGTACACGAGCTGTTTGCACGTGAGCTCGGCCTCGATGAACCAGCGGTCCGACTCTTTTCGCGAGTGATGTCGGGCGATCTCGCTCTCAAGGAAGGCGCCGATAGCCTTTGGTCCAAGTGGATCCGTCGCTCTTGCGGATCCCCAGGTGTGCTGATACCAACAGGGAGGATTGTACAAGACGGCGGGAGGCGGGGCGACAGCTACAAGTTTGCGACGGACATACGATAGTTTCCGGTTTGAACACCTACGGCGAATTCAAAGAGACGTTCTTATTCAAAGCACGCGCGTCTCGCGCTCGACAGCGCCTGAATGATGAAGCCCTGGACAGGATCGTTCAAGAATATCCCGACTGTAAGCCTTGTTGTCTACGCCTTAAGCTGACCATAGCTTGGAACACGTTCGTCGCCGAACAGCCAAGAGAAGGCGCCATATACCATGGTATAGTACGTCCGGTAGAGCAAGAGGTCGATGCTTTCCATCAATTTCGGTCCTCTGTTCTCGGGTCTGGTCGGTCCCTACACCTCGATCAAGAGATTTCGGTGGCGCTCGGCCTCAATTACCCCTTGCAGTCGTTTTCGTCCCGAGCCAAAGCGTACCAGGAGAAAGAGACCCTAGCGTCCTTGCCACAAGCCGATGTCTTCGAGAGGATTGTCAGCAGAGAATGTTTCACGTACGTCCTTTTCATTCGACGGGAGTAGCTTAAGAAGTCACAGGGACCGCGAGATGTCGCTGTTGAGTCAGAGCAACTTATCCTTGTCAAAGACTCTTCGGACAATCAGAGACGAGCTAGCAAAGACATTCAGAGATACATCAACAGAGAATCTGCAAATGAGGGACGCGTACCAGCTTTATCGTGACAGTGAGTGACGTGGCAGCGTGCCATGGGCCCACTGACCATAAAGCTTTTACCGAATTTCACAGAGACCTTGAGAGTGCACAAAAACGAATACGCTTTTTGGACGCCAATGGACCAGAGGAACTCTTGTCGCAGTTGGCGCAACTTCCCATGCTTCCGTCAAACACGACATCCGACGTGAACCTTCCAGGGGAGGGAGTCTTTCAACGCCTTCGAAACAAGCCCGCCTTCAAGTACCCCAACGCATCTCCCTCACCACCATTCGTCAGCCTTGAGACGGCCAAGACGATCCACGATTGGATCTCTGATCCAATGAGCGGAGAGGCCGTGTATAACGCAGACGAGAAGCTGCCTGCGAGCGTGGGCGGTGCTTCTCCCCAAACTTCCGTCGCGTCCATAGAAGCGCTGGACTAAGCACATGAGGTAAAGGAGCGCTGAGGGAGGTGATTGTTACGACTCTCTAGAGTATGACATGTCTCAGCGGGACTTCCTGAGTCTGGTAGCACGTAAGCTTTGATCCGCTAGGGACTACCGTGAGCTCCAGAGGTATATAACGGGCTGCTGGCCAGAGGTGATAGAACTCTGGAGATCAATCTCTTGTCATCTAGTTCATTGTCTATCGACCACAAGGCTACACCCGTCTAGTTCGATCTTGGACCAGCTGCGGTCACGACAGTGATCCTTTTGTTGTTGTCTCTTTTTTGCTTGTGGATATGCAGTGACCCAGCCGTCGATCAATCTCGACCAGCGTGTCCGTGTCCTTTGCGACGCTTGACGGCGATTCGTAGACTGGATACCCTTTTGGGTTGGTGTGAAGAACACAGTGTCAGCAGCGGGGGCCACGCACAAGCGGCGGTCATCCCAATTGGCGCCACGGCGTGGTTGCCGGTCCAGTCTCTGTCGGTGATCCTTTCACCTGAGCTTCTTTTGTGACCACAGAACATTGATATTTAGCTCCACGGGCATCCAACGAAGATGAAAGCTCTTGCCCCCCCTTTCTTGCTCATCAAGCTCCTGTTCCCCGATCGAATTGGGCAACATGAGCTCCGATCAGACTTTCAATGAGAGCATCTGCCACTGGAGACTGGGCACACGCTGAGTCCGTCCGTCTGGCCGCGCCTGCTTGACCCGTCTCGCCAATCCTCACCCAGGGAGCAAACTTTCACGTGAGTGTCTTCGATCTGGAGCAGAAAGGTACATCAATCGCTCATAGTTCAGGTACCAAGAGCAGATCGATCTGGATGAACTGCAAAAAACGCACCCAGCATATCTCGCTGACATCCTGGTGAGAATCCATGAGCTGCGCGCTTCGGCCGACGGCCTGCAAGCAGGTAAGTGCAAGAGCTAAGCGCCCCATATGATTGGCTCAGTTCATTCCCTGCAGGGCTGGACACGTTGCACCTTGGCAGAGCGGCCTGCAGGATCCACAAGAAGTTTGCCACAGCGGCGGGTCTGCACGAGCGCATCGCTGAAGTATTCACGCATGTCATGTCCGGTGGGATGGACCTCGGACGGGCAACTCTGCAGAGTCTCTCTCCGTATGTCTACTCCTTCTGTCCTTGGTCGTGCGCCCTGACTCTTTAGTGGATTGCGCACTGCAAGGACGGAGGCAGCCCGGGCTCTTGAGGTGTTTGGGGAAGATTTGCTCCCCGTGATGAGGGACAAAGAGACCTTCACGGCGGTCCTGGAAAAGGCAAGAGCGGCCTTCACTGATGGGGCAGATCCGGCGACGGCGATGTTTGACAGCGTCACCAGACGTTATCGCAAAAGTACATACAATATCGTCGCCACACTTCTGACACTGACGTTTTGTAGCGTTCGACGATTTTGCAAGAAGTTACCACGAGCTCATGGTTGAACTTCGAGGCGCTCCCCCGGACTGGGTTCGGCGGTGGCCGTCAAAAACAACCACCGGTGCCGCATTCAGCTGGGTCATCGATACCGCTCCATACCCGCCTCATCCACGCACCGAGACGTGCCCGTCTCTCGAACGCATCAACGCGAGCTTGGCATCACGCTTCGGCCTAGATTCGCGGTTGTATACGACTGCTTTCGGGAACCGGGGGGAGAGGAAGCGAAGGCGCGAGAGCTCTCGAGAGGAGGCGCAAAGTGTCTATGACGCCATCGTGAGCGGCGGACACATCCCGTGAGCTACTAGTTTAGCATGGCGAAATTGACCTGATGGAAAACAGCGATCACCAGTCGAATCAGATCGCGTCTCGCAGACCGAGTCTCCCACCCCTTGGTGACATCCTGGCAGCCGTGCAAGAGACTTTTATCGAGAGTTTCCAAGACACTTGGTATCAGGACGCTCTCGTCAATAGGATTTACCGGCAGCACAGCGAAAGTAAGTCTGCAGCTACCCAACCCACAGCTCCCTCAACACCGTCTACACTCCTCGCCGCCAGACATTAACACATATTGGTGCCCGCAGCCAGAGCCGCTGATGATCCAGATATCGCTCAACCCCTATCTGATCTTGTACTTGCCCAATGGCGGACGGCAGACTCCTCTCGCGGTATCTCTTACGCTTCACCCGTGGTCCGCGACCAGGTGATGGGTTGGAAGGCAGACCTGCGGCCACGACGGTCGCAGTACACGAGCTATGGGAGCCCAGGTCCGACCGTACGCCCGTCAAGGGCTACAGAGAGCTCGGCGGCAGTGAGGGAGAGTTGGAATCGGGACAGAACCGAGAGACAAGCGAGGACATCGAATGACGAGCACAGCCGCAGATGAGTATGGACTGCAGAAGAACACTGTGTACTGTACATTGTCGAGGTGTGAGGCGCGTTGGGCTTGGCTCCGAATGGTATACCACATTGTGCATGATCACATCACCGTTCCTGACCATGCTAGCAGCAGCTGCATCATGATTTGGTCATTGTACCGAGGAGATCAAACCGGCCACCCCCCGCAGCAGCACGCCGTGTGCGCCAATCTCCGGCCTCGTCTGCCCTACTTTTCGATTTATCCACCTCTCGCAGGTGAAACGGAATCGTTGTCGCGGGATTAACAGCGGACTTGTCGTACCAGCCCCAGATTCGGTCCTCCAGTCCACCAGTTACTGCCGGCCAGCACAGATCGTACGTCTCTTGATCCGCAGCTGACCATTTCCACCCTTGCGGTTCCTCTGCCGACAAGAACAGATGCAGCGCTGACCCGCTGTAGAACATGTAAGTCCGTAGGTGCGTGACGTCGATATCGGATCTCGAATCTTTACAGCTCCCATGATTCGAGAGGAGGAGCGATTCAGCGAGGATGTGAGCGTCGGTCATGACCGCTTGTAGGTAAGCGACCATTTGAGCTCGACGATTCGTGAGAAAAGGGTATTCCATCGTTGTCGATTTCTTCGAGGGCGAGTCGCCCTTTTTGTCACGTTGCCATGAGGAGTATGTGCCTATACACGCTCGAAGGACGGCTTCGACCTCGGTGTAGCGCCATGGTTCGCGAGAGTCGGATAAGCAGAATCGGATGATTGCGACGAGGGGCTGGAGGTGGATTGGTAAAGCGTTGACGGAGGGGATGTCGCTGCCCATGGCTTGAAGGTAGATACGAAGTCGCTCGTCCAACGGGCGAAGACATCGGGGACGTTGCACCTCGTTAGGCGGAGGTGCGTCGATGTGGACATCTCGCGCGATGATCCGATTTGACGATCGGACATACTCGACAACGGTCCTCGATGGTCCCGGCGCCGGAGACACCTCTTTCATCGCCTCATCTGCATTGCCGTTTTCGACCAATGTCGTTTCCGACTCCTCGTCGCCAGTTGCGGGCGCGTCCTCTTCCGCTACTGGCTGGGCAAAGCGCAGACCTACAGCTTCGTCGGCGATCGTCCAAGCCGTCTTCCTGACCCCACACAAGCCCTGAAGCTTGATACTAGCCTTGCTGGGATCTTCCATGACCTGATAGGGGATGACGCTGTTGGGAAAGAGAAAAGCGTGTCTCACACCCCTAAGCTCGCCTCGACCATGCGCGTCCGAGTACCATTCCACCGCTTCCGGCAGACCGAGCTCGGCTCGACACCCAGTATCGAGACTGCCGCAAAACGGGAATCGGGGACAGCACTGCCCAAGCGTAGGTAAGGTGTATTGTAGTGTCGCTTCGACAATCGCGTCGGCCAGTGCGCGACCTTCGGTTTCCGTGTAGAACTCGCGAACTAGCATTTTCTTGATGACTCGCCAGACGAGATCGACAGCGTGATCGCCCGCCGAGCTTCCGGACTTTTGAGCGTTCGGGCTGAAAAGCTGTTCGCGAAGGACCCGAGCGACTTTTTCTATACGCTGACTCAAGCTGAGAGTCGGCTCGAAAAAGTGTGATGCGGCTTGAGGAGGTGTGTAGTCGTTCCCGACCAGTGCAGCGAACAGGGGGAGCACATTCGACGGGAGGCGGAGTCGTTGGCGTAAAGCGGCTGGCGGAAAGACGGTCAGACTGAGAACATAATTTCGGGCGTCGGGAGGTGGAAGTAAGGGGGATTGGCGGAGTTGTCGCTGACGACCATATTGCGCTCGACGATTTTGGACGGGCGTAAAGTCCGAGTCGACGCCCCCTTGGTTTAAGCCCAGTTCGTCGCCCATCTCTTGCTCCTCCTCCACTTCTGCCTCGTACCACGAGATCATCTCCAACGGCACATAGCCCCTGCCCTTCCCGCCCTCTCCTACTAGGATGACGAAATCACTATCTTGTCCAAGCACGAACCCGCCTCTCTGTTCAGCCATGACTACACACACCCCATCCGCCTCACCGAGCGGGACAAAGACTGTCTCGACGCCCATATCCGATAGAGCGTGGGTAAAGACGTGCGAGCAAAAGGGCGGAAGCATCGAGCTGTATTTCGAGAACGAGGGCCCGGATCGAGAGGCAGGGGAGGTGGTGTAGAACAGCTGGGCGCGATTGATATTCTCATTCAGTCGACTGACTATCGTCTCGTGCTTTTCAGGCGGTGCTGATCCTGACGCACAGTCAGCACGTCCCCCAGAACCGAGCTCAGAAGGGCTCACCGTCAAAGACAAAGACAGGATCAAGACCGACCGACTTCCAAGCCGTGATCAGGCGCTTGACTAGCCGATAGAATGCCAGGTACTCCCCTCCAGTCGTCCATGGTAGCGAGTCTTGGTACAAGCGGTATATCAGCCTGCCCAGTCAGCCTCGCCCATCTGACACAGCCAGTTTACGTCAAACTCACCCCCATGAATCGACGATAACAGGTATCCGATCCCGCTCCTTCGCCGACGCTTTATCCAGATTGAGGGTCTTGCATAATGATCGGTTCTCCCTCAAGAACGTCGTCAATCCCTTGACACCCATAGCTCACGGTCGTCCGTGCGGTCCGAGCTGAGCCTGAAGTGAAGCGCTAGATCGGTCGTTCAGATGGCTTCGTTCCTCCTGTCGTTCTGAGGTCGGTGTAGCCGTTCACGATCACAGTGTCGTAGACTTTGGTATTCGTTCGGCAGTCCCTTAAGCTCCCACAAAACCCCAGAGCACAGTCGTCACAAAGGTAGATGAAACAGTCGATTTGAGGGCGTGAAATCTTGAAATTTACGGTTCGACTTGAAATCCGGGGTAACCGGCAACACAACGCCGTCGATCACACACACGTCATTGACTTTGGGTCGCTGTTCAATCCATATGACACAGGTACAGCAGTCTCGCTGACGGTCGACATGTCGCTGCTTGACGTCGGCAAGTCGTGCGCAGTCTGCTCGACCGTCGACTTTCTCCCTTTCACCTGTCCCCGTTGCTCAAAGACCCTATGCCGAACTCACGTCCAAGCTCATCAGTGCGAGAGCGAAACGACCGAGAAGAACGCTATAGCAGGTCCGAGCTCGTTCACGCGCAAAAGCCGATGTGAAGTGCAAGGCTGCGGGAGAGCCAGTATCGAAGCTATAGGCGGACGGGAAGGAGAAGTGCTCGGCGAGGATATCGCAAGGGAGGTCAGATGTCGTGGATGCTCCGGCGCGTACTGTACTGCGTGAGCATGACCCTTGGCTGTCTTGTCTAAACTGCGACTGATACGCGTGTAGACATCGCTCGCAGACGGCGCATTCGTGCTCGGCCCCTCTCGAGTTCATTGCGCGACACGACGCACTGGCCGAACAAAGAGCTAAAGCCCGCGAACTTATCGCCCAAAAGTTTCCGGACCGCAAGGATAGGGCGATACCGAAACCACCACCTCAGAAGGACGTCGTCAAATCCCGCCCCAGATCACCAGGACGATTACCTCCCTCCCTCCAGCCAGCTCCAATTGGCGAGACGGAGGTAGCTCCTACGAAACCGCCGATGGTCAAGACGAAAGCGAACAAACTGCGAGAGATACACGTCCGAAAGCTCAGGTCTTTGGCTGTGCCCCTCGATCCTAAGATGAGAGCGGACGGGGAGAGGAGGTTCTTCGAGTGGGCTGTAGGGACGAAAGCGGAAGTGATAGCATGGCAGTCGAGCGGAGAGTCAAGTTGGAAGCTCAGCAGGGTTTGGGTACCCCAAGTGCGTCCTCGGTCGCTCGCATGGTGACTGTCTCATATTCACATGTCGTCGCAGGAGACACCTGTGGGCAAGATCCTGGACATCTTGACTGATCGGACAAAGACGCCTCGTCCCACAAGTAACTCGACTGAAGACGTGAGGACGTTTGCCCTATTCCGCGAAGCAAGCCCGCTGATCGATCTTCCAGTCTTTGCAGCTCATCAACCTGATCGATACTGGTCCAGATGAGCGAAATATCCACGCTCTCGCCAACGAGCGTCAGGCGGCGGACATAGTGGAAGGTAGCATGCTCCTGCTGGTGAAAGGTTGGACATAGTTGATGCCATTCATCGTCCCAGTCTGCCAATCATTCGTGCTTCCTTTTGAGCACCCATCCTGTGAATTTAATGGTTGCGCCATTGTTGAGACCCTATGGCGGGTATACAATGCATGGTATGTCTGCGTGGTGTAGCTCGACCGAAATCGAGATGGAGGTGAGGGTGTATGCGATGAGGATGATTGTGCGAGTGAAGAGCTATTTGATCTTGGCCTCCGTGAATAGGACGTGCTGCTTGACTGCTTGCATCAGCAGCGATTATTGGCTTGTGACGCCCATTCGTCGCTTGACTCACCTTTCGGATCGTACTTGATCATGGCCAGCTTTTCACCTAACCTCGGTCGAGTGGTGGTGTAGAAGAAACCCGTGAGGGCGGTCGACACCAGTCGGACCAATATGCGCCTATCTCGATTTCAGCACGTGTGACCTCTGAGCTGGCGCGCAGCTTTCGCGCAGCTAAGAAGTCTTGAACAGGCTGACCTTTGTTTCGCTTTGGGCGCCATGATGGCTGTGAAGAGACAGGTTGAGACATCGGAACAACTCAACCAGCAAAATAGGAGCGGAAGCAATTTACCCCGCATCGGTGTGTGGGGTGACTTTTCCAAGGTCTGAACTGCGTCAACAGTCGGCAGTCGCCTTCTGCGACATCACATCTTTCATATCTCTCGCTGTCATCAAGTCAATCACCGAGACCATGTCGGAGAGCGTCCCGGTTCTAGTATCACAATACTCCACCGACTCGTGGTGAAGACCCACTTCAGACACTTCGCTTCGCTCGAATCTCGATCGAATCTCAGCGTTCTATTCCTGGACGTCCGACCGAAAGTGCTCAACCATGCCTGACGATCACAGGGGCCCGTCCTCGAACGGACACGACGGTGACGACCTATCGACACACGAGTCACGCATATCTGCCGACCCAGAGCAATTGCGACCACCTCGCCCACCCTCGCCTCCACAACCGCGGGAGAACGTCCCGCCCCCAGCTGAAGAGGTCACGCCCCTCCGCCTCGCTGCTCATTATGCTGGCTTAGTCCTCGCTTCCATGGTCGGATGTCTGATCCGGCTCGGTCTCACTGCGTTAGGGACGTATGATGGACGATCGATATTTCCTATTGCGTGGAGTCAGGGTGTAGGATGCGGGGTCATGGGTTTGGCATTGGCGAGGAAAAACGAGATCGTGTCGTGGTATCCACCGCTGTACACCTTCTGCACTACTGGTGAGTGTCTCCAGCACTGGTGTTCGACGCGACTTGTCGGCAAGACTGACCCGAGTCTAGGTGTCGCAGCTTCGATCACGACGTTTTCGACCTGGATGGAGGAGGGCTACATCGCATTTGCCAATTCTGAACGTTACGACCGAGGCGGACTCTACGACGTATGTCTCCTTCAAACAGATTTCATCAGCTGGGGATGGACCTCTGTGGCTGACAGACTGCAGACTGTCGACGGCCTGGCTTACTCCTTCTCGACGATGGCGATTGCCATCGCCTGTCTGCATCTAGGCGAATACGTCTCCAACCTGCTTCCGGCTTTACCTCGCCGTCGATACCCAAACGTCAGTACCGAGAAACACTCTCCATCACCATCATCTACCCCATCACATTCACAGCATCGCCGTCCATCTCAAACGCCCTTCCTCGACATCCTCACCATCGTATCCGCCATTCTCTCCTACCTCATAGCGCTCTTACTTTACTTCTACACACCCGTCACTTGGCGTCATCGAGCAACTTTCCCCATCCTCCTCAGTCCACCGGGATCGATCATCCGCTTCGCACTCGCCAAACTCAACGCCAGACGTTCATTCCTCGATCAATTCCCACTCGGTACCTTCTTAGCAAACATGATCGCCTCGATCATCCTAGGTGGGGTCTACGCACAACAACACCTTGTCGGCAGTGGCGTGACGTGCAACGCATTGTACGCTATTCAACAAGGCTTTTGCGGGTGTTTGAGCACAGTCTCGACTTTTGCCGTGGAAGCGAGGACGGTGAAGAAATGGTGGAAATTGATCTACGTTCTAGGCAGTGTAGTATTGGGTCATTTGCTTTTGCTGGCTACGCTTGGGGCGATGGGCTGGTCACGGACGTTGGGGCCTGTATGTACCGAGTAAGATCAGGTTGTAGACAATGCAGAGTATGTTTCGGTTACCAGCTCGGCCGGATTTCGCCGCACCGGCAATGGAGATTCAGAAAGTCTCGCTTCAACTCGTCAGAACTCCCAAATCACTTATCGACCTCGTTCTGCTTCAGGTTTCGGCTTCAGCGCTAGCTCTGTGACCGACCGGGGATGAGCTCAATACTGGCCGCAGCTGCGCCAGCGCGCTTACCGCCCTCACTAACTCCCCATCACTTGGAAAAGGACAAGAACGAGTCGACTCTACGGATAGGCAAATGGACAATCCAAGCGGTCAAGAAACCTATCCTCAACATCGCTGAGGTGGACAAGTGAGCTCTTGACTATCGATCGACTAGTTTATCAGAGATAGCTGACGATGGCCAGAGCGGAGAAGGAATTGAACTTGCCCCTACCCGAAATGACATTTGGCAATAACTTCCTTTCCCTCTCTTACGACGAGGGTGTACGGATATCTTTCAATGGGCTAGACGCTTTGGCCGAAGTGGGCACCGGAGAAGGGTGGGAGGATAGGACGGGAGGGGCTGTGTTGGTCAGTATGGCCGAAACCTGGGGGAAGAACCGGTACGTCCTGGTCTGTGTTTTGCCCGACAGTGCAGACGAGCTGACATCTTGGGTCAAGGTCACAACCTAGCCAATTGCTTAGCGAGACTCCATTACCTGCCAGACCTGTCAAACCTCACGACTGGACATTCTCGACATGCCATACTGGCCGTATAGAGGGTGATTTGGTGCGTTGGTCATCGTGCAGTATGAGACCAGCGAGCTGATGGGCCAGTCGTTCCGACCTTCCACGTCGCATCAACTTCCGCTAGACCTGCTTTCGAGGCAGGACCCCGTACTTGATCGTATACTGTACTACGAGGACGTGCCGTTGTTCGAAGATGAGTTACACGATAATGGCGAATCGATACTCAATGCCCGTATAGTAAGCTTCGACCTTACTGTCCAGTATTCGCATGTGGCCTTTGCTGATCATGGTACTAGCGAGTCATGCCTCACTCGTTCTTCATCCTCTATCGCCTCTTCCTCCGAGTCGATAACGTCCTTTTCAGGATGTACGATATACGCATATATCATCAATTCGGATCTGACGAAGTGATCCGTGAAGTGTGCGGTATGGAAGCAGATTACGAACGAGTCAAGTCGGTCAGTCCAATTCAATCCCTCCTCGCAACCGACGTGAAGGCTGGCTGACTGGGGGTAGAGGTTGGAGAAACCATCTGATCTGTCACCTTTGACCAACCCGAATTTCGTCTATCAAGCCATGCAGGCCATGGGTGACGAAGCGTTCAAGCCGAGTGGGAAGACGAAGGGCAAAGCGTGGCCAGGTTTGGGGAAGAGGGTCGAGGTGATGACTTTGAACTCAAGCGTGGAGAGGAGGATGAGCGAGATGAAGATTGACGCATAGCATTGCATGTATTATAGACATCCGGCATCTGTAGGAGAGCTTGACAGGCGTTATAGACCCTTGTTGAAGTAGACCGGTCCGGGTTGGTCCTGATACTCCTTCTCTAGTTTCTTGGGGTCGGTCTCGGCGCGTTGTGGGAAGTAGGCGATAGCAGGCGGTAAGAATAGACCAAGCGAGAGACCGACTAGAAAATGTTAGCTGAATCACCACGATGGGAGCAGGAGAGAGAGAGACGGACTCAGAGTCAATTGGGTGAGGTTGGACAGTAATGGTCCTCTGGGTCCAACGAACGTGTTCCTCTTTTGCAGGATAGTCATCAACATTGGCGGAATGATCAACGTCGGGCTAGCACCGTCAGTCCTCGACGTCTGACATGAGCTCAGCGATAATTGGACGTACATGTTGGTGAAGACTCGACTGGCGGCAGATTGCATTACTGCCATCTGTCCCGCCTTGGGTGATTTCCCAAGAACACTCTTTGATTCACTGTCGTCTTCGGGGTTCCGGGTGAGCTTGAACACTTCGACTCCGTCTCGCATTTCTTTCCAACGGATACAAGAGATACTATCCTCACATCAGCTTCGTTCTCGTGAAACACCTGGGATGGAGGGCTTACTTGACCACACCGGCGCTGGCGACCGAAGCGAAGGGGACGAGTTTCGACAAAACGTCCTTCATCGTTGGCGATACTCGAAGTCGAGGGACCAAACGAGTGAGCGAGACGGCAATAGCGACCGAAGTGAACGTCGCAGCAGTGTACGCTAGACCGATATGAGTCCTGAGCTACACATAGGGAAGACGTGCTGGTGCTTACCTGTTCCGATCTCGGCGGGTGTCATCTCGATGGATTTGTTGGCGTTGCTGAAGTTCACCTAAGCGATCAGCCGGTGAATTTGCGTTGTCTGTGGTGAGGTATGACTCACAGCGACATTGAGCGTTTGATTCATCCACTGCCAGAAGATCACGCTGTCTCAGTCAGCATCTCTCGGTCAAGCTAATACCGATTGAAGGAGGATACCCACCTCTTCAACCCGGCGTTCGGGATGAGCATTCCCGCCTGTCTCGTGAGCCCTGGGCCGTACATGAGTGAGCAGATAGCTTACGACGACGCTGCACCATCAGCCTTATTGCGCATTGACACGCGCAAGTCACTCACACCAAGTTGGTAGGCACAAAAGCCGACATCCTGAATGGAAGCGGTACCGGCTCCCCCGTATCAGGATGAATACTCGAATTGACCACTGCATCTCACATCAGTACCAGACCCGGGTCCCGGAGACGATGTGACTGGCGTACACTGCTTTGATCGATCATATCTCTCCTTCTCATCTTTACCGACCCAAACACCCGCTTTGCCATTCTCCTTGATCAGGCCCTCGTATCGCTTCACATCTTTTTGAGCCTGAGCAAGTTCGGAGGAAGAAGCGAAGAGCGTGAGTGGGGATGTTGTCGAGTAGAAATAAGCCAGTCGGCCAGCTATGCCGTCTTAGCGATGCGGACATGGGAGAGAAGAGGGAGGGGGGCACTGACTGTAGGTTGATAGGTCAAAGCGCGGTTTGGCTCGTGCGGTCAGCTCTTTATCCTCAATGGAGCGAAGAGAAAAGCTCACAGATATCGTACAGACCAGCTTTGTCGGCCATCTTGGATGGATTGTGGTCGTCACCTCAACGACACGACTATAGCAAGATAGAAGAGTCGAGCCAGATGGAGCAGGGATTTTGGACTTTCCGAGTAGCATCGGATAAACCTCGGCAAATCAGTGACGCGACGCTTTACCCATTTCTCGCCTTCGTGTCTGGCCTGCCTATCGCTCTATCCATGCCTCGAATGCGAAGTATGCCATCATGGGCCTGACACAATCCACACCCGACCAACCGCCAGATGAGCAGTCCGCGACGAACGCCGCAGATCGACAACAGGATGAAGGAAGGACACCGCCTCGCCCCACCTCGCCACCTTATCCTTCTCGCTCATCCCTGAATCCCAGCTCTACACGCCGTTCAGCCTTCTCCTACTTCCTACCCATCTCCCATCCGGATCTCCAGCACTCTCACCTCAATCCCACACTTGACGATATTCGAAAAACGGCCGATATCCTCTCTGCCCGCCTCCCGCCCGAACTGGTCGTCCGAGTCTTGGATGAGGCTAAATACTGGGCCGGATGTAGGACTTTGATCCAGAAAGACCTCAAAGTGATCGCAGGACACGTGTCGCCGAGGTTGTTACATCCTCCTAGGACATGGAGGAATGGACAAGAGAACGAAGTTGGGCTTCCGGCGGATGAAAGTGGAAATGTATGGTATCTCGCCTCGGAGCCTATTGGATGTGATGAGACTCGACCACGAGGGGAGAAGGGGGATAAATGCTGGTTACGAGGGATGGTGATTGAGACACTATCGAAGGATCAAGGATGGAGCTCGGCCGTCCAAGCTGATAGGTCTCTTTACGGTTAGTCCTGCACTACAATGTGCACATAATCGTCCGCTGAGCTGGATAAAGGGACGTATAATCAGAGCTACTCTTGGTTTGACGTCGCGCTCGTAAGAGACGGGAAGGAAGTGGGAAATACCCGCCAGTCATTCCAGAACAACATCCACGGTCAGTCGAGCAGCATCCCTCAGCTTGTACTCCGAGCTGAATTGTTTAGCTGGACAATACCTTAAACCTCACCGAAATGTATTTGGGCATGAAGATGATATCATCCGTAAGGCGGAGGTAGGGGATAGAGTAGTTATCTGGGCCAGAGCGCAGTATCCCGTCAGTCATTTTCGTCTCTCCTGAGCGATAACGCTGACATGTTCGAAGGGATGGCAGAATGATGTTCGGTACGCCGGAGCACGTCATTGAGCAAGCTTGGATTAATGCTGACCGAAATAGTGAGGCGGCCATCACGCTCTACACCGCTCCATTTCCGCATCAGACTTGATGGGTATGCTTTGTCTGTGTGTCTCATTGTTGTTGTGATCATTCCAGTCCCCTTCTCCCTCTCTGCATATATCGTTGTGAATCCAAGTTGTAATATGCATGTAAGAGCTCGCTACCTACGAGTAAGCCTTACGCCGCTATTTGCCGGTTAAAGAACTTGCGTCTGATCGACGGGGATCAGAAAGTGGGGGAACAGAGATAAGCGCTGTCCTTGAGTATCGAGTCAGTAATCAGTACTCACCCTTTTTGACTTTTGAGCTGTTTTCTCCGCCTGGTCTACAGCTCGACACGGCTATGACTGTCCCGTCCAACTTTCTCACTGCTACCGAAACCCAAGAGCTTATTCGCGCTGGCAAGCTATCGACGGACGAAGTCCTCTCAGACCATGTTGCCAGGTACAACGAGCGAGATAGTACGATCGGGGCATGGGTGCGCGTCAATCATGACAAGACCGTTATGGGCGGTGCCCAGAGTCGAGACCTACCTTTGCACGGTATAACGCTCGGCGTCAAGGATATCATGGGTCAGTCAGCCCCTGTTTCGGTGTCCACCGGCTGACTTCGGCTGCCAGATACGAAGGACATGCCGACAGAACACGGTTGTGAAATTTACAAAGGTGCTCAAGCAGGGGTCGACGCTGCTGTAGTTGGTATATGCCGGGGAGCGGGCGCCGCAATCATCGGCAAGACCGTCAGTCCGAATCTCTTCTTCTGCCGACGATCGAACCCGCTGAAGGGAACTGTAGACAACCACTATGTTCGCTGCATCACATGTCGGTCCGTCCGGGACCAACAACCCTATGGGTTTAGGACATACCCCCGGAGGCTCGTCATCCGGGTCGGCAGCCGCGGTCGCCGATTATCAGTGTCATATCGCTCTGGGAACTCAGACAGTATGATCAGATCCCCAGACCCGACATGTCGTTACTGATCAGGAGCGCTCAGGGCGGCTCGATCATCCGTCCTGCGTCTTTTACTGGGATCTTCGGATTCAAGCCAACGTACGTACCGATCTAGACTCATGAACTGGGCGGGTTGAATCTGACGGACATGCAGAAATGGCACAATCAGTAAGGATGGCGTGAAGGGCTACGCCGGCACTTTTGACACAATCGGATTCTTCGCCCGCTATATCACCGACATTCAACTCATCTCTCAACAGTTCGACATCATCCCTTCTTATCCATCGCCTCCCCATTCACGAGGGCTCAAGGATTGTCGATTCGCTTTTATAGCGACAGACCAATTCGAGTTACACGGTTCAGACGACCTGAAAGCGAGTTGGAGACATGCTCAGAAGCTCCTCGAGTCGGTAGGGGCGACAGTGGAAATCGTGGACTTGCCTCCAGAGTTCGATAATCTCGTTGGAGCGGAAGGACGGATACTCAGTGATCTCACTATCGCCGAAGGGTCTACCAACTTCTTGCGAGAGTATCGGGCGGACAAGACCAAGCTCGACCCTATGCTCTGCGATTGGATCGAGAACCAACGAGTTCACACACCTCGCCAACAAGCGGAAATGCGAGATCGTATAGCGGCGCTACGTCCGAAGTTGGACGCTTTGGCGAGAGGCTACGATGCTATCATAACGCCCAGTGCGCCTGGCGAAGCGCCGAGCGGCCTGGGATGGACCGGCGATTCGAGGTTTTGCATGATGTGGACTGGTCTAGGAGTTCCGACCATCAATATACCAGGTTTCGCAGGCAGTAACGGCCTACCTATAGGTCTCACTCTCGTCGCGCCGAGGTGGGTTTCACTCTTCTTCCATTGTGATATCTTTGGTGAGCTCACATGAACAGGTACGAGGATGAGCAGTTACTGCAAGTCGCCAAGCTGGTTGCAGAGGTATTCATTGGAGCGGATGGAGGACGTCTCAACAAGGTCTCAGCGCCAGAAGGAGTCGTGCACGTCAAGCCATGACAAGGTTGCAAGGCGAAATGGAGTATACCGCCTCGGCCTCCATAGCCAGCAGAGTGGTCGGATCGGTCGTTGCCACGTGTATGAAATGCACTGCCACGCGAGCAAGCTGTTTTTAGTCCTTGGCCTACGTCGCGCATGGTTCCTGAATTCAGTGCGGTAAGTTGACTAGGTAACCATTAGTCGACTGTCAATCTTCTCTTTCGACATCGCTACTCCTTGTACATCTTCCTCTTGGCAGTCACTGGGCTCATCGAGATCGACAGCGCTGAACAAGACGAGCACTTCCTGACTCCAATCTTTGTTTGAGCAACAGTCTGTTGCCGCCGAACCAGATGTCCACCTCCACTGCCGGCTCAGGTTCGAGCTCAGACCCGCCCGCCCAAGCAGCACGAAGTCAGAACCAAATCAAACGCCTTGCTTCCAAACCGCTCAAACTCGCCGCATCCACATTCCGCCCTCTCACGCGCTCGTCCGGCAGCTCCACCGTACCGCACCTCTCGTCTGACGCGCTCTATAGCGAGAGTACCGGAACTGGGTCTGGGTCCGTGCGGTCCTTGGGATTGAAGAAGAAACGAAGACATATCAAGTCGAAAGATGGGGCGACGCTCACTCCTGCTCAATTGGCCAGTGCGGCGAGAGGACCTAGGAAGCCTTTGGAAGGGGAGGAACCGGCTGCTTGGTTGAGAGTGAGGGTCGTCAAGGCCGATGATCTCGTCGCGAAGGATAGAAACGGGACCAGTGATCCGTGAGTGACAGCTCTTAGGTCAAGGTGAAGGAAGGACCGCTGACTGAAGGGTAGGTTTATATCGCTACTTCTCCCGCCATCTACTCGACACAACACGCCCGTCATCAAGAAGAGTCTGAACCCCTCGTTTCCCTCTGACGGGTCGACCTTTGATTTCCCCATCTACCTTTCCCTAGGTGGAGTCGTAGGAAGTCGAGGGTTAGAAGGTGTAGTCTGGGACAAGGTAAGCTTCACAGCAACAGACAGTCAGTGACGCGAGATGCTGACACCGACAGGACCTGATGAGGAAAGAGTACATGGGCGAGGTCACCATTCCCTTATCCCAATGGTTCCCGACCGGCGAGGTCGAGCTGTGGAGCGACAACCTTCCTGTGAGTGCGCCTCTCGAGATGAACGGTCAAAAGGATCCGAGCTGATCTGTATTCAGTTGCTCAACCGAAAACTTCTTTCAACACGTCAAAGACATAAGGTTTCCGGCACCTTGTCTCTTCAAATCGGCTTTCTCGAACCAAAGACGGCGACTGGGCAGGACGACGCGCTCAGAAAGGTCAAGTTGGTGTATGAAGCGCTATGCGAGCAGGCGAACGTGGGACGAGATTACCTCGGCGTGCTAGGTGTTCCAGCCGTACGTCGTATTTTACCTTTGCCAACCAGGCAGTCTGGGAAGGGAAGACTGACTAGTGCAGCATGAAGGCATCGGTACCGTTCAGATGCGTAGCCGACGTAAAGACCGGGCAGTCGATCCGGCCACTGGTGGTGCACTCGCTGCCCTGTCTGCTACTTCCACTTCAACTCTTTTCTCTCCCTTCAGTCGCACAAAACGGCAAACCTCGCCCGACGATGCCGAAGACGGGTATGGAGAGGATAGCGAAGTTGACTCCTTGAATGATGACGGTCTTTCGTCCGAAACGAGCGATGACGAGTTCGAGTCTGGAGCCGAGGACGACGACGCGTTGTCGACACTACACGAATCGCCCATGCTGATGGAAGAGACGGTCGAGACGATCTACAATGCCGCCGTCGGACTACCTCCTCCGCCCAAGACCAAGCTGAATGAGGCCAAGAGCGCTGGCGGTGGATGGCTCGGTGCGAAGACCCTCAAGCCCGCTCGACAATCGTCCATGAGTGAAGTGGATGACGATCAATATGATAGTCCAGGAGTATCAGTACCGAGCACTCCGGGCACAGGTCTGGCTACACCCGGAGGGACGAAAGCTAAGAAGCCGATTTTCAAGCGGAGCAAGTCCCGTGCACCCTCGAAGAAATCGAGCAGGAGGGATTTCAACTTTGATGCCAATACAGCAGCGGACGTGCAGGGTATCGTGGTGATGGAGATTCAGAGTGCCAATGATCTGCCGAAGCTCAAGAATGGTGAGCCCTCTGCGACTGTATGCGCGAACAATGGGGATAAGCTGACGTGGATATCCAGCTCTCCGCTTCTCGTTCGACATGGACCCGTTCGTCGTCATCTCCTTCGGCAAGAAGGTTTTCCGAACCAGAGTGATTCGACATCAGCTCAACCCGGTCTGGGACGAAAAGCTCCTTTTCCACGTTAGGAGGAATGAAAATGCATATACTATCCAATTTGCTGTTCTTGACTGGGACAAGGTGGGTCTCGCTGATTGGCTTGCAGACCGCGAATGCTGATTGTCCAGGTGTCTGGCAACGACATGGTCGGATCTTGCACCCTGCCTCTGAATGACTTGATGGACGATGCCCCTCATCCTGATGCCGAAACCGGCCTATATGCGGCTCACGAGGATGGCAAGCATGATTCCAAGACTTTCACCGTGAGTCTAATTTTCCGACCCACATCGGTGATCGCTGAACATCTCAGCTACCCATCTCGACCGAGAAGGAGATGCCATGGGAGTCGAAACACTCGCCTCATTTGACTGTGCGAGCCAAGTACGAACCGTACGATGCCCTCCGTCAAAAGTTTTGGCGGCAGTATGCGAGTCAGTACGACGTGGATGAGACCGGCAAGATCTCTCATACGGAGCTATCGGCAATGCTCGACTCGCTCGGCTCGACATTGACGCACCAGACGATCGAGAGCTTTTTTACTCGTTTTGGCAAATCGTCAGACTCAGACGAACTGACCATGGACGAGGTGGTTCGATGTATGGAGCGAGAAGTCAACAAGGCGAAATCGGAACGTGCAAAAGTCAGCGTCGACGATTCCGCTACGAGCGGTAGTCGGACGCCCAATATGGCACCTGAGCCGGCTGGAAAAGGACTCGACGCGACTGGACCTGATCAGACCATCTCATCGCCCGTCGACGCGGACGAGCTGCGAGACAAGATCCTCAAGTCTGTCCCGCAGGACCGGACGGATGGCAAGATCGGTCCTGGTAATCTTCAACCTCTCCAGACTGGATCAAGCCTCGATGTTCCCGAGGTAAAGCTCGAAAGACCAGCGACCGTCGTGGAAGGTCAGAACGATATTCCCCAGATGGAAGGTACCATCTCCCCCTCTTCCGTGTTATCCGATAACGACGATTCCGATTCGACCCCAGACGATCTAGAACGAGTCATCAATATCCGTACTTGCCCTCTCTGTCATCGACGCCGACTGAAACGCAAATCAGAGCAAGACATCATCACCCACCTCGCCATCTGTGCCAGTTCCGATTGGTCCCGCATGGACCGGATCGTCACATCAAATTACGTCACGAGCTCTCAGGCTCAGCGCAAGTTCTTTACGAGGATGATTGGTAAAGTGACGGCGGGAGCTTACTCGCTCGGAGCGAATTCCGCCAATATCCTCGTGCAAGACAGGCGGACCGGTCAGCTGCAAGAGGAGAAGATGGCAGTGTACGTCCGTCTGGGAATCAGGGTGTTGTACAAAGGTGCTCGAGGCGGGATGGCTAGCTCGAGGGGTGAGTAAATTCCAGTCCGAGCAGTATCGTGTTCTGTTTGCTAACGGCTTGCAGCCAAACGACTTCTCAAGTCGCTCTCGGTGAAGCAAGGAATCAAATACGACTCCCCCGAATCAGCGGCCGACATTCCCCCATTCATCGCGTTTCACGCTCTCAACGTTGAGGAGATTCTCGATCCCCTCGAGAGCTTCAAGACATTCAATCAGTTCTTTTACCGTAAACTGAAACCGTCCGCTCGACCAGTCTCAGAACCAGAGAGCGAAACGCGAATGGTGTCTTGTGCCGATTGTCGAATGATGGCTTTCGACACGGTCAGTTCGGCCACTAGTATTTGGATTAAAGGGAGGGATTTCAGTGTCGCCAAGCTCCTGGGACCGAATTATAAAGATGTGTTCGATCGATACGAAGGTGGTGCCCTGGGCATCTTCCGGTAAGTCCCATCCGCTTCTCTTTCAACCGAGAGTCTGCGCTCACCTCGAGTCAGACTCGCACCGCAGGACTATCATCGATTCCATTCGCCCGTCTCGGGTACGGTCGGTCGAATGACCATGATCGAGGGCGAGTACTATACCGTCAACCCACAAGCTATCCGAACTTCTCTCGACGTGTACGGCGAGAATGCCAGGAAGGTCGTGCCTATCCAAAGTGACGAGTTTGGGCTCGTCATGACCGTCTGGGTCGGGGCGATGAGTGAGTGACCAGCCGTTCCACGATGCAGATATGAGGCTGACGGGTGGATCAGTGGTTGGAAGTATCTTGACCAGTGTCGAGGAGGGGCAGAAGGTGGCTCGGGCGGATGAATTGGGCTACTTTGCTTTCGGTCAGTCTCAATCGCCTTATTGTTCTTGATCGATTAGAGACCAGAGTGCTGATGGGTGATAGGCGGATCCACCATCGTCCTTCTCTTCGAGCGAGGCGCGCTAGAATGGGACGATGACCTGCTAGCAAACGGCCGAGCTAGTATCGAAACGCTCGTGAGGGTCGGTATGGGTTTGGGACGAAAGAAGGGCAGTTCCGAGTTCACGCCACCTCCCGCCTAGTCTCCCACAGACAAATTGCTTACTCATACCCCAAATTACGATTACTCTGACGAAAACTATACACAGTACACGCTTGACGACAATCATACCTTGTACATACATATATACGTTGCTTGCATGTCCATACCTCAGTACCGCTCGTGGCAGAGCTGCCGCTTGGCCCTTGAAATCACCGCAGCAGAGGGGATAGGTCGGGTGTCTCTTTCCCCTTTGCCTCCAGCTCGTTCCTCAAGGTGTCGTTGAAATGACCGTTTGGGAGGACAGAGGACCCGGAAGGCTAACCTTCCTGAGCGACAAGCCCCCGGATCTGGGCCTCGAACTCGTCCAGCCCTGTCGGTGTATCGTCAGCCTTGCAAAGGCTTTAGGGCAGAGAAGGCTGACGTTTGGGATACTGATCTGTGATTTGGTCCAGCATCTTCCACATTTCAGGACAGTCCTCCCTCGATTTCATCCCCATCCTCATCGCTGTCGACGCTTTCATCCAGTTCAAGAACTCGGGCTGCTTCATGTCGCACATCCATGGACCGCCACAGCACACCTGAGATGCTTCGTCCGCCATCTGTTGCAATTCTCTGTCCCGACTATTGATTGGTCGGTGAGCATGACAGTGGCCAAGACGGTAGACCGACTGAGGACTGACTGTGTGCTCGGCTTGCTTGTCAACGTGGAGAGACATCAGGTCGACAAACAGTCTTCTTCCCTGGTCATTGAGTTCGAGAGCACTGGCGGAGGAGTCTCTCACGCGCTCAGCAGCTTCGCTCCACTCCATCGCCTCCAGACCTGTAGTAGAGAATGAGCACGATTCATATCCCCACCAATACGAGCGAAAATGCCCTGAAGCGACACTTGCCTTCAGACAGTATGCTTTCTACCCCGTCCGGAGGAATGTCCCCTTCCTCGAGGGCCATTTGCAATGTTCCGAGGGGGTCCTGATTTTGCTCCACAGCAGCATAAAAAGTATCGAGGTCAGCACGACTGCTAGTCAGCCTCGGGTCTCCGAGGCACGCAACCAGCGGACCTGAAGGTGTCCCACCGGCAGTCGGACCCAGACGATGGGTCCAGAAATCGCCGGCAGAATGACTCGGAAAGTTGGCCGCCACTTTGCTCGCTGGCAGCTCGGCAGATCGTGTCCCACGCTTCTTTGGATATCTCGCTCATCCTGCGGTCTGGAAATTGTTGTAGGTATACTGTCAGTTGCCAATATCAGAAAGACTGTAAAGTACAGTCACTACCGCGAGATTGGAGGCGAGTGGAGCGTTTGCAGTATGCCTCTAGCATGACGTCCCATCAAAGGATTCGGAGCTCAAAGGTACCGACTGGATGTAATAGACTCGCAGACCCACTCGTTCTGTCAACAAACTGGCGGTGTACATTTTGAGGGATCCTTTGTGGGGTCAAGGTTCCAGCTGTGAGTAGCAGCCAGCTCATCTTGTGATCAAGTCGGCGGTCCGGGTGTGCAGCGGGTGTGATCCCGGTGGTTCGACTGATCACGCAGATGTGGCAAGATCACGACCGTGAGATGCACTTCAGCCACAAAATTGTCTTTGTTCATATCGAGCCAAGAGGAGGGCGATGCATCTCAGTTGTCGATAAATCGCAGAGCGCGAGATTGGTTGTTCACTCGCCGAAAGAGCTGTTAGACGAACAGCAGAGCGTCCTTCAAGCTCTTCCCAAGACGATGTCAAGACGACCGAAGACGCCTCCCCCACTTTTACGTCCTGACGTCACTATGCATTTGCTTCGCAATCGGCCATCTTTGTGCCGGATTACCCGGATTCCAAGAAATCGTCTTTTCGGGTCATGTGCGCCGTTTTTCGCTATGGTCAGCATCGGCCTCGGCGAAGCATAGCCGTACGCATGCATGACCCTTGCATAAGTAAGAGCAACATTCAATCAGTGATTGCTTTCACCTCAACAGATCGTCGACGATGTTGATCAAGCTCTTACCGCTCCTCGCAGTCGTCTCGGCTTCACCCCTAGCCCCTCGGCAGGACGCAGCCAGCTCGGCGAGCTCGGCCAGTTCTTTACCTGTGGTCACGACCAGTGCAGTCACGTCCGTCGTTTCTAGTATATCTTCGGCTACACCCCTCCCGCTACCTACTTCCAATGGTACCGGATCGGGAACGGAGAGTGCGAACCTACCTCCGCCGAGCGTCACGCTGTACCCCTCGACGTCTGGTGGTGAACCGGTAGTAGTGAACGGAGAGAGGAATCAATTGCTTCCAGTGGACTCGTACCTCGGTGTTCCATTTGCTCAACCTCGTACGTATCTCTCCCATTGGTCAATGTGAAGGTCGACTGAAGGGTTTCAGCCGTTGACGATCTCCGATTCGTCCCTCCCCAAGATGCAACTTACAACTCGACCGTCGAGGCCCTCACTCAGCCGCCCGCTTGTCTACAGAGCCCGAATGCGATATCCGGCTCAAACTATTCCGAAGACTGTCTTTACTTGAACGTCTTCACTCCGGCGGGTTCTAACGCCCAGACCGCCTTCCTACCCGTCATGGTATGGATGTGAGTGTCCCGTCTCATTGTCAACCATGGAGCCAGACTGACGAGGACCCAGTCACGGAGGTAGTTTCACAGCTGGTGGAGCCGAGGTATACGATGGATCCGGAATCGTCACCACGTCTAGCGTTGCTGTACGTCACTCTATCGCTAAGGGGGCCGGCATGCTGAATAGCTGGGCAGGAGAAACCGGTCATCCTGGTCGTCCTTCAATACCGTCTCGGCATCCTCGGGTTCGGATACGGCGACGAGATCGCTTCGAACGGAGCTGCCAACCTGGGTCTGAAAGATCAGATGAAAGCGCTCGAATGGGTTCAACAGAACATTTGGGCATGGGGCGGTGATCCCGATCGTGTACGTTACCGCCTTGTTCTAGACGCTGTTGGAAGTCTAATGGTCGTAGGTGACTGTGGCTGGTCAGAGTGCAGGAGCCATCTCGATCTCGCTCATGTACTTGCAACAAGACATCGACCTGTTCCGAGGCGCCGTGAGTATGCAAACTACTCTCGCCGGACGTGTCGCTGACGTAGTACAGATCATGCAGTCCGGCGCCCAGAGTACAGCGCCGATCGGACCGACCGATTCGTCATGGCAACAACCTCTTGATCTCGTCCTATCCCTGCTAGGCTGTGACGGGACTGGAAATTCTACGTCTTCCGACAACTCGACCGGATTGAGCGGATTCGAATGTCTGAAAGCTGCTCCGGCGGATCAACTGCTCGCTGCTCAAGAAGCGGCTATCAACGCGTCTAACGGAGCGTAAGTGCTGCGCCTCATTTCAAACGGGTGATCATATATCTGATACTGGCTTTAGGTTTATCTTCGCGCCGAGTATCGATGGTGATTTGATCCCCGCTTCGCCTCATCAATTGCTAGAGCAGGGCCGATTCGCCCGTATCCCCTTCATCTCGGGTAACGTCAAGGACGAGTGAGTCCGGCCTGTGTCGATCTGTTGTGCAATGACGATCGCTGATACTTCGCGTACAGAGGTACTTTGTTCACGCCGGAAGCCATCAATAACCAGACTGCTATCGCTGGACTGATCATCGCCCTCTCCCCCAGGGCTCCACCGATTGATATCATCGCCCAGGCAATCTCTTTATACCCTTCCGATCCCGCTGCCGGGTCGTACGTCCTCCACTCCTCTCTATCACCTCAAACTGACTGACGATCGTAGGCCTTTCGACACAGGCAACGAGACGTTCGGACTCGATCCAGCGTACGTCTACGTTCATAGATCTACTGATGCTGATGACTGACCGGGCTCAGGTGGAAACAAGCCGCGGCTATCATTGGGGACGCCCAGTTCCAAGCTCAGAGAAGGTGGTTACTCCAACAAGCCAACAATTACGGACTAGACCAAACTTGGTCATACCAATTCGAGCAATATCCTTCAGTGGGCGATACACCCGAAAGATACGGCGGTGAGTGATTTCCTTCTTGGCACGCTCAGCTGAGCTTACGACGCTAGTCTATCACGCTGCGGACGTCCTATTCACCTTTGGCGCACCGGTCTTGGGCATAGGTGGTAACTGGTCCGAATCTGATCAGATCTTGTCGACAACCATGCTCGACTACTGGTAAGTCCCGTCTTTTAAGGTGTCTACAAAAATATTCGACTGACACGTCGGTAGGACATCATTCGTAAACTACCTCGACCCGAACCAAGGTTTAGTCCTTCCCAACGCCACTTCCTGGCCCGCCTACGGGGGAGACGACGAACGAAACATGCTTCGACTGTTGACGGGCAACGTTACGATCTTCCCCGATACTTATAGGGAACAGATGGAGTATTTCCTCACTGAACCCGAAGCGTTTAATCAGAGGAAGAGGAGCGGCGAAGAGGAGCAAGGGAGAAGTCAAAATGAGAGAATGAACAGTCCAACCTACTGTACTGTATAATCGTCAAATCACAAATCTCGCACCATGCAACGATGTATATGCACTTGAGAAACGACCAAAAGATCCAGACACAACATAGCCCACCAAATCACGCACTGAATGAGTTGAGCTACTACGTACCGCGTTACTTCTTCGTCCCGGTCCAGAGCGCAAGCTCGCAGCTTCAGACCGTATTGCACATCGCCAGATCGGCACCAATGTCCATAAGATGGATACGTCAACATATAGGGTTATCGAATGTCTAGTGATACAAGCAGCTTCGTGTGATTCGTCAAGCGTTTTCCTTCTTCTCGGATCCAGCTTTCACCGCCCATAGCCATATCCTCCTCTTTGATCGTACCCCTGCTGTTGCTGCCCATACCCTTGCTCAGCGTGCCCCGCACTAGCGCCGTATCCATACCCCTCCTGTCCGTACCCTCCACCAGCATGCCCATACCCTCCACCAGCATTCCCGTACCCCTCATCATAAGCATCATCATATCGACTCTCCCTATTCCCCGCCGCCGTTCCGCCAGAAGCGGACGGATAAGCCGTATACTGATTATCCACCCCCGTCGAAGCTGGCGGTTGATAGACTTTATCGTCTCTGAGCGATTCGGTCGATGGACGATGATCCCATACGTCGTCTTTTCCCCCAACCCCCGCTTGGGGGTGGGCATTGTACATTGACCCCGGGTTGTACCGACTCGACCTAAGGACCGACATTGTGAACGCCTCTGGGTTTTCCGAGTAGACTGAATGATAGAGTTTATGATCTGATACTTGAGAAGTACCGTATTTTCTCGTCGCGCTGAAGTCTTGGTAAGCCAATGTGTTACGAGCAGAAAGGGGGGGGGGGGGGACTGACTAGATGAAGTAACCTTGAGTGAGGAGGAGTAAGAGCCAAATCCCACCCATGATCCCTACGTCGGCCCATGCGAATGCAGGACAGAGAGTATCGGCCTGAGCGCTGAGCGTGGCATTGGCAGCTGCGGCCGTTATACCTGATGGTGTCCGGGAAGCGGTGAAAAAGTCAGTCTACCAAATTAGCACCACTGATCACATGACGCCCGGGACAGAGACTTGGACTCACTCGACATTGATCGACGGCTGGATTGTGCGAAATGGCGGAAGAGATGATTAATCCCGCTGCGGTTGCGAAAGAGGCGAGGATGGCGATCATGTTGAGAAGGGTGTACCACCGATATGTCGATGTTTTTTCCTATCCGAATGTCAGTGTCAGTTAACAAAACAATAAATGAGGAACAAGGGGGTGGACCCAGACTTACCCGGAGGACACCGATGAACCCGACTGGTTGGAGGATGGCCACTACGAAACAGCATAGGGCGAGTATGATCCCAGCAAACGTGGGGAAGTACGCTCCGACCACTAGTCCCATAGGTCAGCTTCACTCGCTCCCCCGCTTCCGTGGAGAGGCACACCAGAAGGAGTAGCAAACACCATCACTCCAACTGCTAACGACACCACCTACCCATTCAGCTTCACCCTCCCACCTCGCATGGAGCTGACTTACACCCTGTTCCAATAGGATAGCATAAATACCAGCATTCACCAGCGGAATAGCTATACCCGCATCAGCCCCAATCCCCGCCCCCATGCGACCCGACTCTCGGACGTACCGACACAACAATATTTCGGGTCGATAAGCGAGTTACCGAAATCGCGATACATCGACTTCATCTTGGAGGATTTAGTCGAGTCGAGATGTATGGGATGTAAGTGATGAAAGCGATCAAGTAGACGCGCAGTGGACAGCAAATGGTGGTTTCCGACGCGTGCACCGCTTAGACTGGGCGTTAACGGGATCAAATCCACCCCTCTACTCGCAGCAGCGCCTTTGTCGATCCTTTGCTCTTTGCACCCCTTGGAACATAGCGACGAAGCAGTCAGAAGACACTTGAGTGAGCAGACAATGGGATGGTCTACTCACTTGGAATCTCCGCGAAGGCTCTCGACTTGTCAGATGTCTGTCGCCAATGTCCAGAGGGGGAACCACCCCGGCACCTACGTCCTGGAGTAGGCGAAGTGACTCGTTGCATCGAGTTTTGTTGGTTTCTAGTAGTACAAAAACGGGGCTAGTACTGTTGAAAGCGCACTGCCTGACTGCTGCTAGGCTATGTATGACCTGCTATCCCCGAATCTCCTCTATACGGAACCACATAGGTATAGGTAACAAGACAACCAACGTCCTACTCCTCCTGCAAACTACTCCTGCCTCTTACGCTTACCGAAAGCGTTGAGAGCGCCTTGTAATGCGTCTGCTTGGCCTCCTGATCCGTTCAAAACGATAGCTTTGAGTAAACGGTTTTCGTTTTCGAGTGATGCTTTTTCAGCGGCGAGTTTGGCAACTTGTGCTTCTAGCTCCTCTGCGGTAAAGTCAGTCGGGAACTAGACGGTTTCAAACAAAAAGAGCAGGACGCACTCGCTCGCTTTTCGACGGCTTGTTCGCGCTCCTTCTTCTTGGCTCGGAATCGGGCTGAAGCCTCGGTATTGCGTCTGCGCTTACTACCACAAGACGTCAGCACTCTGATTCCAATGTATCTCGACAAGGACTCACTCTTCCTCGATTTCGTTCTGACCTGCGCCCATCTGCTTCAACTTCTTTGCACCCGAAGGCTTATCATCATCATCGTCTAGTGTGCTGGGTCCGCCCATCACATCAAGCGTGTTGACTCCTCCGGCAGGTGTTGGTGCGGTGGTCGATGGTGTTGTGTATGGTAGAGACATGAGGTATGGGTTTGGTTCGTTGGCGAAGGCGGCCAAGAACGATTCGAGCGTTGCGGCGCACGGCGTTGACGTTGACGTTGACGTTGATGCTGGTGCTGGTGCTGATTCGACTGTCTGCGTTTGGGGTTGAGGTTCGGCCTGAGGTTCCGTCGGCTTACTATCCTCCTCGTCCAGCTTCTTGTTCAATTCATTTGGCGATGGCACGAATCCGAAATTACGAAACAAGTCGTCCGTATGCATGTATCCCCAAAAAGCGTCTTCCTGCTCCGCATCGATCCCGGTTGGCGGTGACGACGTAGGGATCGAGTTGAGCGTTTGGAGGTGTGGTGGAAGATCGAACGACATGGCGGGGAGGGCGGTGTTGTAGGTAGGGTGAAAATCAAGAAGGGGATCGCAGGTGATGCGTTAGGTGACGAGGATGAAACCTCTAGGCGGGAGTCAAGTAGACACGTTCCTTTTGGCTGTGGGGCGTGGTCGAGAAGTCCGGGGGGTAGGTCCTTTAATATCCAACTCCTTTTCCTGGTTCTACGAGTTTCCTTCTTCTAAGTCCGTGTCGCGAATGTCGATACCGAGTAGCGTAGTCTATGTAAGATGAACAGATGTACAAGAGTCTATTGAAAGACGTCTATGAGCAAGGAGAATTTGGTGATGAGTCCCCGATTCAAAGCCGCGGACGTGAGCATCAACACCACTCATCAAGTAATAGGCTGACGTACTCCCCTTTGGACTAGTACGGCTTGCTAAGCTGAATTCTAGAATTGCAAAAAACGGGATCAAATGGCGCAATCAGACCGTCAGCGAGTCATACAAAATTGCCACCCATTTCCAACCAACTTTCAACCGAACATATCGGCGATAAGCAAACACCGAAACTCTTCTTCCTGCTGAGAATCCGCCACCTGCCTCCCTTCCGTTCACTCCCTCGCTCCCGTCCCTGGCTGGTGCGTTGTTGGTTGCTTGTCGAACGTTGATTAACGGTCTTTAACCGTCAAGCACCTCTATCTCTTCTCTATACTCTTTGGGTAGTTGTTGGAAAGTATCGACAGAATGGCTGTAAGTTTCAATCACCAGGTTGACACGGTCCAGAGAAAGCGAGCGAGTCAAGCAGAGTTTGCGGCTAGGACTGGATTCGGGCAGTACGAAGAAGGAAGAAGGACGAGTGTAAGAGCTCGACTAGATGAATATCGTCGACGGAGGACTGCATGTCGACGAAGGACTGCATGGAAGTAGGACTAGCAGTGGAGAATGAGGCCGGACTTTGCTTGACTCGCTGGAGCTTGGACTGGACCGATCAACAAACCATCTATAGGTGACGCAAACTGATCTACCAGCCTCAACAACCATCCACCTTCAAGCGATTCGTCGAGGTCGGCCGAGTCGTCCTTGTCAACGATGGACCTTCTGTCGGCAAGATCGCCGTCATTGCCGAGATCATCGACCACAACCGAGTGAGTGGAGTTTGGGGAGGGGGGTGTCAGGCGATCGTTCGGGACGATGGCCGTAACATCCCCCAGCCACGGAGATAACAATCGTGGACAATTGCTGACTCACCCACCAGGCTTTGATCGACGGCCCTACCACCTCCGTCCCCCGTCAAGCTTTCCCTTACCGAAACCTCATCCTGACTCCTTACACCATCACTTCCCTCCCCCGAGGCGCCGGATCCGGAGCCATCAAGAAGGCCCTCGAGAAGGCCGGTGTTTTGGAGAAGTGGGAGAGCAGCTCTTGGGCCAAGAAGCTCGCTGCCCGGGCCGCCAGGAAGGTGGGTTCATCTCCAGGACTAAGCCATGAGCTACCGCTAAATCCACACAGGAGACCTCCGACTTTGACCGATTCCAGATCCAGCTCGCCAAGAGGTCGCGAAGGGATCAAGTCGGCAAGGCCTACACCAAGGAGAAGAAGGCTTCTGCTTAAGTGTGGGTAGGATGGGATGCGGAAGCTGGGGTGGAAGGGGGAGTAGGGTTAAGGCTTATTCTATGAGCCGAGGCCGAAGGGGGAACGGCATTTTGTAGAACGTCAATCCTACTAGATGGTCGTTCGCGTCATGACACCACATTATCTCACTGTCGTCGCGGAGACGGTGCATTCGGATCTGCTCTGCTTGCTGTTTGTCCAGCAATTAGGTGACGACACCCTGTGCTCGGTGACGGCGCGTCGTAAATACTCCCGCTAAGCCCCGTGGAGGTTGACCACTTGAAACAACTCAACCTGAAATATGTATCGCAAAGCATCAACTCTCATAAACATTCATCCTCGCACAGCGTCAAGATGACTAGCATATCCCTCGATCCGCCTGCAGGCGTGGTCAGACCAATCGTATTCTTCGATATAAACATCGGTGAAACCCCAGCAGGTCGAATAAAAATGGGTAAGTCGGAAGTCAGAAGTTGGGTGAGCAGGTCAGGCAGCTGACGAACAGAGTTGTTTAGCGATATCACACCAAAGTAATCAGATTCCTACTCTGCGGCTTGGTGGAACTGGGCTGATAAGGTAGGACCGCGGAGAATTTCAGACAGTTATGTACGGGTGAACATCGGTTTGTCCCTCTCATAACACGCGGTGGATCGAAGCTGAAGGGGGTAGGGTCAATCAACTACCACAAGGATACAAGAAATCGACATTTCACCGGTACGTCCGGCCTCTCCCACTCGCACTCACACGCTTACGATCGAACTGACCAACACAGAGTGTACGTCCATAGTTCGGTTCGGGAATGGGACTGAGGATGAGGACGGACCTAACTTACTTGGCAGGATCGAGAAATTCATGATCCAAGGAGGCGATTTCCTTAAACACGATGGGACTGGATCATTCTCAATTTACGGTGGGGTTTTCGACGATGAGAACTTTCAAGTGAAACATACGGGTCCGGGGTTGTTGAGTATGGTGAGTCCAGTCGAGCGGAGCGAGACACGAGATGCGAGCGAGAAGGACGGAGCCTCGCGAAGCGAGTCAGAGTTGGGGCAGAGAAGTGGGAGGAGGGCACGCGGGCGCTAGCGAGAGAGCCCAACAGGATGTGAGAGAGCGAGAGAGCCCAGTGGAGCGCAAAGGGCGGACAGAGCCTCGTGAATCGCGGAGTGTGTCGTGTGCTGCAGGCAGAGATGAGAGTCAGAGGCGAGCCAGTGAGCCACGGCAGAAGCGCAAAGAAGGGAGGGGAGACGGCGGTTCGCAGGACGGAAGCTTGGGGCGGGGGAACAATGACGAGACGAGAGAGCTATCGAGAAACATCGGGCTGATCTCCTCAGGCCAATTCTGGGCCGGGTACAAATGGATGTCAAGTTAGTCCCCCCCCCCCCACCCTTTCTTTCTCTCTACAGTCTTAAGAAGACATGGCTGACACAAATTCCAGTTCTTCATCACTTGTGCCCCCGCAGAGTTCCTAGATGGCAAACACTGCGTGTTCGGACGGGTGATTGAGGGTATGTTGATAGTGAGAAAGATCGAGGCTGTGCCTACGGGAGTTAATAACCGGTAAGTCTATGATGTCCCAGTCCAGGTAGTGTCCGCGAAACTGTTGGAGGCGATTTCTGATGCTGGATTCAGTCCGAAGTTGACGGTACGTATAACGGAATGTGGGGAGATGTAGAAGGGCGTAGTACAGCAATAGACAACATGGCAAATGGCATCATTACGATTTTCTCTCTACCGTTCGTTTCACTCTAGACCTACATAACCTGCTGCCCGGCCAATCTGCCATATCAGCAACAACGCCCACTTCTAGCCTTCGGGCCTAAAGTCCAAAGGAGAAGAATGGGAATGGACTCGGACTCACGGTCGTCTTCTCAAACATCTCGGTCGTGACCTGTGCCAAGAAACCTGGCACACTCTGCCTCTCTTCGATCCAAAACCTCCTACTCTCTTCTAACCCACGGGCCATCCCTCCGGTCATTTGCATAGTCCCGAAATGACCTTCTTGAGAAGAGAATTTGAGTGTTAATCCCATTTTACCTTTGGGCGCGTACATGCTCGTGAGACGGATGTCGGCTCCTGATTCGTCGAATTTGATTCGCCAGCCAAGGAGGGAGTAGACTGCTTCGAGGAATTCTTTACTTTTGTTCCCGAAGATCTGGTGGGTCAGCTGTACGTCTTGGTTGTGACAATGGTGGCTTGCGTTGACTCACCTCCTTCAGACGCATAAGACGTTTGGCGTGATTAGCCTCCAAGTCTGATTTCTCCTTGACGAGCCGTTTCCAACTTTCCTTCGGTACCCCACCGTCACTTTCGCCCCCGCCCCCACCCGCGAGCCTAGCGAGCAAAGCCTCATTCTCCGCCTTGAGCTCTTCGAGCACTTGCGTCCTCACGGCCATAATCTTCGCCGCGGGATTATCCTTCAACTCGATAACCCTTTCCGTCTGAGCATTGTATTCTCCACTGGCGACCCGACGCATCAGGTCGGTCACTTCGGCGTCCAGCGCCGTATTGGCCGAAGTGAGTTGGGCGATGGTCGATTCGAGTGATGAGAGTGTATTCTCGAAAGAGGCGATACGGTCTTGAGCTGATGTGAGGAGGGTGGATTTCACTAGGCCAGCTCCTTCGGCCAAGGTCGATTCGAGGTCACGGGAATCTCGAGCTGTTCGGTCTAGTTCGGATTTGTATTCTTCCACTAATGATTGGAGTCGACGGACTTGAGCCGCTGAATCGCTGGAATTGAGTCCGCCAGGCATGTGGTGCACCTAAGTCAAGTCAGCGAACGTTCCTCTCCAATGAGGGCACAAAGAGGCACACGGGACCGGGACTCACACTTGGCCCATCGGCATTCTCCAATTCCTTCTTCAACAGCTCTTCCCTATGTTCCGCCGACTCGCGACCTTGAGTCGCCCATCTCAGATCCCGCCCGAGATGGGTATTGCTCTTCGTCAACTCGGCAATGGTCAATCGTGTGGTATTGACATAATCGGTATGTTGGGCATGTAGTTGATTGATCTCTGTGTCTTTCGCCGCTATCTCGGCCGTGGCTTGATGATGGAGGGTGGACAAGGAGGCGAGTTTAGCTTGGAGCGAAGCGGCCGATTCGGTAGGTTCCGTGTCCGAGGGAAAAGATTGAGTGAGCGAACTACAGTCGAGCGCGTCAGCGCAAGTGAAAAGTATGACTGGGGATCGGGGCTTACTCCATATCTCGCCTGGCTCGGTCGAGCTGGTCATGTAGGATCCGAACGTCGTTACGCAGATTCGATTCGGTCTCGGTCTGTTGTTTACGACTTTCCAGCCATTCCTGCTTTTCTTTTCGAAGTACGACCAGCTCCGATTGAGCCTGAGTAAGAACAGTGAAATGGTGTGACAGCGATTCCTTCTGTTCTACAACCCGCTTGTCAGCTACCATCCCAACCCCTTAGATGCCGGATCGAGATCGACTCACTCTTTAAAGCCTTTTTCAGCTCGTCCACCTCTTCACTACCGCCCGCGCCGCCCTCTTCTTCTCTTCGGTACTCGTTCCTCCTCTTCAACTCCTCCAACTCGATACTCAAACTCTCTGCACGTCGTTTCCAGCCTTTCAACCCCTCCCTATCGGCTTCCACTTCCGACAGTCTATCCCGTAGTGTTGCCAATTCGGACGTAGTTGACCCTTCGACCTGTGACAATCGGGCTGATAGGGACGCGCACTCGGATTTGAGCATCTCATTCTCGTCTCGGACTCGATTATGCCGATTACTCAAATCGCGATACTGCCGTCGTGCCTCCGTCTGCATACTTGCGTCAGACCGAGCCTTTCCAGGTGAATAGAGAATGTACTTACACGTTCCTCTTCCCAGGCTTTTTCGTTGTTCTGCGCCAATGAGTCCGCTTCTTTACTCCCATCCATCAATGTCGAGCGTTGCTGTCTCAACACTTCCAGATCCCCACGCAAATCCCTAATCTCATCTTTTTGCTGTAAATCCTGACCTTGGAGCGCGACGAACTGCCGCTTGAGCGTCGTGTACTTGTTCTCCGTCTCGTTCAATTGACGGAGGAGGACGTGCGGGTCTGTAGCGGAGTATCAGTTCAGTCCAGCACCGCGAGTTGAGGGGTACTGGGTACTGGGTACTTTCCATTACTGTCCATGCCAGCTTCTGCTGCGCCGCGCTTCCCTAGGATATGAGAGTTGGAAGGCCTCGACCTCGTAGAAGAGGAGAGGGAGCGGTCCATCGTCCGATATCGAAAAGACGTGATGAAATGAGATAGACGTGTTTTGGTTGTTGGGACACCAAGTCACTCGTCACGTCAGGCACGGACCGGGTCTGCAAAAAGTTGGAATTCACCGTCCACCTGTTGATCTGTCCACTCTACTATACTATCGCCTGCAACATGTCTGCCGAAGCGTTCTCTTCCTCCTCGGCTCACGCTAGTGTCCTCATGCCTTCCGAGGCATTACCGCCCAACGCAGTCCATGTCAAAGGCCCCGACCTCTCGAACCCGATTACCTTGCAGGATCTATTGAAGTCCTACGAGACGATAGGGTTCCAAGCGACCGGTCTAGCACGAGCCATTCAGGTAGTCGAGGAAATGGTGAGTCCGATCTACATCAATGACTGGCTCGCCGGCTGTATACTGAGATGGGGTTCAGCGTCAACGCCGTGAGGACCCCGATCAACCGCTCACTCTGTTCTTGGGGTATACTTCCAACCTCATCTCCTCGGGCCTCAGGGAGATATTACGATTCTTGGCTCAATATAAATTGGTGGATTGCATCGTGACTACCGCAGGTGGGGTGGAAGAGGATTTCATCAAGTGTTTGGGCTCGACGGTTCTGGGCGATTTCAATATGGACGGGGCGGCTTTACGAAAGAGAGGGTAGGTGTCAGCGATGGGCTGGCCGGCCAATATAAATGGGAACGGGGCTGACATTTTGATCCAGGTTGAACCGTATAGGAAACCTCCTGGTACCCAATTCGAACTACTGCGCCTTCGAAGATTGGGTCGTACCCATCCTCGATCAATTAGTGGCTGAACAAGATGGACCGGACGGGGAGAGGTGGAGTCCCAGTAAAGTCATCAACCGACTAGGCAGAGAGATCAACAATGAGGAAAGCGTATACTACTGGTGCTGGAAGGTAAGCCTCGCCCCTTGGGGTCTTGAGTCATTCGACGAGAGGCTGGCTGGCTGACGGGGGATAGAACGATATACCGGTCTTTTGCCCAGCATTGACAGATGGGAGTTTGGGCGATATGATCTATTTCCACACTTACAAGACGGACACTCAACTCAATATCGATATTGTGCAAGATATCCGACGATTGAACGATATGTCGGTGAAAGCCAAACAGGCCGGGATGATCATCCTCGGAGGTGGGGTGTGTAAACATCAAATAGCCAATGCCATGCTCTTTGTAAGTCATTGGAATGCTGACCTTTGGAATCCCCACAGTGTTGACGATGCGTAGAGAAATGGAGCGGACTATGCGGTGTACATCAATACCGGACAGGAGGTAGGTGTCCCCCCAGCGTAGACTCGGGCGAGCGTTGTTGATCAGTAGTACGATGGGTCCGACTCTGGCGCAAGACCTGATGAAGCTGTGTCATGGGGCAAGATACGAGCTGGAGCCGAGAGCGTCAAGGTGAATCACCCCATGCCCAGCGCATACGGGACAAGTGACTGATCCCGCGTCCAGGTGTACGCCGACGCCACGCTCGTCTTCCCTTTGGTCGTCGCTGCGACATTTGGCAAAGCCCACTGGGCCGCCTCAGCGGACACGATAGCGCAATAAGCTGCATTGTCGGGCTCTGCATCCATGTTTCACCGTTGTACTTTACCTATCCCTCGCATATGCATACTCCTTCACACTAACAACTCGTTCCAGCGTCACTCGCGCGAAACAAAGGCCCCACTTGACCGGAAAGATCCGACACGCGTCCGTGTCTACATCCCATTGATCCCTTTCACCTTCCCCCCATCTGTACCGCTAGGCCTGAGCGAAGAGACGGAGGAGGTCATGAATCCACCTCGTTCAGCGGCGGTCCAGATCGTCCGGCCACCAACGGACGCTGAGGCTCCACCGCCGCCTGCTCAACCAGCGCAAGGAGCAGGAGGAGGCAAGAGAGGTGAGCTCGCTTTGACATTTCGCGACTGAACGTATAGATGGAACTCAGAGGCTCTGTCGGAATGTTTTGATCTATGGGTAAGCTATCTGCTCTTGAGGGAGTATGAGCGGTTTGTTGACCCGCTCAATAGGGTGTGTCGCTTTCAAGATCAAGGTGTAAGTCCTGCACGTGTTGAATTGGCCGTGCTGATAATCCAGTGCGTTTACTATCACCCAGGTGTCAGCCATCTCCCAACAGCCTACCGAAGAAGGTAGCACTGACGGACGTAGCCCGGCGAGACAAGCCAGGACGTTACTGCTCAAGCCCAAGAGTCGTCAGTAGCAGTCTTCCATATCGAGAGAACTCGGGCTGATCAATTCAGACCGGTCAAACCGCCTGCTGTCGCCAAGACGCCCTCGACGCTCTCTGCCAACTTGGCAGCGCCGGTATTCGTGCCCAAGACACCTATGGGTGGAGGTGCGGTCTCACCACGGTGAGCTCACTCTCGCCTAGCGTTGCTGTAATCAATCGCTGATGTCGGTAGGGTCGCTTCGCCGATGTTGCAAACGACCGGGACTCCCTCGAATGAATGGCCAATGATTAACACCTCGTCCGGTCTTCTGGGTGGTGGGGCAGATTCATCGACTGCAATCCCAGTGAGTACCGCGTTCCAGTCTCGACTATACGGCAGAGGAAAGCTCTAATCGCAAACAGATGGCATACGAAGATCCATCAGCCTACGACCATTCCCTCCACTACCTCCCTGCTCGACCGCAATACTCACTCGACCACCACCTCTACACTCCCTCACTGCCCTTTCTATCTAACCCACCAATCGCCAAACACCCTTTACATTCATTCTTCATTCCGGACGATATGCGCCACATGATTCAAGCGAGACACGACGCTACGTACCTCGGAAACACCCCTGTTGCAGGTCTACCAACCGAAGTAGGACCGTACCACTCTTTGTTGCCACTGGACCATCGGATGGGAGTGAGCAAGACTTATGGATATCAAGCGCCTGTCTACCGGGCTGTATCGTCGGTTGATGGTGGTGTTTACTGTCTTCGCAGGGTTGAAGGTGGGTCAAGCTCATGTGAATGGTGGGATGGATGGGGGCTGACGAAGTAGGTTACAAGGTATCTAGCCAAGAGGCGTTTTCGGCAATGGAGAAATGGCGACAAATGCGACACCCGAATATCGTCAGTCTCAGAGAAGCGTTCACCACGAAAGCCTTCAACGACAATTGTGAGTCGACAGTGTCTCGTTCAATATTCTCCGTGAACACCTGCTTATAGATCTCAGCCTTGATGATGGTATACGACTTCCACCCGAACTCGGCCAACTTGGAGGAAGAACACCTCAACCCCGAACTCATGGCCATGACACCACGTCGGAAATCGTCCCCACCGATTCCAGAACGATTACTGTGGAGCTACATCACACAATTGGCGAATGCACTCAAAGCGACACATAGCTCGGGACTAGCGCTGAGGGGTCTGGATCCCAGTCGGATCCTCTTGACCGGCAAGAACAGGTCAGCAGTTACCTTTCCCAACACTCTTGCTCAAACAAGTGATTGACGGGATCAGGATCCGGATTAGCGGAGTTGGAATCCTTGATATCTTGTCTTATGATCCTCATGCCCATATCACCGCTCTTCAGGTAAGCTGGTCGCCATTCAAGAAGAGGTTTGGGTCAAAGCTAACTGACCCGTAGCACGACGACCTGGTCTCACTTGGTAAACTAATCATGACACTATGTTGCGAATGGTTCGTCCCCGGTCAACACCCCGCTGCGCCACTCGACCATATCAGCCGCCACTATTCACCCGACGTCAAGAACCTCGTCATGTACCTCTGTGGGAAACCACCTTCGGGTAAAAGCATAGACGAGGTGGTCAGTATCCTCGGTCTAAGGATCTTGAACGAGTTTGACGCCATGCAAAAGTGGGTCACCTTTGCCCAAGTGGTTTGGGGCATGTGCTGATGGGATACAGTTATAACGATATGCTAGAGTCGGAATTGGGAAGTGAGGTTGAGAATGGACGGTTGGTGAGGTTGATGACCAAGTTGGGATTCATCAATGAACGCGCCGAGTGGGTCCATTCCCATTTCTAAAGTCTGTCCGGGCGCCGTTGACGATGTGACAGGTTCGAACTGGACCCACGATGGTCAGATACTGGCGACCGGTACGCTCCAAATCTATACATTCCGTCACCCGGAGTAGATTCACTGACATACACGTATAGGTACATCCTCAAGCTGTTTCGCGATTTCGTATTCCACTCGATCGGTGTTGACGGCACGCCCGTCTTGGATCTTTCGCACGTCTTGACATGTCTCAACAAGGTGCGCAGTGCAGCGCCCTGAGACAGAGATGGGGTCGGCGCTGAATAGTAATAGCTTGACGCCGGATTGGACGAACGCGTAATGCTAGTTTCGAGGGACGATCAATCCTGTCTTGTCGTTTCGTATCGCGAGATCAAAGCTTGTGTCGAGGCCGCATACAAGTGGGTCTGCGTCGGATACAGCCCATGAGTCAGGTGCTGATACATTACAGCGAGCTCAAAGGTCCTAAAGTCGGCTTGAGGCGGTAGTCGGGATCAACTCGTAGTGATCAAGCACGGAAAACATTCAAATCCCTAAAACATCAGTAAAATCCACCCAAAACCCCTCGTAAAACCAAGTCTTGCCATGCATCAGTAACTACAACCAGCTCTACAGTGAGAGTGCGAGTGCGAGTGCGAGGAGTGCTGCGCAATTGAGGGAGGTATGGTTAGAGTTCCAGCACCGCCAAGCTTCCCCCGCCTTGGTCCTCGTCCTCCGTTCTGTTCCTCAGTGTCCACTTCCCGGTTCCCGGCCGATTATGGGATGTATGAAATGGAGATCTAAGCTTGTCGTCTAGTATGATGCATGCGTCTGCTCAGGGCAGGAAATCTGGTCCAGTAACTTACTCAGTCCAGGGACGATGGAGAGTCTACTCGAGTACTCTACAATGCGATTAATAGCATCCGACCCGCTTCTTCTGATCGGTTCGTGTACACAGCTCTGGGTACCGTACGTTGGTCCATGTCTACTGCCTACGGAGTTTGATTCCAGTCTGCCAATGTAAATCAAGTCTGGGCCGAACGCCTTCGTTATGAACGGAAGTGAGCTGAGAGCTGAGTAAAAACGTCGTACGTCATGCCGCGCCTGCCGTTTTCCTTTCCTTTCCTTTTCCTCTCTCTCCCCTTGGCTCCCCGATGTCTCACCCTCGTTCCCCCGGTTAACATCATCACTTCTCATTCACCGTCGATACATCTTTATCAAGTGATAGGTGATAGGTGATAAGTGGTAGCATTGTACCCGTCACCTACATCGTTGTGGATTCTCGACTGGAGATCAATACATATAAACCCTTCCCCCGCCCGGCCCGTTTCTCGCTTTACGCCGAGCCCACTTCCCTTGGCGTTACTCTTCCATTCTCGCTTTCTCGCTTGCCCCGGACCATCTTCACCGTCATCATTCACCGTATCTTTTTTATCGAACGTCACTTGTATCACATCACATCGGTCTTCGAAACGGTACACAATCATACCTTGCGCACACTCGGGTCTACATATTACCAAAGAGAGACCGGTACGATCGACTGCGCTCAGACTATCTGCCCGATCATCTCGCCCGACAAGCGATCGACATGACGGATCACGCACAACCCACATCCTCCACGGTCGCGGTCGATCCTACACCCACAACGACGACGACGACAACACATCCGCTCGAATCACCTGCTGAAGGTCGTGATCGAGATGGACAGATTATAGGCAGTGCGACCCCGCCAGAACCGATGGTACATTCAATCTCATCCTGCTCTCATAGGTGAAGGGCTGACACTCGCGATTAGGTCTATGTTCGTGCATTGGTGATATCGGGACAAAATCACGTATTCAATTTCGAGCCGGAGATCACAGTCGGCCGGATGGTAGGTCTCAATCTCTGAGCTCAAAGTATAGGGCGCAGCTGATGAGGTTGCAGAAAGAACTGGTTTGGTCAATGTGGCCTTCAGGTGAGTTTCATCTTTAGACACAAGAGTTTACGAGGCTGAGATGGATAGACTGGACGGAACCTTCACAACCGCCTTCACCGTCCTACCTCCGTATCCTCCATGCTGGACGTATATTACAAGACGACACCACACTTAGCTGTACGTCCCGGTTCTCTGCCAAAATCAATCACAGTAGGAGTGGGATGGAGCTGACACACACTATAGCCAACTCCCTCCCCGTCGCTACTGCACCTACCAACCCTACCGTCATCCATATCTCTGTCCGCTCATTCTCCATTCGCGCTGAAGACGGTCAGTCCCAACTCCGTTCATGATCACAACGCTGACCCCATGGTAGACCCGAAAAAGGGCTCGAATCTACATCCGTCCCGTACGAGATCCCGAGCGAGGGAGGACGAAGTGGGCGGTTGCAAGTGTACTATCATGTGAGAAGATGAATTCACACACGCGTCCAAGCGAGGTTGTAGTACAGTAGATCCCCGACCCCCTTCTCTTCTCAGGTTTCACCCATTCCCGATCTTGTCTTTGTAGTGGCCAGCAAGTCTGCTGCGCCAGGTGTATAGCGCGGAGGCCCTTAGATTCTCCTTCTTGTATGGACTCACGAGCATCAAACATGAATCACAATGCAGACAACCGGGAGCTGGCAGAACCAGGCTTATAACAGGACAGCGATTATTATTCGAGCAGTGATGGCTCATGGTGCATCATTTCCATTTGATATTGCATCAGGACCCGCCCTACTTCATAGCATCGTCCACTTCCTTCTCCCATTCGGCCGGCGTCTTCAACCGCAGACTCAGTGCGTGTAGGCCCATGGTATCGAACTCATCTTTCAACAGACCATTCACCATCCGATGACGCTGTATAGCCGTCTTGCCCTTGAAGCTCTCCGAGACCAGAGCCACAGCGAAGTCTGTCGGGTACGGAGTCAGTATGAACCCCTATCCATTGAATGTGGAAACCAACTGACGAGTCTCGCCGCTCCCACCACCTATCGCTCGCATGGCCGTATGATGGGCGTGTTTACTCGAATCGTTCGATATTCGTATCAAAGTAGGTTGGAAGGCTTCCATCAGCTATACGTTATTGTCAGCGTCTAGCCTCCATCTCACTATAAGAGACTTGACCCACCTTGCTCTGCATGGAGGTCTCGACTGGTCCGGGTATACGAGTTGGACTTTTACTCCTTGATGACGAGGGTGGGGATCCAGGTTCGACAGCTGCCGGCATGATTCGTGTGGTACTCAATGCTCGTAGGTGCGGAGGTCGTGTTCGGACGAGGGGCGCTGCTATACGCACGACAGCTCGCATTGGGTTGTAAGGGGAATCGTCAAGAACCAAGTTACCCAACGTCTGAATGAGGTGATAGTTAGGTCACGTGCGGACCGCGGGTGATATGTCGAGCGGCAAGAACAATTCAACTTTCTGTACTTCATCCTATCTTGCTACAGTCGACGATGGCGCCGTTACTCACTGAAGAAGAGTTGGCGCTGGACCCCTATGTCGTGCTCGAACTGGCAGTAGGAGCGACGGAAAAAGAGATCAAAAAGGCTTATCGTCAATTATCTCTTCGCTACCATCCAGACAAGAACCAAAGTACCGAAGCGGGTGAGTCAAACCAATTCTCTTTACACAAATGGGCTCAAGCTGATGACTTGCAGTGATCAAGTTTCGCCAGATCCAATTGTCTAATGACATTCTTAATGATGCTGCGAAACGCACATATGTCGATACGAAGCTCGAGTCAGATCGTCGGCGGAAGGAAAAGTACGCGGCTAGTGATAAACGCAAACAAGAGATGATTGATGTGAGTCGTGGTAGTGCGGTGTCTATTCCCGTTTCGATAGAGATACTGATACACCTACAGGCACTGGTTCAGAGGGAAGAAGCTGCTAAGAAAGCTAGGGTGGACGCTGGGAAGCGGAGACAGGCAGAGGCAGCTGAGGAAGAAGTAAAAGAAGCTGGAAAGAGGATGTTGGAGGAAGCTCAAAAGAAGGCAGCGGCATTGTCGGCGGCAGCAGCGGCCGGTCCATCGCGCCCAACACCACCACCACCACCGACCAATGGGACATCTCAACCGGCCATTACACCATTAGACTTGACGCTCATCCTTCAATTCCCGCCTTCTTCCAATCTCGAGCAGGACTTACTCCAACGATCCTTGTCGTTGGCATACGGACCGATCTCACATGTCTTCATCAAAGATCCCGCCCCGATCCCTGCTTCGGAACCGGGAGGGAAGAAGAGGAAGGCTCGGGGACGGAAAGCTATCGTTGAGTTTCAAGAAGGGAATTGGGGTGGATGTTGGAGTTGTTGGAGGGACTTAGAGGATGGTCGAGCAGGTTCCGCTTTGGGTGTAGAAGACGGGGAGGGCGTGAAAGTGAAGTGGGCGGCGGGAAACAAACCAGATTGGGTAGACTGGGCATCGACTCAAAAACCACAAAGGCCAAGACCAAGCGCACCCGATAATCCGACAGGACCTATGCCTGAACGTACCTCGACGCATGCGGCGCCGAGTACGAGTCTACCGTCGTTCGACTCTGCGCCCAACTTCGCCCGATCGACCATGGCCGACCTGCTCGCTTCGCATAATCGAACAAGGACTGACGAGGTGGATCGAAAGCGCAAAGAACAGGAATTTGAGAGCATGACATTATTGAAGATGAGGCAGATGGAGAGGGATAGGTTGGCTGAACAGATACGGAGGGAAGAGGAGGAAGAGGGAGTAGCTTGAGGGGGTGAGAGGCCGGCTCGTGGACTGAGAAGAGGCAAGCGGGTGTTTGATGGACGTTGTCGAACTTTGTTGTATGCACATACTCTCCATGGTACTGAGCACGCGGCAGACATTGTACGTCTCACACCCCGGACTAGACTTATTGGTGTGCTCGTCCCTCGTAAAGCATCGGGCATAGGGGTATTCGTTACATATGAGCAACATTAGGACGTATTAGATTACCATACACGGGGGGTATCAACTTCCCCTTCTATCTTCCTCATACCCAACTGTCCAATCCCGCTTCGCGGCCTCAAGTGTCGATTTGACCGCCGGCCTCACCTCGTCCACTCACCCTGGTCATCTAGCAATTGCACGCGGACGGTGTGGCCTCGGCGTTGCCGGAAACTTTGACCTTGTTGCCGGCCTGCTTTGGCTGCTGAGGAGGAGCCAGGGGTAGCTTCTTTGCTAAACAATCGATCAGGTTCGCCTTTCAAAGTTGTGAACCCGACTCACCAATCTCGAGGAAGAGCTCCTGAACCCCTTCGCCCGACTTGGCACTCGCTTCAGCAAACAACAATCCTTCCTCTTTCGCAAACGTCTCGCCCATCTCCCTAGACGTTTTGCGCGAATCGGCCATGTCGAGTTTGTTACCGACGAGCATGATGATGGTAGATGGGTCGGCTTGGCGTTGGAGTTCCCTCACCCACGATTTCGCCTTTTCGAACGAGGTCTGCGTGGGTTTTGGTCAGCTGATAATTCAGTTGGAAGATGGCTCGTGGCTTACCTCTGGGGGTTGGGTGATGTCGTATACGATCACAGCGGCGTTTGCATTTCTGAAGTAAATGGGGGCGAGGGATTTGTAGCCTGGAACACAGACTGTCAGCCTCCGTCGAGGTGGTGGTGGAGAAAGGAATGGATCGGCGTACGTTCTTGACCAGCCTGTATCGTTAGCGGTAGGTCAGGTAATGAGTGATGCGAAGAAAGCTCACGGTATCCCAGATCTCAAACTTGATGGCTGTGCTCTCGTCTAGCTCGACGGTCTGAGTGAGGAATGCAGCTAGAAAGTCAGCATGTGGCTCCGTCGAAGCTTAAGCGTGACGGAGGACTTACCGCCTGTTGTCAGGAAGGAAGTTGATTGATAAGCTTCGTCCATGTCGACCATTCCCGATACGGAAACGTACCGATGGTTGACTCTCTGTCATCTGTCAGCCGCGAAACACTCTAGATAATGCGGTGATTAAGGGCTTACCTGAAATCCGAGAATTCGTTGCGGACCTAAAGGCGCAGGTCAGGCTCCCAAGTCCCCGTCTCAGAACCCTCGCTGGAATCCATCTGAAGTATACTTACGAATCGCAAGACAAGACTGCTCTTTCCCACTGCCGACTCGCCTGACTCGAGTCAGTGGACGTCCGTCACGTAGACGGGGTTGAGGAGTCGACATACCAAGAAGGACGAGCTTGAAAGCTGTAGTCTTGGACATCTTATTCGAGGTACTGGAAGGGCTCGACGTTGCCGTGAAAATGTAGGTACAGGATACTAGTATGAAAACTGTCTTGGTCGAACGAGACGATAGACGTGAATGATAAGCAGACTGAAGGTTGTCTTAAGTGGCAACCACCATCCTTCGTCATCGCGCAAGCGGAAGCCAAGCCAGCGCCACGTGGGACTAAGACGGGTGGAGCATATAACCAAGCTTTCCTCCTTACAGAGAAGGATCAAATATAGAAACCCCGCCCTTTCGGAATCGAGTTTTCCCATTTTCCCGGCGGCATGTGACGGGATGATCGACAACCGGCGACAGGCTATCACCCGCTGTTTTGATCTCGCTGTTTTTCTTACTCGTGCCGGTACAAAGCAATCATGCACACGAGTCACCCCACGATACTGACAGACTGTTCACCATGATAGACAGACTCACACACGAGCAGCTTGCGATCGAGCCAGATTCATCTCGACGATTCTTGCGACGCGTCAAGAGCAAAGAGCCGTATTTACCGTTGGCCGATACTGGGGCGTCTCAAGGACACTCGTGGGGATCACACTGACGGTTTAGCATGGGAGATCTTTCACCGATGTACGAAGGAGGAAGCGATCCATTACCTCGATGTCAGGCGGAGCCAGGGATTCAATAGTATTTTAGCGGTGTTGACGCCCGAGCTCGAGTGAGCGTCGAGAATCATCAGTTGCGAGCTCTGGGCTGACGAGGTCTAGCGTGAAAGGGTTCGGTACGAGGCCTTACCAAGGCGAGCTGGACTCCGAGGGGAAGCCACATCCGCCTCCTGCCGGGTGGGATGAGGGGCTAGACAAGTTGGGCGGTTCACCGGTATTTTATCCCAATCGTTATGGGCAGGTCCCATTCATCGACGACGAGTACGTTCAAAAGGTTTCTCTGGGTCTGGTTTCTCGTCGAGGCTGATTGGGGTAGCCCGCGTCAGCCCAACGAGCTGTACTTCGACTTTGTTGATTGGGTGATTGATCAGGCGGCTCTGAGAGGGATACTGGTGTGGATCGTCCCGATCTGGTCCCGGTTCGTGACCACCGGCTGGGCTGACGGACCGCTCATATTCAACGCCAACAGTGCAAGATCCTTCGGTCGATACGTCGGACAGCGGTACCCGTTCTGCCCGAAGTTGATTGGAGGCGACTCGAACCCTATCTGGACGAATGGCGCTCAGATCAAGGCGAGGGCACCGCGAGTCGACTTTGAGAATCCGAAACTAGAGGGTATCGACCTGCCCAACGCCTACGACCTTCCCCGGATAGACACGTACAAAGTATGGGACGGCTTAGCGGAGGGTATAGTGGAGAGCGAGTTGAAGTTTTGGGCGGAAAGCACCGAGGGAGGCAGACCATTTTTGGCGTACCATCCATGTTCGACTTCTTTCGCTTGGTCACCTCGGCCGATCGCTTCCAACTTCTTTGGTGCGCGGGACTGGCTAACGATCGATGGCTGCCAGAGTGGGCACTGTGATAAACCGAAACTATTCTTCGAGCCTCCCGTTCAGCGATGGGACGCGAGAAGTCCGCACGTACCGATCACGGAAATGTGGAATGCCGTGCCGGCACGCCCCGTTCTAGATCTCGAGGGGCATTGTAAGTGGCTGATCGATGACGGAATAAGCCAACAGCTGACCCCACCAGATGACGAGGCGTGGAACGGATTATCTCCTGGGTCATCGTTCATGTGGGACGAGCACGATATCGTGCGTGGGGCGTGGCAGTCGGTAAGCTACTCATCGTCGCCCGACACCTTGCTCGTGCTGACGCGTACAGATGTTGGCAGGCGCTTGCGGTGTGGTGTACGGGTGCAACGTCGTGTGGCAGATGTACGACAAGGAGCAATTCGCTCGTCAGTATCCCCGATTCTTCACTTGAAGATGAGCTGACGAGGCAGAGAACCCTTCTCGTCCTCCGGTCTGCGGGACATCTGCGAACATGTCGTGGAAAACCTCCTTGCACCTTCCAGCCCCAGCACGACTACGAGTACTACACGACTTCTTCCTAGCGCTTTCCCCAAGGCGTCAACCGCGACAAGACGCACTAGTCTCGAGCGAATGTCGCTCGGAATGGGCGGAGCGCGACGGCCGGATTGACATCATGTCCGATGCCGACGACGATAGTTCGACCTGGCTAGTCGCTCATAGCGGACGCGGATACGCTTTCACTCTGGACTTGACCAAGGCGTTCAAGGATGGTGAGCAAGTCGAGACGGTCTGGCTAGACACTTTCACTGGAGAGAAGACCCGTCGGAAGCGAGTAAACGTCACTTCCGACGCACGTTTCGAGCCTCCAGCTTCGAATACAAAGGAAGGAAGCGCCGTGCTTGTTATCAGGAAAGCCTGAATATACAGCGCTTTCCGAGCGCCTATTCTATACAAAGGTGGATATCTTATGCACAGCGCCGATTACCCCCGCTCGGAGCCAGCGCCGTCCCGTCGACCAGCAGACACAGCAATGGAGAGTCTTCACTCCCTTGAGAGATCGCAGTTTCGGCCGGAACTTTGCGATGTCCGATGTTTTATGGACACAAAGGGTGTTGCATCCGGTGGTCAAGGGAGATCAGACTTAAAGCAGAGCTCTCCGGATACGCCTGAACTTGCCCCCTCAGATTGTATCGCCCACTGCAAGAAGCTGTCAACGATTCACACATTACTTATAGCTACGACACTCGCACCAGATCACGACTGTGACCCTGGCGATGTCCAACGTCAGCCTTTATGAGTCACCCGGAGGCGGGCGCCTCGATGATTCCACCGAGGCCTTCCCAACTCCCACCAGCACAGCTTTCACCGAGACCGACGAGCGGCAACTGCCCCAGGAGCTGCACCTGCGGCATGAGTCGCCAAGCTCTCTGGTGTCTCAGAGCAATGGCTTTATATCGGCTTTCAGGGGAAACGAGCGCGACAGCATGTACAACAGACAAGCCGCAACGAGCTGTAAGTCCCAATTCCCATTTCCTTAATTGCGGAGCGTGAGACCAAAGCTCATCTCTGCAGCGCAGGAGATTGATCGAGAACGACGAGGAGCCGTGAACAGAGCTCGTGGCGATGAGCTCGGAGGAGCGACGCGGACCGGCTCCAAGAATCGGAGCTCAAACCTTTCTGAGCGGCCACTTTTCCTTCCACACACAAACGACTGTACCGCGACACGGTCCAGATCTGTTTCCTCTTGCCGAGGGCGACCGCAGCGCATCGACCGCCCTCACGGCAGAGAGTCAGGCGAGACCACAAGGCTCTCTGTCCCACAGGAAGATTCAAGTGAGCTGAAACGTTCTCCGCCACCCAGCCCCGTCGGTACTTGTGAGTGGATCGGTCCAACCGGTCATGATTCAGGTGCTTCAGATCAGAGGAGAATTGACCAATCCAGCGACCGGCCATTTCGCTCTGCAACACCTTCGAGGGCAGTCTGGTCCGCTTGGCAGATCAAGAAGGTATTCAACAAGGTAGGCTACTAGTTGGCACAGACACGTGTGCCTCCAAAACTCTTTCAACACTTGATACCATCCCACTCGCTATTATCGTAATCCCTGATAATCGTAATCCCTGATAACCGTTAAGGGAAGATCGGCTGACATTGTTGCAGCTTTTCCGGTTCCCGAGGTTCAGACAGCTCGGACTCCGACGGTGAAGAGTGCGAGGTTCGGCCACCACTTGGGACTCACGCCCAGCTAATAGGATTCTTTGGAGGGCGGTTGACTCACTTGCTGTATGGGGACGAGGGATCTGGAAGCAGAGTATCTTCCACTGCGAGCTCTGTCGCGAGCTCACCGCAACGGCGGGGTCGACGAACCTGAAAGTACAGCCTCTTCGATTTGGGGTTTTGTCGCGAGCGCACCGCCTACTGTCCTTTCCCTGTGAGTACATACATGTGTGATGCATATTCTTAGACAAGTTGAGATGAGATATTGTGCCAGTCAGTATGAGGCCATGATGGTTTCTGTCGGCACTCGGAAGAACCACTGTCACGCTTCACTTGGACTTGTTCGCATCTTGACAAGTGCAGGGTAGAGACAGGCACACGATCAGTAGCATGCATGGGACTGGGGTTAATAGATGTAGACGAACTCGTTGTTCTGGAAGTCCGTCAAGTCGGACAGGGCTACAGGGCCTCAGCGCGCCAATCACACTCGCAAGACGTGCATGAATGCTCACCGTTCTGTCCCAGACCCTCGCCCTCGTTGCCGTACGCTTCATATTTGTCGGTCATACTCGTGTCTTTGATGTACGCCGGCTTGCCAGCGGCGACTCGCTGCCTTCGTCGGACTCGGTTAAGGTAGATCAATATCAATACCTGGGCGCCAACGCAGGCTAGCTGAGCGGAGAAGATGCCAAGGACACCTCGGATGCCTGGGATATAGTACGGCGCGTCGTTTGCGTTGAACAGAAGGGGACCAATGATGTTACCGGCAGCGGCGCTCGCATTGTAGATAGCCATGATGACGGATTTCTTGGTCTGGCCGGCGGTGTTGGCCACCATCCAGCTTACGATAAGGGGGTTGCAGCCGAAGTTGAACGCGAGGAGGTAGTAGCCGACCAATGCGACAGGTTGTCGGAAGTTGCCCGAGGTGCCTTCGGTGTAAAGCAAGATACAGCCGATCAACGACGGCACGACGAGGATGGCGAGCGGGATCGACTTTGACTTGACTTTGAGCGCTGCCCAGCTCGAGAAGAGAATCACCATGAGCTGGAGGATACCGAAAGGGATGTTGAGCAGCGACGTGACGTATGGGTCCTAGAAATTCAGCGTGCCGTATCCAGGTCCGTGGTAAATACTCACGAAGCCAAAGTTTCGGATGAGCGTTGGCCCAAAAGCGCTCGCCACGGCTGTTCCAGCGTTGATGCAGAGCGGGATACCGACAAAGCAGATCGTTTTCGGATCGTAAAACACCTCGAGCGCCTGCCTCCAGACAAACTGGGTAGTGCCGACACCGGTCTGATTGGCACGCAATCGCTCGAGCGCCTTCGCCTTGTCTTCGGTACTGAGGAATCGAGCCTCAGCAACGGACGAGTCGACAAAAAGCCAGACGAATGGCGCGGCAGCGATCGTGAGAAGTCCGCAGACCAAGAAGAGAGCTTGCCATGGGTGGAATACACCGCCTTCAATGTGGCTCCTAGACTAATCAGATGGGAGACACACATTGCGCGACTCACAATCCGTATGAGAGGACAGCGGCGAACAAAGTACTGATGCCGTTCATCGAGTACCAAGCCGCGACTCGTATTGGCTGCTCGGATCGTCGGTACCATTGGGCAGTCATAAGACTGAAGAGCGGGAGACATCCGGCTTCGAACAGTCCCAAGAAGAATCGCAAGGCCATCATCGCTGCGAATCTATAGATGTGTAAGTTTTGGTCGTCCCGGCAAGAGGCATACAAACGCTTACGTGGTACCACCGGCCATACCAGTCTGAATAGAGCCCCAACAGACGATGAGGGTCGTCATGAGGACCCTGGGCGGCACTCGGACCAAGATGTATGACGAGATCGGCTGCCAAGCAAGTTGAGCCGATGAAAGAATGATGTTGAGGAGCGAGTACTGGTTGCCGACCAGTCCGAGATCTTTGGAGACACCGAGGACGTTAGCATACCCGAAGTCTAACTGTCAGCATGCCGCACCCCTGATCGTGAATCGTTTGACCCACTGGTCTTGTCCAGCGCTTGCAGGAAGTACACGATCATCAACATCGAAAGGATAAACTTGTCGGTTCGCTTTCGGATGCGCACATTCTTCTCAAGTCAGTCCAGCACCTGACACGGTGCGGGGCGACTTACATCCTCCTCGGTGACCTCGACTCGCTCGTCACCGATGATTTTCAGTGCTGGGTCAGGTCCATCGCCCTTGGAAGCCGTCTCGGCGAGCTCGATATCGTTTTTCGATGTGATAATGTCATCGTGAGCTGTCGGGGTCTGCGCAGACATCTTGTCAGTGGTGAAGTGAGACGGTGGGTTGAGAGATGATCGACCAGAATTGTGCACTTTTGGGCTCTCTAAATACCCCGGCGAGTCCCCAGGAGCTCCGCTGCATTTCCCATACCATCGCTGAATTCGCTGTGGGCGTTTTTAGCATTCGCTGTGAAAAGTCGCTGTCGCTGAAAACCCGCTGTTTTGGACTTGGGGGGAAACCAGAAAGCATCTCTCGCTCAACGTCAGCTGTCTCGTGTCTCGGCTTGCAACATCTGTATGCTATGACCGTACAAACGATTCAGCCGCTCTGATATCCGGGCGGGTGATTTCTACCGCGCCAGGTCGATATCGACCGCGGAAACAGCGAACAGCGAGTGTGCCAAGTGGAGGACCGATTTCGACGCACAATCTGGACGATTGCTACTCTGTGATCATCTGTAAGCATCCTACCTCAATTCATCATGCGTACCGTCTCGTGGCCATCAACACCAGGAATCATTTTTGGCGGCGACTACAACCCAGAGCAGTGGGATCGAAGCGTATGGGACGAAGATGTCACGCTCATGCGTCAAGCCGGCGTCAACGTCGTTTCGATCGGCATCTTTTCGTGGTCGGTCCTGCAGCCGACGGAAGATACCTGGGACTTTGCCTGGCTCGACGATGTTTTCGAGCTGCTTCACGCGAATGGTATCGGGATAGATCTGGGAACCGGGACCGCTTCACCTCCCCCTTGGTTGTCGATCAAACATCCAGAAATCCTTCTTGTAAACGAACTCGGCGATACCGTCTGGCCTGGCGGTCGGCAGCACTGGCGACCAACTTCACCCGTGTATCGCAAGTACGCTCGATTTCTGGTTGAGCGTCTCGCCCATCGCTACGGCTCGCACCCGGCTCTCGTCGCTTGGCACGTCAACAACGAGCTTGGTTGTCAGAACCATTTCGACTTTTCAAACGACGCTATCAAAGCGTTTCGCGTCTTTCTCGATAAGAGATACTCGGGCCGGGTCGGAGACCTTAATGCGGCTTGGGAAACGGCATTCTGGTCGCAGCAATACAGTAACTTCAACGAGATCTTCCCGCCTCGAGCACTCGCCCGCGGAACGTTCCACAACCCCAGTCAGATGCTCGACTGGCGTCGCTTCTCGTCGGAAGCTCTGCTGGATTACTACGTCTTTGAGCGGGACGTTCTACGCGCCATCACTCCGCGTATCCCGATCACGACAAACCTCGTCGTGATGGGCAAGCAAACGAAAGATCGTAATTACGCCACATGGGTGAACGAGCTCGACTTCATCTCCAACGACCACTATATATTTCAGTCGGAAGAACAGGGAAGGGACGAGCTTTCGTTCTCAGCGAGTCTGACGAGTGCACTCGCATCACGTCAGCCCTGGTTCCTAATGGAACATTCGACCAGTGCAGTGCAGTGGCAGCGCGTCAATACCCCGAAAGCGACAAACGAGCTACTTCGAGATTCGCTTACACATCTTGCACATGGCGCGGACGCTATCTGCTTCTTCCAGTGGAGGCAGAGCAAGGGCGGCGCCGAAATGTATCATAGCTCGATGATCCCTCACGCCGGTCCGGATTCTCGACTGTTCCGCGACGTATGCGAGCTCGGTCGAGTTCTGGGAGAGCTGGGCGACATCAAGGGTAGCGAGAAAGAGCGAGGTCAAGTGGCGATTCTGTTTGACTGGGAGTCGTGGTGGGTAGCGGAGGGTAGGGCGCAGCCGAGTCAGATTGTCGAGTACAAGCAGGAAGTGCTGGACTGGTTTGTGGCGTGTCTGGACGCTGGGATCCGGGCGGATATCATTCCAACAAGCTCAGTCGCCGAACTGGCCCAATACCCGATGGTCATTGCGCCGATGTTGCACGTCGTCCCAGACAGTCTCATCACCGCTATCAATGGCTACGTCGAACAAGGTGGACACTTCGTCACCACGTACTGGTCCGGAATCACCGACGAGAAGGTCCACATGCGACTCGGTGGCTACCCGGGCGCGTTCCGTAAACTACTCGGAATCCGAGTTGAGGAGCTCGCTCCAATCGCCAACACGGTCACATTAAGCGACGGAGCGACAGGGGAGATCTGGTCAGATCCCATCGATATCACAGGCGACAACGTCGAGGTCATGCGTTCTTATGTCGACGGCTTGTTCCCCGGCAAACCCGCCGTCACTCGACGTACCGTCAACACCGGTTCCGCGGCGTACGTCTCGACCAAGCTGAAACCCAAGTGTCTCAAGGGTGTGCTGAGTGACTTACTTGCCAAAGCAGGCGTGCAGAGCCACTTAGAGCCGGCGCTTCGGGGAAAGGTGGAGCAGGTCGTGCGAGTGAACGGGCAGTCGCGATGGGAATTCCTGATCAACCGGACAGACGAGGCGATCCATGTGGGCTCGTTGGCTCCCAAATCTGTACTGGCTACAGGTGGCGCCGGTGCAGGAGTGATTGCGCCGCGTGGAGTAGGGATTTTCAAGCACCTTTCATAATCACTCTCGCGATGTAACTATTTGTGCCACTCCCGTCTCGCGGTTTTTCCCGCTTGGGCAACGATGTAACGCGCCTCGTTGTTTTGGCATTTTCGGCGATCTACTGCTTTGTTCCAGCCTGAGGTAGCCATGACCGGAGCCACAGGAAGTCGTACACAGCGGCAGCTGATAGCGTGAGTACCTGTTCGAGACGCCTCATGTGAGAAGGGATGGCTGATTTGCAGATGTGTGAAATGTCGGGAAATGCGAGTCAGTGACTACGCCTCGAAGATCAATGTGTGTTCTAACAGCGTAGATCCGCTGTACGGGCAACGAGGATCAGGTCACACCGTGCCAGAGATGCAGTGAGTAGCAAGCTCCGAAGCATGCTCTGACAAGCAGCCAAGCTCGGAATCTTTTGTGACTACTCACGGAAGAAACGGGGCAGAAAAGGGTAGGCTATTCACTTTGGTCAACACCCTATGGCCGGCTCATCAGGCGACAGCAACGGCGCTGAGCAGACCCCTGCCGTGATATCGCCTGACTTTATGCGTCCGACGCTGGACGTAGGCCAACAGATTGATCCGTCATTCGTGGTAGCTGGACCTGGCGGAACGAGACTCGCCCCTTCACCAAATGCACCTAGCAGATTCGTACCACAGAGCCTCGACCTGACACACTATCTCGACCCGCCTCACGCAGACGATCCTGAGCAAGCGGATAGGCAGCCTACGTCGCAGCACACACCCACTGGGGCTGATGTGACATCTCCGCGGTTTGACGACGATCCCAGTGAATACCCCTTTACCAAAATGAATAGTCTCGTGGTCGAGGTCGCAGGCTGATTGTGCTCAGTCTCACTCGGCATACTGAGTCTCGCTGAAGCGGAACATCTAGTCAACAGGTGAGCGTCCAGATCACAACTGGCGCTGATGACAGGTGGTACGCGCATGTCAATCCCATTATGGCGATGTTGGATCCAAAACGTCCGTTCCGACCACTCCAAGAGCACCGCTGACATTCTAGTCTCAACTCTTGCGTATATGCGCCAAACATCCACCTTGCTTCTCACAGCTCTTCTTGCCGCCTCTGCCAAGTTCTTTCACCGGTCTCTTCGGCAGACGCTCCTCATGCACGCTCAGACGATCCTCGGCCGAGCACTGATGGTGGGGGAGTGCAATATCGCGACGATACAGGCGCTCGTGATTCTCAGCGGCTGGAAGGAGACTACAGATCGGTCCTCATGGGTCAAAATGGGCACAGCGATACGTTTAGCATATCAGCTTGGACTACATGTGCCGAGGAAGGGTCCGCTACCGCAGGATGACGGCGAGGCTCGCTTGGTGGCGGAATCGGAAAGGACGTGGATTGTCTTGTCATGTGAGGCCCACTTCGTGGACGTCCAGTCCCATTGCTGATAATGACAGGTCTCGATAGAACGTATGTTCCGATCGTCAGCGCGTGCTGATGCCAGATACGCCGATATCTTCAGTCTGCCAACGGCCATGCGCCTTGAGGATGTTGCAGACGTGAGCGACCGTTCCCAATGTATGATACTGAAGCTGAGCCTTGTGAAGCCACAACGATGGGCCCGTGAAACAGCGCGCATACACTACGGAGACATGCGCCATGCCTGCAGTATGGAGTGAGTCCGGGTTATGAACGCCATTCTGACGTTTGCTAGTTCAGCTACGACCTATCTCTTGTGGATCCAGTACCGATACCTGAAAGACGGGCTCGACGCCAATTCGAAGTCGACATTGTTGAAGAGTTTCTATCAGCAGATCGAGAGACACATGAAGCAGTGGTTCCCCCAGGATCCTTGTGAGCTTCAAAGAGCTCCCTGTTCGACGCTCTTTTGACCTAGCAGCGACGGGCGAGTTCAGCGCTGCCGAGCAAGCGATTCTCAAATGGTTCGACATCAATCACCTGCTCAAGATCCTTAATCAGATGCTGGACGCGTGCCCTCAACAGGAGCTGCTTGATACGAGACGATCTTTCGTGCGCACAGCGGAGGACTTTGCGACACACACCGAACTGCTTGCTGCCACCGGTCACTTGACGTATCTCATCGACACCTCGATATCCCATCTGTCAGCTTTCGGCAATATGGTCCGGAAAGTACGGCTGCTCCGTTCTGGCACATGGATCACAGACTGACAGCCTCAGATCTACCCCACGGTCGATGAGACTGGCCAGCAGAGCTTGGCGACCATTGTCAAGCGGGTGTACCGGGTATGCGATACCATCGCCAATGGCGACGCGGAGGCGGTAACAGCCTATGTGGCGCGCTTCATGACACGACTGCTCCGCACGATCACGACCGAAACGCAGATTCAGACGCGGGCTGCAACGCCGATGCTTGGCGGAGATGTGAACCCAGAAGCGCTTCAGCCGGCTTGGCTGACGGATATGGTATGCCTACAGCCTCACATCCGTCGGCTGTTCGTTACTGACAAGCCGGCAGAGCAACTTCATCCGGTCTACCGAGCCCGACACTTCCGCTGCATGGGATCAGTCCATCGACGATCAATTCTGGTACGTCAATCGACCGAGCATTGGGCCGCGAGCTGACGAGCAGGGCGAACATGGATCTCGGCTGGTTCAATTTGAACGGGTGATTCGCTGTATATCGGTGCATAGCGGGTGGTTACTACCGCGAGATCCCGGATCCCGCCGGATCAATAATCGCCCCGAGGACCGCGGAGAAATCGCTCGCTGTTTTCGGTCGAACCGTCGCTGTTTTTGCTGAAGCACGACTACCAGTGCATCGGACGGTAATCTATCACGCTGATCATGCACGAAGGAGGTGCTCTCCGACCGTTGCTCTTGCTTCGACATGACCACTCTCAACCCCATACTGCCTGGGCTCAATCCTGACCCCACGATATGCCGTGTTGGCGAGGACTACTACCTAGCGACGTCGACGTTCGAGTACTTTCCGTCTACGCCAATATATCACTCGCGCGATCTAGTGAATTGGCGTCTGCTAGGTCATGCACTCAACCGCCCGTCCCAGCTTAACATGCGGTCGACGGATCCGGGAGGCGGTGTATGGGCCCCAACGTTGAGGTATCATAAGGGTCGCTGGTACCTGGCGGCGTGCTGCGTGAGCAAGTATGGTAGACGTCCAGTGAGTCACGCTCTTATGGGGTATCTGCAGCGTTTACTGATGGCATAGGACCTTCGCGTCAAGCCTCGCGGCTTCTTCGTGTACACCGACGATATCACAAATGATACAGCTTGGAGCGACCCGATTCCGATAGACCTCTTGGGTATCGACCAAGATGTGAGTGGCCCGGAAGCTTATGCCAAAAACATGACCTTACGTTTAGCTCTTCTTCGACGATGACGGCAAAGTCTACCTGAGCGCTGCTCAATGGACAACAATTTCGCCGACCAAGGACCGATTCTCCATCTTTGCCGTCGAAATCGATATCGTAACCGGCCGCAGCTTGACTCGGCCGGTACTTTTGCGCCAATCAGACCTGATTAACGATTGCGCCGAAGGACCACACATCATCAAACGGGGACGCTATTACTACCTTCTAACGGCAGAGGGTGGCACCGAGTTTCATCATCGCGCAATGATCTTTCGAAGCCAACATCCTTTGGGGCCGTACGAACATCCGCCGGAAGGAATCAATCCTTTAGTCCATAACTCCCATGACGATCCCCACGTCAGACAAACGGGACATGCAGACTTGGTGCAAGCAGCGAATGGGGACTGGTCGGCAGTGTTGCTGGCCACGCGGCGTCAACCTGGAGATACGGAGCAGATCGGACGAGAGACATTCTTAGTCCCTGTCGACTGGCCGGAAGATGGATGGCCTCGGTTCAATCACGGTCGACCTGTCGGACTGACAGTCTTGTCAGACAAGCTGCCACCCAGTCCAGCAGCGGTGCCGTGGCGGGACCATTTTGCTCAAGGTGAGCACACCGTTCAACTGCTTGCGCGGCCTTGCTAAGAGGCCTGAACAGATAAAGTCCTACCAGGGTGGTATCACCTCCGCACACCTCTTCGGCAGGATTACAGTCTGACCGTACAACCTGGCAGGCTTGCACTGTACGGTAACGCCTACACTATCGACATGCAAGAATGTCCAGCCATGCTTTGCCACAAGCAGACATCCTACAACGCCACATGGGAAACAAAGCTTTCTTTCGAGCCGGAGGACAGTACGCACGAAGCTGGAAGTGTCGTATATTGGAGCCGATACTCCTTCATCGCTCTATTCCTGCGAGAGGACAGTCAAGGACAGCGACAGGTAGTTGTCAGGTGGATGGACGAGCACACGGACGAGACGAAGGTATGTGAAGTTGAACGCAATCGAAACTGAACTGATTGCTTCAGGAGCTTGTCGTACCGACGATAAAGAGCGATACGACTTTGATCATCCGCGCAGAACCATCCAGCTATACATGCTCGTTCCGAACAGAAGATATGTCAAGTCCCCGATCACTCATCACACTCCCGTCTACCGTCATCCAGCGTAATCGGTTCCACGAGTCGCCTTATACCGGCGCACATTTTGGCCTCTTTGCGCAGAACACTGGGTTGATACAGTCGCTCAAGCCGGCGTTCTTTGAGTATGCGTCGCTGTCATGATACACTGAGCAGACCCTCCGTATGCACTTCGTGACGCAACAGACGGTGAGCTCTCCGTATTGATCTGGAACAAGCGCACGCCGAGGATCTCGAACGATAGATCGTCCTCATGCGCGTTCACTTCGAATCGTCAAGGAATATAGGTAATACGGGTTTGCATGCTACATTGGCTTCTGTTGCGCAATGAGCCTGTGAGAGGAATCTATAGCCGCTTGCTCGTCGCCATGGCAAGCAAGATGTCTACTGATATCGTCCCAGTATTGAAACGTCAATCCCTTTCTCAAGTCGCGCTGGAAGGACTTGGTAGACGTACTAGCCATTCCAACGCTCGCAACCTCTCATATTCGTACCACGGTATAGCGTATACCTGAAGGGTCAGCTGGATATGCGTTGTCACCGCACTACTCACGTTATAGTCCGGCATGTCCGGCATCGGCCGAGCATGACAAGCCGAGGTGAGGTTCGTATGGACCCATACGTCTCCCCGTTTCTCGACCTTCCCCGCCTGGCAGGCGAAGAACGTAGAACCGCCCCTCGGATCCTTATAGGCGATGTACCAGTATGCTCGATTGTCGCTCTCGGCTGGTTCGATTGTCATTCCGTACTCGTGCGGACCTCGAGTACCGTATTTGAGCGAGAACGACATGATCATTATGCTGCAGGTGAAGGTTGATGTTTTCGGTGCTTTAGGCTTTTGGTGTTGGTGGTCGAATCACGGCGGACGTCAAGTGGATGAGCGTTCCATATGTGTCCAGTCAGCTCGTTAGGACGACGACGTCACAACCATGCCCCTAGCGTCGTCACGTTGGTTGAATGATTGGACTCTGCGATAAGGTAACGTCGAACCGTACGAAAAGCGCCGTTGACGGACCACGGTCTTTTTGTAGATGCCTCAACGGATCGTTTGCGTTGGAATGTCGTCTTGTGCATGTCTCAAGGCGGCCCACTCAGTCGATCGCTTACATCTTCACCGTAGCGAGTGCATCAACCTTCTCGAAGCCTCAACTCTACAATGATAGAAAGTCGCCAGTCGTCAATCCCACTGTTCCTTGGTTCATGACTCATTAGCATCTTCAAAACACGTGGCAAAGTACGAAACGCCGTGCTTCGTTCAAACCTACGAGTACCGCTGTCATACACACAAGCAAGATGAGCTACTCAAACTACAATTACCCACCTCCAGGTCCACCAGCCCAAGCATCCGGATCGAGCTACGGCTACCCCCCAGCCCCTGCTCCGGCTCCAGGCCCACCTCCGCCCGCACCAGGAGGAGGAGGATACGGCTACGCCTCTGCTCCTCCTACCATCACATCCGCTCCTCCGCCCGGTATGAGTTTCGACTATGATGATCGTGATCGTGGTGGCCCTTCTGGAGGGTATCGAGCTCCTCCTCCTCCGCAGCAGCAGGGGTATAGCGGTAGAGGCGATAGGCGTGAACGAAGTCCAGATGGTGAGCAACCTGCTTCCTGGAGTCTCCTCTCTTTTCGGTTTGATGATCTACACTTAAAGTGATGAGCCTGAGGACTGCGGATCGCGTCTGTCTAAGGCTGAGCTTGCTGCTTGGTCGATGAGCCTAAGCCGCTTTGAAATGTCTTTGATGGTCATCTCCTCTCCCTGTCCGGTCATCATTTCACCGAACGCTTCCAATGTGTTGCGGATCGCCTCGCGAGCGAGTGGTGTGGAGTAAGCGAGGGTTCAGACTCATCATACCGCAGTGAGAGGCAGGTACAACGATCGTCCGCCCCCATCTTCAAACTACAACCAAGGTCCCGGGCCCATGGCTAGACGAGACAGGGGTGACAGGGAGTCGGGCAGGGATACAAGATCTGTCAGCGAGCGAATCGGACTGGAACGGCAGTGTCGTACCCTCTTCGTGAGGAACATCAGCGTGAGTCCCCCTGCTTCTATACTAGCCGACTAGTGCTGATGCTATATCCAGTACGATGCCGAGCCGGAGCGGCTCAAGATATCATTCACGAATTACGGTGAGATCAATACCTGGTTCGACATGATTCCAAGGCGGGGGATGGCTTTCGTCACCTACGTACGTGTGGGAGGCGATGCAATCGGGAATTGGCTGACGTTCAGTTCGACCTGAGAGCGGCGCAGAGGGCAAAAGATGGGATGCACGGTCTCACTATCGGTTCGAGGCAGGTGAGTGAACGCTCCTTTCGTCGGCACTCAGCTTCGAGTTGGAACAGTGACTGATGTGGCTAGATCGATGTGCATTACGGTCTGCCGAAGGAAGAAGAGCTCTCACAACGATGTGATCGATCCAAGAACCAGGTAAGCTTCGTCTTCCCACTCTCCTGACGCGGGCCCTGGTTGAGCTGGCTTAGGGCTCGATCTTGGTGATCCTGCGAAACAAAGTCCCCCACAACCTCGCGGAGTTACGAAAAGTGTGCGAGCAATTTGGCGAAGTCAAGCATCTGCGAGGGTGCAAGGATCCAGCGTGAGTCCTTTCTAACAGGACGAGGACAGGAACGGTATTGACGCCATTACAGCCACGCGATAGTCGAATACTGGGATAGCCGAGGTGCAGCCTTATTCTACGATAGGATGAATGACCAGCCGTTCGGTGGGAGCTCGTTCGACCTCAAATACATTTGGGACGAACCGCCGCCTGGGCAGTGAGTCCCTCTTCTACCAGATCTAAAATAGCTGGAAGCTGAGACTTCAGTGCCGGCGCGAACGACCGACCAGGACCACCTCCCCGACGGGAGCCCATAGAAGACAGGCGCAGATCGGGAGGCGGTGGACCTCCGCCTGGTCGAGGTCAGTCCCCTCGTTACCTCTTCCATGCGCTGTGCTGATCTACTAGACGTTTACGGCTCCGGACCACCGCCGCCGGACCGATATGCAGATGTACCTCCTCCTGTGCAGAACGGGGATGATAGGCTGGAGCAGGCGCGAAAGGTTCAGCAGGTCAGTATTGATGTGAGCGAAGAGATATCGGGAACTAACGCGTCCAGCTTCTGGCTAATCTCGGCAATGTCGCAGCTCCTCCTCCCCCTGGTCCACCTCAACAACCCTACCAAGCCGCAGCTCCCAACGGACCACCGAGTAACCGCCCACCTCTACCTCCGCAAGGCCAGACGTTCCCGACCCCCAGTCCTGCGCCTTACCAAAACCGACCACCTCCGGCGACAGCTGGCTACGGCCCACCAAGCGGAGGAGGCGGGTACAACGAACGAAGATCTCCTGCTCCCGGTTCCTACCAGTCTGGCCCGCCGCCAGGCGCTTACAATGACCGACGTTCACCTGCTCCGGGCTCATACCAATCCGGCCCGCCGCCAAACAACTACACCCCTCCCCAGAACAACTATCAAGCCCGACCACCCCCTCCAGTTGGCGGAGGATACGCATTACAGGCCAGTCCGACCCAAGATTCGTACGGAGGAGGAAGCGGTGCGCCGGGGTACAGTCCATCGATGCCGCCTTCCCAACCGCCCAGAGGGTATCAGCCGCCTCCTCAAGCTGGTGGGCCGCCTTACATCCCAACTCCCAACGTACCGCCCGTAGCGGCAGATCCTCGACGACCGGGCTTCCGACCTCCTCCTCCTCCTCCTCCTCCTCCTCCTCCTCAGCAGCAACCACCTGCTAACGACGTCGGGTCATTGTTGGCCATGCTGGTGAGTCCGAGCGTCGGCGCGTCCTTCCACCCAGCTGACGCGAGGCAGCAAAAGCAATAACGAGAGACCGATTCATGATCGACGAGAGGACAGTAGTATCTTGATCTAGCCAGAGAGCCGTACATATCATCCTCATGCATAGGTATCTTTGTCATGGGAGCTCTGCGGAGATGCTTGACCAGGTGTCCGAGGCGAGCAAGGAGATGAAGCCCTTTGAAGGATACTTACTACCTGGGCTTTGTTGTCCTTTCGGGAGCAACACTCGGGTATACCCGTGTTCCTCGCTGCAGCTAACTTTGAGCCCACACACGATCTCTTTCTTCATCTTGCTTACACAGAAACCCATCACACACGATGGATCAGAGCGTGCCTCGCCCAGCATGAGTGGATAACGTATGCTGACAGAAGCGGACACAATCGATGATTGTTTCAAAAGGACGCTTCTACGATTCTGCTCGCTTTCGCTACCGTATCCCACTTCAATCAAAGGTTCACAAATACAATTATTATGGAAGGGAAAGCCTTTATACTGATTAGATCAAATATCTAGAGTATCCCTCTGACCGTCTTCAACGTCCTTCCCGGCTCATTCCCGCTTACGATCGACATCAGCAAAAAGGGGGACTCGAACCAAAAGTCACATAAAGAAGGAGTCCGTCAGCGGCGATGAGGCAGCTCAGCAATCCCCTCACGCTGGCCGTGCCGACCATATACGCTCCCGACTGTAATCGACCTTTGATCTCTCACATCTTTATCGTCGCTTGTGTCGTTATTATACTCGCCGCTAGTATAGTCACCACAGTCATGACGACCGCATCAGGATCGACGATGGTGCCAAATGGTGGACCGCCGAGTCTGGATCAGATCCTCTGGATGGGGATTGGAAGCAACTTTGTCACTATGACGGTGATTCTGAATGTGGTTCGAATCGCGAGAGGAGGCTGATGGGTGGCATTAGGGGTGGTCGATGGTCGGAACGGTCTGTGTCGCGGTCGTCACTAGCAAGATTCTCAGCGACACGACCAGGTACTACGACTACTACGGATTTAGGACTCAGCCGAAAGTCGCTACTGGAATAGCTATCGGGACATCCTTCGCCGTGTAAGTCTGGTCTCCCGGGTCTCCTTACACACTGGACCCCAAAGAAGCTGACCGACAGTGCTCATTTATGCCTCACTTGTGCTCAAGTAGGCCTCTTCCTACCAGACTCGCCATATCGCTGACTTGGCAGACGTTCACACTCTGCGAGAGCGCTTTCGACGCCTACCACACCGTCTACCGATTCGATGTGCTGGCAAACACGACGTCGGACATGATTGGCGGGTTTTTCAACTTTGCCGCGGCACTATACTACACTTCTCAGGTCTTCCGAGTGGGTCCAGCCCGATGTCTTGGTTGCTAGCTACAGGCGACTGACCAGACATAGCTGTCTGGAAGGAAAGTCTGGCTCTTTGCGCTCGTCATGTTCCTCAACACCGGAACGCTCATTCTTACCTTCGTGTACGTAGAAGCCATCTCTTCTCGACTTGGTCTGACGTTTCAGCGTCGCGGTAACCGGGTTCAAAGTGCCCGAGCCGGACATGATGACGCTTGAAAGGTTGCGAGACTTTAATGAGTTCCGACAACCCATCTTCAAAGCCTGGGGCGTAACGGCTTTGCTTGGGGATATAGCGATCTGTGCCTCTCGTGAGTACCTATCTGGGCCACGAATCTCTTCGATCATCGGAGAGCAATGCTGAATCCCGAGTAGTGCTGTACTACCTCTTCAAAACCAAAGATAGTATCTTGCACAGGGAGAAGACGGTGTATCACAAGTTCAAGGCTCTGGTGTTGGAGACCATGTGAGTCTCGCTGTCCAATCATTCACGCGGCTACCTCTGACAGATCGACTGCTCAGGCTTCCGCCGGTACTCTGCATTTTCATCCTCGTCATTGCTCTGGAGAAACGAACGGCCACTATCGGTAGGTCCATCATAATCAATGAGAACGTCCGGGTTGATGATTGTCGTAAAGGCGACTTCAGACGAGCGGTCAAGTACCTCTTGCCTTCATTCTACTACCTCTCGCTCCTGCATTCTCTCGTCGGTCGTATCGGTATCCGTCAACGTCTCGCCGAGACTGAAAATGAGTATGACGATTCGAGAGACAAGGACGGTATCCCTCTGACAGGGACGACGGTGTATGGCGGGATGTCGACAATCCATATCGACCCGAAGAGGGGTAAAGACGTCGTGGTGATTGAGGATCGTCCAATAACTCCTGTTCGGGTACGTGTTCCATTCTGTCCATTCTCCTACTCTGGGTGATGCTGATGTCGCAGGAGGAGATCCCATGTAAGAGGACTTTTGGAGCGACCGAGTCGATCTCAGACCTCGGGCATCTACCCGAACGACCGCCCATGTCAGCTAGACAGTCGAGCCTGCCCAGACCGTCCACTCGCGACGTCGTAAGGATCGTAAGTCCCATGTTCATAACACCGAGCTAATCTGTATCGCTGATCGCGCTCTCAGGCTAATGTCGATAATGTACCTAGCAAAAGGACGTTCGGGGCAAACGATTCCACCGCTGACCTATCTACCAACTCGTTCCCGCTCGAGGATGCTGGTCCGTCCACACCTACGCCGGTGGCTAGACCTACACCTGGTCGATCCGTCACTAGGGAAGGGGACGGGGTTTTGGAGATTCCGTCGTGGGCCGATCCGTACTATTTCGGGACTTCGGACGGAAGGGATTCAGCTAGGAGCAATAGGTGATCATTTCGGGATGGGTCTGGGTCTGGGGAATCAGGTATCGCTGGGCGATAGAAGGGTCATAGGGTACATCGATCGTTGGGGGTGCGTGAATGTTGGGGACAGGAAGGGCATAGTCTTCTGGGTGCATAGTGTCTTCTAGGATGGTTGTAGTGTACATCAGACATAAACGATGAGCCTCTGAGTCGATGGTGGCGAGTGACGTTTCCTGGCAACGTACGTCTGTGGCGCCCTTCACCACTGCCTTCCCGTAGAGAGTGACGGTGGACAAAAGGGTTTAGAACGTCGCCGTTCTTTCCTCGGGGTTGTGTAGTGTTGCTCCCGTTAGGGGGCCGCCAGCTATGTATATCAAGGCTTTTAGGCCGTGTATGGCACACCTCGTTTTTCTTTCTCTTTTTCTTTTCGAGGCGTGTGTGTCTGAGTCAACGAGGACAATCCTTTACTACCAGTACTACAAATCGCTGTGCACGTCCAATGGCGAGTTGAACGCGTGAGCGACACGCTCGAATAGTTAGACCACCGCACCAAGGCGGTGACCCGGGGTTCAGCGGGCTATGAGAAGGGGGATGGGGAATCAAAAGGGTTTAGAGACGGATTGCTCCGACGCCTCCCTCGGGGTTGTGTAGTATACTCTTTGTTGTCCCCTTTGCAAAGAATTTAACGAGAAGTTAAGAGGCTTTTATGCCGTGGCTGCACACTGGAATGGGGTCGATCGCTCGACTGATCCAAGTGCTACGCAGACGTCTGAACACGGAGGTCCAAGCGCCTACACCACCGTGAGATGGCAGTTTTTCACCCAAATCAACCCATCACCCAAATCAACCCATCTCACCCTGCCGTCTTTGGCTCGACTGCGATGTTCCCGCTCATGGATATCTTCCACACTCTCATAACTCGGTCAGGCCCGCAATGCGCACGTTCGTTCGGTCTGACGCGATCGAGAACAGGGCCGGTGAGCTCGGCGTGGTTGCGCCAAAAGAACTGCATTTATCCCACGCACAAGCAAATTCATCGATGGTTCTCGATGACCGAGGACCATCGAGGTCCTAGATCCGTGCACCGACCGGATGCAAAGAGGACATGTTGGGTCTACCCCGTACGGGTTGTAATGTGTGCCACGGATGCAGAACACAACGCCACCTCCGGGATTCAGTCGAAGCCTGCGACCCTTCCGCTATCACTGCGTTCAATCGCACTCGGCGTCTCATGCTTCTGATGACAACGGGGGTCGACTTTGGGACGCCCGAACGGTCTAAGCGTCAAGAGGACAAAGGCACAAGAACCTCAATTCCGTCTTGAACCAGAGCCTGTTGCCTCGCCCACTGTGTGTGTCGTGTCCCCTTCTACGAAAGGCCGTCCTTGAACGGACGCACTTTTGTCCTTCCACCACACCATGGGGGATCTTCTAGACGCGAATGCGATCACCGGACGGACGCTCGAGCCCCTCAACGCTAGAGCCGAAGGATCGCACGGAAGACAGGCTTTCGGAAGGATGATGATCGAGCGGCCGTCAGGGAGCTTTGGCGTCTTCTGTGACATTCGGGACTCAAGGATGGCAGAGGTATATTGAAGGAGGAGCGCTCCCGCCTGCTCAGTCCTTCGTCTCCCCGACGACTGGCATTGCTTACTCGGATCCCGACTTGACGCTTTATAATCCTATCACAACTCTCTGCTTGGTCGCTATTATGTCTGCGGCTGGTACAGCCGGAGGAGGAGGTGGTGATGCCGGTGCGGCTGGTGGTCCTGGTGGATTCGGGTCTCTGACGCTCGACCAGCTGTTATGGATGGGTCTACAGAGCAATCCCGTCAGAATGACGGTGAGTACAGGATCTCCATTTCAGCCTGCCTCGTGGTCGAAAAGCTAATGCCCCTCAGACTGCGGCCGCTATGGGATCCGTCGCGGTTGGTCTCTTCACCGGCAAGATCCTCATGGATACGGGCATGTACTACGACTACTTTGGCAGCATCGACAAAGCGTGGGTGAAGTGGGGAGTGGGCTTGGGCACACTCGCCTCGGTGTAGGTTCCTTCTTGCTGTATCTGACGAGGCGTATCACTGACCTTCGTTAGTACTAACCTCGTCCTTACGATGGTTCAGGTCAGTCCGCTTTCTCCAAGCTATATCAGGGGCCGGGGGTCAGTATTCATGTGGGCAGACTTGGGTCTTGATCAAACACGCCTTCACCGATTTCTACCTCGTCCACAAGGTGGATAATAATCTTGGCTTCGCCGGGGACCTCTTGGGTGCTCTCCTCAAGCTCGCGACCACTACATACTTTACCTGGCGAGCGTACAAGGTGCGTATTTGCATCTGCTTACGTCTGATGTGCACCGGGTTTACATGACCAGATGTCGGGTCGAAAATGGTGGCTGGGCGGTACCCTTATGGTCTTGAACTCCGGTACATTCGTCATGGGTATGTTGTGAGTCAGCTTCTTCAACATGCGAGCTGTGAGATGCCCGCTGACCAGGTGTAGAGTCGCCATCAAAGGCTTCACGGCTCCGACACCCTCACTCGAGATCGCCTTGCAGCTCAAAGAGTTCTACGAGACCATTGCGACTCTTTATCGAGCGTTGGGCGCATTGGCCATGGCGTCCGATGGTGCGGTCTGCGCGTCTAGTCAGTGCTACCTGCACAGTGTGTCTAGGTATGAAGAAGCATTCACTGACAACCTGTAGTGATCTTCTACCTCTTCAGATCCAGGACGAGCGTTTTTCACCGAGAGAAGAAACTTTATCACAAGCTCAACGCGCTCATTATCGAAACCATGTAGGTGTTGTTCTGTGTCATTCTGGACGCGGCTGATGACCTCCTCAGGATGCCTCCTGCTATCTGTCAGTCTCTCGATCTGACTACAGAAAAGACGACTGATGACTAGGTATTCTCATCCTCGACATCCATATCACGAAGGAAGCCTCTCCGACCGGTAAATCCGCTGCTCCCTTCCCTCCTTCCCTTTTGCCCTTTGCTTCTGATTGCTGACAGCCCAGGGGACTGGCGACGAGTTCTACGATCACTCGTTCCAACCCTCTACTTTGTTTCGCTCATCCACTCTCTCGTCTCCCGAGCTACTATTCGCCGAATGCTCGACAACAGTCATAGCGCCGGTGATCAACAACATACGAGCGGAGCCCCATCCACGGGCAGCGTGTTTGTGGCGTCCTACTCTGGCGCTGCGGCCGAAAAGGAAGTGCGAGAGGGTGAGAGAGAGAGGGATCTAGAAGCGTCAACTGACCATATCGTCCCCCTCGAGAAGATTCAGGTAAGTTGAGGGTCATCCATCCTGATCCGGTGCGAGGAGTCCGCCTGACCGGATAGTCATATCGCCGATCAGCTTCACCGGTCTCGGATTCGTCTACCCACCCGAAAACGCACAGGAGCCAGGCGGTTTAATCCAGACGGCGCGGTCTCGCTGCAGATTCTGGACATTTTGTATCATACCTTTGTCGACCGACGCTTTCTCATTTCAGCTGGTCTTTCCGGTCGTAGTATCGCACGATTGTCTTTGTCTCAACGCATAGCTACTTGACTATACTCGGACTGTGTAGTCTTAAATCTAGAATCTAATTTTCAGATAGCTTGACGCTCTTTGATAGCTTGACGCTCTTTGACTTGGCTATATACAGTACTTATGCACACTCTTTGTCGGGTGCCGCAGCCCTGGAAGCTGGTACAAATCTAGTAGTGCATGCACATGCCGTTCGACAATTATGCTATACAACAAGAGATCCGACCGTCTTGGCCCGCTTCGACGGTCTATCACTCTCAGAAGCACCTCCGCTGTCGTCACTTCCGTCATCCTGCGTCACGTGAACATGTTCGACACCAGCCTCTATACTCTCCTCGCTCCCACTGCCATTGGGCGTGGTCGCTTGAGCCTCTTTGAGTCGGTCCATCTTCTCTTTATCCTCTTTGGTGGATAGGTAATGGATGTGAGACCTGCCTGATCAGCTTCACTCCTCATCTCATTCGGAGCGACTTACATCTCGCCAACGCCCGAAAGCCAGACCAGATCGTCGGCATCGGTCGGGGCATTCGAAGGTCTATTGTTTGGAGTCGTTGGTGGAGGGATGGTCCAGCCTAATCGTCGACTGAGGTGGGTCACGATCGTATCTGCGTCGCCCAGCAGGCAGATCTGTACTCTCAGCTTCCTTAGGGAATGAGATTGAGGAAGAAAACTCACATCCGGCTTGACGTGATTCACCGGACTTAGGTTGATGAAGATCTGCGGGACTGAGTGGGGTATGTGCACTACTGTATTCAGCGCCTGGTGGTATTCAGCAAATTGAAGGAGACTCACCCAGTACTTCGCTGACTGGCGCGACTTTGAGTGAAGTACCGATGATAACGAGCAAGTCGACCTTCTCTCGATCTCGCCAGAGGCATTTGTCGAATTCGATATCGAGCGCTTGACCGAAGAACGTGATATCGGGCTTGACAATCTAGATCAGCCCGAGAGCTTACTGGCAATTGAGAAGAGATGGCTGACCTTGATAATGCCCGGTTCACCACCACCCCATTCGTCCACTTCATCGCTCTCACTCTCACTCCCACTGCCCCATCCGGGCGCTTTTCCCTTCCCCTTCGCGTTACGTCGAGCCTCTTTGGTAGCTTGTATGCGTGCTAGCTCCTCGTTTCGAGTTTGCCGACAAGGTTGACAGTAAGGTATAGTCTGGGCCATGATGTTCGGCTCGATCGTTTGACCAGGTACTCGGGTTTTGCACCTCTGCGGCGAGTCAGCCAGCGGTTCCCATGCGAAAAGGAGATTGAGGGACTGACCAGACAAGAAGCGGTCTTGAATGATCCTGATAGACTTGTCAGCTTGTCTCGAGGTGTGAAGGGGGTCTCGAGGTGTAAGAAGGGATACCCACCGTGACATTGCAAAACCCTCTCAACCCCAGCGAGGCTTTCGAGCGTATCGATATTTTGGGTGTAATTTCGGAGAAGCTGGATTCGTCAGGAGTGTCATAATGGCATTCCATTGCTGGACTCACCAAGCCCTTGTCCTCGAGCATTTTGATCCATCGATGACATGGGCTCGGGGTGAAATTGCTGGGGTAAATCTGCTTCGCGAAAGAGCTACCGCCGTTTAGTCTCTGCTGCGTCACATCCAGTACTTCGACCAGACGCACTAGAAGACCTCGGGATGTTCGCGGAAGTAATGAATATCTTGAAATCCAGTCAGTCGTGCTTCGACTGCTGGAGCAAGACCGGGACTGACCGAACATCTGCTGAGGCTCGTCTAGCTCGTACTTCCCCTCCGCCTGAAGTTGGGCATAAAGTCCCCCACTCGACCTGAAATCTGGGATTCCGCACGAAGTCGATATGCCCGCTCCGGAGAGAACGATGATATTCTTCGCTTGCGAGAGGAGACGGACAGCATCGTCAACGGTGTTGTACTGGGGTAACTTGGCTCGATGGCGAAGTACACGAGCTAGTGAGAGTCGAGTGAAGGGGAGTAAGGCGATATTGGGCGTCGATGGATGTCGGAGATGTATAGGCTACGGAGAATTGATCAGATGGTATGCGTATCGCAGAGGGATCTGGGGGTTGCTTACTGGCACGATACCGAATCCAAGCAGGAGTTTACGAAGTGATGGTTCTTCCCCACCCTCTTTTACCTGAAGGTAATCACGCAAGAACGTCACCAATCCCTTCTCCTTCAATCGAGCGACCATGTCCTTGACTTCATCCTCCGAGAATCCATTCTCAGCTGAACCCCGGTTAGCTCAGACATCCCATCATTGAGCAATACCCCACCTTCGTCGACTAGCTGATCATACTCCGCTTGATCCAGCCCTGCCTCGTCGTCCGAGTCGAATTGATCACTGTCGATATCGTAACCCTCCCCAGGTCCTATCTCATGGACCTCAGGCCCGTGCCCACTCGTACTCATCGTCCCTAAAGAAGTGCAATGAGCATGAACATCACCGTCGTCAAGCTCGGTCATCCGTGTGGTTCGGGTAACAACGTGCGCGCGTGACGCAACTGATTTCTTTCTTTTCCTTCTCTTCCTTCTGCACCATCGTCCGTCTCGCCTTGCGTCTTGCCTATATACAGAACCCCGCCAACTTGATCGACATTCTCTTACCACCTACTCATCGCCCGCACCATGGCTCTCAATCCGCCGATCATGACCCTACCGCAACAAGAAGCTGATCGGGATGCTCATATTCAGCGGTTCCTGACTTCTTTACCTAGGCTTGGATCTTCGGTCGGACCGAACGACAGACGGATCGAAGTAGGAGATGAGGATCGGAATGAGGTCAGGGAAGAGGATGAGACGGAGACGAAGGGTAGGATAGCCTGTCCGAGTCACGGCGATGGATGCGCTTATCAGCTAGCCGAAGAGGCTGGGCCATCAGTACCGGCACAGCACGATCTCGAGACGGAGAGGCGTGAGCGAGAACGACGACGCTTGTTGATGCTGACTACGCAGGCCGATATGACCGCAAGATCCGGAGAAGGCAAAAAGCAGCTATCGTCAATCCGAAACCAGCCCAGCAAGCGCAAGCTAAGGAAACGGATCCGCCTGAAGAATTGCCGGATGAATGGTGGGACGAGTTCCGACGACGTAAACGCGGTGAGCCAACACCTGTCGAATGGACGACAGAAAAGCCGGGGAGAATACCTAAGTCTGGACGTCAAGCGAAAGCGGAGAAAGGTAAAGGCAAAGGCAAAGCGAGGGAATCAGGGTTGAAAGGGATGGACATCGTAATGAATTATAAACCTGCTGTGCCGATCGTGGCCTCGCGCTTAACGGTATGTCAGTCCCTGTCCTGCTCAGACACAAGCTAAAGATGGTCAGCTCCCGCCAAGATCGTCCAAGGGCTTATTTGGTAATGGACGTTCCTCGGACCCTCTCTTACTAGCCAGCTTGACTAGCGGTAAAGCTGCTCTTGACGATTCTGCAGCAACAAAAGCTGATGAGCCAGGTCGACCAACCACTCGCACCCAACAAGCGCCTAAGAGGATTATCGGCCAATCGGGTTCATCGGATATTGGAGACTGGAGAGATCGATGGCGCGCCAACCCGGCACCACAACAGGATTTCAGTCACCTACCACCTCCCGGAGTCACCCAGTCTTCGCCCTGGCCAAGTCAAATACCCACTAGCAATCCCCCCTCCAGATCGATCAGGAGGTCAACACCTGCGTTACAAGAGGGATGGCAGGAGAGGTATATGTATCGCGGGTCAGGTGAGCGAGCTGGCCTCGCTTGAGCTGTGATTGGGGATACTTACCTGCGTTGGGACACCACTTGAAGCTCATAACGACTCACATCATTCTCGCTCATCTCACCCAAATCCCGACATCACGCGGTCGTACTCACAATCATTCGCCCGCTCGCACCCACACTCATCTACTCACTCCCATCAGCATCCGCATCCACTTTCACTTCCGTCTCGCTCGTCCGTTGTCCCAGCGGAAGAACGCACTCTCCCGGCATCTCGTCAGACAGGACGACCGGTCGATGTCCAACCAATTTATCTCGCTCAACTTCCAGCTCAACCACCTGGTCCTTACGGCAACTACCAGAATTCCTTGTATCCATACGAATTCTCAGCGACCCACCCACACCGTGTCTATATACCTCACCCACACATGGAGGAAGGAACGATCCCGCCTGAACTCGAGGTGGAACTTCAGGATTTTTGGAAACGCGATACCCGTCAATCCCACTCATCATACCCAGTGCCGTCTTACCCTTCATACGACCGACAACCGTATCCCTCGGAAGTCAGTCGTCAATGTGATCTGTACCGATCTCCCCACCTTACGAACGAGCAAGAAACGTACTCACACCCCCAGCCTGCGGTTGACGTCGCCAGCGAGACTCACGATAGTCATGCCCGTCGCCCGGCAATCGACATGTACGCGCCGAATCAACATTCCCATTCTGCTCCTCACGACTATGAAATTTCTGACAATCGATACTATCCCTGGGCACAGGACAGCTACGAGACGCATCGATATCGTTCACCTTCCAGCCCGTACCTTCACCTCGATCGAAAAGCGGAGACGCCCCATCCCGAATCTCTCATCATCCCTTCCATACCTGGTCCATCATCGATTTCGGGCTCTCAAGCGTATCGGCCCTCCCTCCAGCCCGTAGCCGAACATGAAATGGAAGAATACGGCACGACAACGGGGGAATGGAAACATCTCTGGTCGAGCCGGAAACCTTTTCGGTAGTGTCTCAGCTCGTGAACAGGTTGTACGTCGTTCTCGTAATGGTACAACAGCATTGAGGATCCTACTTGACGCCTTTGGTGATTTTGGCAATCTCCGATCGGATCTCGCCTAATGCCTCGGATAGGGCTTTCCCATCTTCATATTTCCGTTGAGCGTTCGCATCGGCGATATATGATCTACATAGTCAGCCAGACCCCATTAAATGACACGACCTCAAGACAAGCTTACTCAAGCTGAGCTTCTTGCTCTAGGAGAGGCTGGAGCAAAACAGCCACGTCCTCCGCTGCGTCCTCTTCGACACCTTGCAATTTCAATTGATCCGCCAATGTCGTTTGGAGAATGGTCATTTGGGTCCGCTTGGCTTCCGCTAATCGTTTTTGATATCGAGGTAATGCCTGGGAAGTCAGCGTGGGCGCATATGCTTTGATACAGTGGGACGTACCTGAAGTTTGAGCATCTCTTTCGTCAAAACCATGGCTGAAGCTCTAGCGACGGCACTTTGGACAGTCGCTTGATTCCCTCCTTCTTCGCATGGTAAGTTTGATAATCGTTTACTGAGGATTTCGTATTGCGTGAGCAGGGCAAGGAGCTCTCGATGTTTCTCGATGAGGTCTGGGGAAGGGCCGGGCGGATCGGATCCGTCGGAAACGCCATCGGTGAATGTGGACCTAAATAGCCCCCATCAGCCAGGATATAAAGTGATGAGCTTGGGAGGTCGGGACTTACAGTAGACTTTCCATCTCATCTTCGAATTCGGGCATACGATCTTCGATAGCTTGCTGAAGAGTCCGGATGACGCCGTATAGCCTTCCGAATGGCGTTGGCCGTTCTCGATCCGCCATCTTCTGTTTCCGTCTGAGTCCGATCAGCGCTTTGCCCCAACCCGGCGACGGGGTAAGGGACTGACGATACCGTGCTCCAGCACTCTCTACACACTCTCACCCCTCTCACTTGAACTTCATCCGGTTGACCTTCCCCTTCTACTACCACCTCATCTTTCCGCCGTTTACCCTTCCCCCTTCCTGGACTTGAAGAACCTTCCACATCCAACTTCATCCACCCTACGAACCCTTCTTCCACTTCCTCCCCCCTGCCCGTTTTATAATCAGCAACGAGGAGGAGACTGCATTTATCCCTCCTTGTCCCCGGGGGTAACCCGCCGTCGGGCGTTGAGAATAGTTGGATCTGGACTGCTAGTAATGTAGCTGGTGTGGGTGGGAGGGAACAGACGATCCGGCCGCATACTCGACAATGATGTTTACGGTTCGACAGCGAGAATGATGATCTGAAGAACATCAGTTTCAGCTGGAGACGGGAAGAACGAGAATGAGGGACACGACTCACAGGCATATACGACATTTACGAACCTCCGCATCGTCTTCCCATTTGACAATTGCCTGCTCGGCCGCTCGTTTCCGCGCTGCTTCCTGCTGGTCGGGCGGGTTGGCAACTCCCTTGAGGCCGTACCACATATCTTTCGCCTTCATCGCATCGAGCGCTCCGTCAATTGACAAGATCGACCGGCGTTTCTCGTTCAGAGTCAGATTGGACGAGGAAGAACTGGACCGGGGTAGGGAAGGGAGCGACATCGCGGCCGAAGGGTTAAAATGCAGATCGAGCAGCTGCGTTTGTGAGCGAAGAATCCTGATCTATTCCACGAAGCTAAGGAGGCTTCGACACACCTTTGCCCAGCGCCGACCGAGCCTGCCTTCCTCCTTCTCCCTCTCCTCCGCTAGGCGTTTCCGATCCGAGTGAAACTCTGCAGTCCGATCGTGTTTGACGCCTGCAGGCTGAAAGCCAAGTTTATAAGGCATACCCGCCGATTTCCAAATCCCGTTCGCCGTCGAACTGGACCTTGAAGGGGTAGGCGAGGCGGAGGGGTTGTAGCCTACACTAGGCGAACGGACGTGATTTGGAGCAGGGTGGGAGAAACTACCTCGAGTATTGGGGTTCAAGTGAGAGGGACCGTGTGGTGTGGCTGTTGAAGTCGATGTCGAATTTGATCGAGAGGCATTATGGTTGTTTGTAGTTGTTGGACCCGGTTGGAGTGTTGAGGAAGATGAGGTATTAGACATGGAGAGTGAGGGTCGGTGTGCTGTCGCTAGGGGAGGTGAAGGAGATCTAACGGGTGCTAGGCGAGATGCGTTGGCTGGTTGAGGTGGTTTTCTGGCCATTTGCGATACTGGTACAGCCGGTGTCGAAGCTGTATGTGTAGGTCCAGGCGGGCTCACCACCTGTCTCAATCCTCCAGCACCCACTGTCCCCCCACCAGCTCCACTCGCAGCACCTTGAACCTGAGCCTGCGTGTCCTGGACCACATGGAATGAATTCGGTCTATTCCCCAATCCTGCTCTCTGTTCCAGCGTATTGACAGTCCCTCCAATCCCACTACTGACTGTACTAGCCACACTAGCCACTCCATTCACCGTATGGGCCAAAAACTCCCTTGTCCGACCCTCACCCCTAGGTGCCCAGGTCGATAACCAAGCTTGAGCCTTTCCGAACGAATTGTTATTCGCTGCCGCCTCTGACCCATCTTGCGACACCAAGCTCGCAGAGGACGATGAGCGAGTCCGACGGGGCTCGATAGGTGGAGGAACTAGTGTGGGTGTAGATGATCGAGGGGTGTTGGAAGTGGAACGAGGTGGAGAGCGAGGGTTAACGCTTGCACTTCCGAATCGACGGGGTTGAGGTTGATTCAGGCCGTTTGTTATCACCCCGTTGGCGGGAGGAGGGGAGACGGAAGGACCTGGCGAGGTCATGTTGACCGCTTCATCACCTCTTATTATGGTCAAACGTGAAAGACAATGACGATGACGGTGGGGGCAGGAGGTGTTGACGCAGGACCGAAGCTAGACCGAGGGGTGCCACGTGACGCTTGTGCCAATCTTCAGTCTTCCTCGCACATTTCCAGACTTCACTGTTTCGTTTCATACTCAGTATAGCGCAATAAACATGGGCAGATCAGCTAAATTCGCAAAGAGACCCACCAAGAAGGAGAAGGCGACCTCAAAGTCCGCCAAAGAGTCCAAGAAACCGCTCCCACCGCCTCCTCCGCCCCCTGTCGAGGACAAGGCTGAAGGAGGACCGAAGGGCCCGAAAAAGAGGAGAACGATGAGGGCAAAAGTAGACCAGGTGCGTGTTCGTCCGCATGCCAGTGAAGGCTGGCCCAGTCGTACAAAGTTGACGCTGACTGATGCAGAAAATGGGGAGAGCATGATGTCGACATCCCAGGTCACTATTTTACGAATAATCCGGATTTTTCACGACCAGACATGACCACGACCAGCCCATACAACGTAACGCCTTCGAGATTTAGAACAAGGACAACACTCTGTGCATACGCTACACGATCATGCAGATTTCTTCGCCTTGATCTGGAGCCATATCCGGTACATCTTCAACCTCTCTTTCCGATTGACCAGCTACGAGTTCCGTCAGCTGAAATCTCGATCAAACTGGATCGCCCGGTCAACCACTCACCAACCGCCTGTCCTCGTCCGATTGTTCAATCTCAAACATCGGCCCCTCTCCCTCGCCCTTGGAAGGAGCCGTGATCAAACCCTCCATCTCGGTTTTCTTGAAGAAATACACTCTCGTCCCATCACCGCGAATGTACAACCCCGGCAAACTCGGATCGAGAAGTCGGTCCTTCTTTATTCGCAGTTGGGCTAGATCATGTCGGGCGTAATCACGGATAAATATGGTTCCTCCCGGTTTGAGCGCCTACCAACATTAGTAGGAGACAGGAGATGGGGTCTGAGAGTGGGACGTACGGTATAGAGGTTATGTATTGCCTGTTCCCATTCGGCTGGGTGGAGTGCCGATAGGACGTAAATGACGGTTATGACGTCTACTGATCCCGGCTCCAAACCTTCGGGTAGACAGTAGGTACGTCCAGACTCAGAATCGGAAGGGCGAGATGTGATGTCCCAGACGGCAGCGTGTAGGACGCCTTTACCGTTTGGTGGCCGGGGATATAGCGAATTTGCCTGTCTGTCAGGTGATGCAGCGCCCGAGGTGAAGATTAGCTCACCTTGACGACGTTGACGGCAGTGGACGAGTAGTCTGTCGCCCATATTGTTAGATCGGGGTTCTCGTTGTGCATGAGCAGAGGGAATGCGGTGTTTCCTGCTCCCTACCTTGATCAGCATCACATGACTTGCGCGACAAGTATGATACTTACACATCCGACCTCCAATATCGTCTGTGGTCCGGCCTGATCCGTCGTCAGCTCCGCGTCGCCCTCCATTATCATTCGCAAAAGTGAGCTCACATTTGCCTCTGACCGAGCAATCAGTTCGGGAAACTCCAGACGCAGCCATGACCGATCCTTGAAGAAGCTGCTTGGTCAGTCACTAGCGTTGCGTCAGAGCGGATAGTGGTTGCTCACGCATGCTGGTGTTTGGAGTAGAAGTCATTCCAGTACTCTGCTGGCCGGCCATTGTAGTCGTCTGCAATGATCAATCCTGATTGACCCTATTGTGTCTAAGTAAGCTCACCTCTGAGCTCGGACTTGACTGGGTTCGCTGCATGTTTATCCTCAATCTCGGTCGCCCTCTCGATAAAGTCGTCTGGTAAATCGACGTGATCCCTACGACCGGTAAGTCTTGCACTTCTGACTATGGCCAGCAATGCATACCAGGCATTATGGTCGAAGGGGTCCTGATCGTCGGTCAAGTATCTGGCGCCCAACACCGAGCCGACAGGTGGACCATCCCTCTTATGCCATTTGTCGTATGCCGTGACCACAGGTGGTGGAGTAGAAGGTCCCGGCTCGGCGTTCACGATCGTAGCCATACTTGCTAGCGGTCTGGTTCTCTGTGTAGCTACCAGTCGTCTGGCTGCTCTAATCATGCAGCAGTCGTGACTGTCAACAACAATAGTGGACGTCGATAAAACCGAAATCTTCAACTGCACTGTTACGCGGTTGAAATCGGCCGATTAACTCCGGCAATGATGACCCTGACCTCGACAGCGTCAACGAAACACCTCTCATTCTTCTCATCTTGGTCCTTGTCTAACCTGTCTATACACCTGCACCTTCTCATCGTCCTTGTCCCCTTTCCATCCAAGATGATGACTCCTTCGTTCCGACAGTCGGTCGCTGGCCTCGCCAGGGCCACCGCTTCCCGATCTACCAGAGTTCCTGCCTCCCGCTCTATGGCTACTCTCGTCGACGAGAAGAGGGTGAGTCACTCTCATGTCGACTCGCGCTCGTGCAAACGCTGACGCGCGACAGCTGCCCGCCAAGTACGGTGGTATGTGTCGAATGGAGAGCGACATCTATGACCGGGATGGTCGAAGCTGACGATCAGGCAAATACACTGTCACGCTGGTTCCCGGTGACGGTATCGGAATGGAGATCACCGACTCTGTCAAGGAGATCTTCGAGGGCTTGAAGGTCCCCGTCGAGTGGGAGCAGTACAACGTGTCTGGTGAGACGGCCGCTGGCGAGGGTCTGTTCCAAGAGGCAATGGAGAGCTTGAAGAGGAACAAGGTCGGATTGAAGGGTGAGCAGCGATCTCTCGTAGATTATTATGCCGTTGCAATGCTGATGACGTCCTCTAGGTATCCTGTACACCCCCATCGATCAGCACGGGCACAATTCTTGGAACGTCGCTATGCGTCAAACACTCGACATTTACGCTTCTGTCGTCGTCTGCAAATCGCTCCCCGGTTTCCCCACCCGACACGACAATGTCGACTTCGCTATCATCCGAGAGAACACCGAGGGAGAGTACTCGGGTTTGGAACACCAGAGTTTCCCAGGTGTCGTCGAGAGTTTGAAGGTGTCTACGAGGGCCAAGGCCGAGCGAATCGCACGTTTCGCTTTCGACTTTGCCATCAAGAACAACCGAAAGGTGGGTATCATCGTCGGATCGTCCTTTCCTGTTAGCTATGACTGACATGCTTGCCAGAAAGTTACTTGTGTCCACAAGGCCAACATTATGAAACTTGGAGATGGTCTTTTCCTCAACACGTGCAAGCGAGTCGCCGAGCAGGAGTACGGACACACCGGAATCAAGTTCGACTCGATGATCGTCGACAACACGTCGATGCAGCTCGTCTCGAAGCCTCAGCAATTCGACGTCATGGTCATGGTGAGTGATTCCCTCCGCGCATAGTAGATAAAGGCTGAATGAGTCTAGCCCAACTTGTACGGTAACATCGTCAGCAACATCGGTGCCGGTAGGTCCATCAATCCAACGTAGAGAAACTCTGCTGACAGATCAGCACTGGTGGGTGGACCGGGTATCGTCCCAGGATGCAACTTTGGCCGAGAGTACGCCCTATTCGAACCTGGATGTCGACACGTCGGAAAAGACATTATGGGAGCCAACAAGGCCAACCCAGCCGCCATGATCCTCTCTTCAACCATGCTCCTCCGTCATCTCGGTCTCGAATCGCAGGCCAACGTCATTGCTTCGGCCGTCTACGATGTCATCAAGGAAGGAAAGATTAGGACTGCCGATATGGGTGGAAACACTTCGACTACCGAGTTTACCAAGGCCATCTTGAACAAGACTATGGCTTAGGTATAGCGAAAGTAAAATGGAGTCGTAGCATATGACATAGGGTATCACGATATGGAAATCTTCTTGTCAACGTCTTAAGCTACGGGCGGGGACCTCAAGCTTTTTGGGGTCATACAAGTCTTCAGCAGGGATATCGACAAGAGTCTTTTTCGGGTTCCTCTTCCCCCACTCGCTCAAAGCTTACTCCGTCAGCATGAGCCCAGGTTTGGCAGTTGTGACGACGCACTAGTCGAACATCGACTGTTGAGGTGTCTCGTTGTCACTCCACAAGGCTTTCGCGACGGCACGTGAGACTTGACGATCGCCCTCCCGCAGGTGTCCTCCTCACTGAACACTTCATCGTACTCATGACGAAACCCGAGACTGGCTCACCATCAGCCGCGCTCGTTATGAGATCTCGCACAGCTGTCTTGCTCTGTCTCTCCATCTCCCTCCCAATCCAGCCGTTTATCGAAAATGGAAGGGCGAAGCTTGCCCCACAAGCTTGAGACAGTCTCCTTCACAGTGCTGTGCCAGGCCGCCTCTTTCTTCGCTTGCTGGTACGACCCGACCGCTGGCGGTGTCAAAGCGATGAATCATGGAGTCGTCCATCACGTGGCACTCACATATCTGCTGGCATTCCACCGAAGACGGTGCCTTGAGTAAGGTAAGTTCCCATGTGGTGTTTTCTCGCCACAAGGCATTGAGAAACCTCGAAGTCTTCGCGGTCTTGTGCCTTGGCCAACTCTCATCTGAGGATTCTGAGTCGCTTTCATCGCTATCTAGTCAGCCCAGAATTGCAACTTCGCCTTTCAGAACGCATCTCGTGCCAGACACCTACCTGTGCACGTTCGTTTCTTGCTCGGCTGAGCATCCGGATTCCGCTTGAGCGAGCCGAAAGCCATTGATCCCTGGGCAGAACTGCATCAGTCTTCATAGGCGCGGTACAGTGGAGCCGACTCACAATCCCAATACACTGCATTCCTGGACTGCGCACCAATCCAGAGGGAATCAGCAGCTTCATTGAACACGGCTTGGGCGAGATCGGGATCTTGCTCTTGAAGTTCCTTGCAACCAAGAAGGAAGAAGGTTTGGCCTGACAAACGTTCTGACCATTTTTCTCGGGCCTGTCTTTTTTGTTCGGCAGTCTTGAAAGACGATGCCTCTGGATGATATGGTAGTAGCGCCGATAAGTCGGTCTTTAAAGACTGGACAGATTCAGTACTGAGGATGCGCATAATTTCAGTGAGGCGACAGATCGCAAGTCGAATGATAGATACATATAAAAAGACGATCAGGTTACGAGTACTACTCCCGTGACTCAATAGCGATGACCGACCTGATTGACCGCAATGCCGTCTTGTTCACTCCTTTCTGTCGGACGCGAGGCAAGAACCCCTTGAAGCGTAAACGCCACTAAGTGTCCTTTCATCGCCGGGAGGCGGTCATGTGAGGAGCGCTTCTCTCTGCGACTCGGATGACGCGCCACGTCATAGCTCGAGGTTCCATGAGAATACAAGAGCCTAGCACGAAAAACGACGGGCGTCCTTCGAACAGGGCAGGAATTGACACAGATGAGCAACGCCTCGGGGTCGCTCATCCAGGCTACCATACCCCCGTCTTGATTTCCGATCGTTTCAAGTCGAGTCAGATTCTCGTAACGCCTGAGAGCTGTGCCCTTAAGCCCCGTCACTACTTTGACATCAGTCATTCAAGGTTACTCAGGATAGGGACTGTCGAGCTGAGCAGGTACACGCCGACGTTCGGGTTCACCAAGATTCTCTTGATCTAGACGAGGGCCCAGGTGACGGACAAATAGAGCGAGAACTCGTAGCATCTGACACATGCAGGTATAAACACTTCTGACCAACCAGGTATGAATATATGATGCTCTACTTCCCAAGTCTCGATGGAACCGTACTGGGCGGAAACTTGCTCGCTCCAGAGCTTGAAAGGACAGGTCTCGGTGGCGGGTTGCAAGGGACCCGCAACAATGCTTCGCGGAACTCCTTCGACTTGGCCGCCAAAGCTGATGGCCTCAGAGAGGCATTCATGGAGGGCGATGAGACATTGCTTACCTTCTTCGTATGGGTCAGCAAGGCTGGCAACGCTGAGACGATCCCACTCTGGATTGTCCGTCAAAACTTTGACGGCGGTAGTCTTCCACTCCTTGGCACTGGGTAGAACCTCTTCGCCCTCGAGTGAAAGGCTACATCCACCCTCAGCTTTGACTAATGCCACGATGAGGGAGGCAGCGAAGCTCGGACCTACTTTGTCGATCCTCGCGATTCCATCAGATCTCGAATGACTCGTTGCCCATCGTCACTGACATCCAGCTCTCTGAACATTTCGGCCAGAGCAGCAGAGCTTTGAACCTTCTCCTGATCCCAATGGCCTTCTCGGACTAGCCCCGTCAATCCTGGCCGCTCATCTGGTCACTTACAGCTTCGCACGTGAATGCCAAGCCGGCTTGACTCGCTTGGATCTTTGAGACTGAAATATCTCGCAGCGGCGTCTTCGAAGTGGGAGCATGCATCATTGTCATTCGATCGATGTCTGAGCCACTCGTCGACACAGTCCGGGTGGGCCAGAAGGCCTCTTGCACTGTCACGTTCACGTTTACGTATGATCAGGATAGAATAACTCAGTAGGTTACTGACCTGGTGACCCCGTTCTCGATGTCGGCTTCCCTCAGCCATTTTAAAGATGGCAGACTGGACGGGTCGAACGCTGCTGAAGGGGTAGAAGCCATTGTGTATCTGGAAACAGGGACCTATGTAAGTTGCTGCGTGCTGATAATAAGAGCGGGTGGCGTCCCTTGGTGTTGTAGAGTACTGACTTTATAGGCATGCATGATCGATCGGGATCGGGATGTTGAGTCGGTCACCTTGGGATCCTTGAAACGCCGTCTTTTCACCAACGACACAGCATTTTCCCGGGCTCCTTTGATGGCCTCGGTCATTGAAGATGCCCTCACCGAGCGAGATGAGACTCTACGTCACACTTATAGGCCTCTTTTGTGAAGTGTGTCTAGCCGCCACGGACCGCACTTGGGCAGGGTCGGCGTCATGGCTCACTGCTTACAAAAGTCGAATGCGATGAGGAGGTTATTCTCAGATCAATGACGAGTACAGGTCGGCCTCAATGAATATTCAAAGACTAGCACTGAGCTGCGAGCGACTATGGTCTTCCGCATTGCGGGACAATGGAGTTTGCATGTCAATTTTGTCACCAGCTCTCACGAACGAGACTGTTGCTGTCGCGAAAGTCGCCACTGGTTGACGGCTTCGAACCGTCAGAATACGCGAATGAATGTTCTCACAAACCCGCTCACCGTTGCTGTAGCGATTGAAGCACTTGGTGGTATCCAGGATGGTGGCCCAGTGCTCGTTGCCTTCCTCTGACATGACATCTTGAAGGCTGTCGGTATACGCTTCCGCCCGAATCAGCACTTCGGCAGGTTGTTCCTCGTCCCCTGAATCGCTCTCTCCCCTGTCATCCTCAGCACGAACACCCTCCATGCACAATGCGTAAAACTCACATTGGCGGAGCGGTGCGGCCACCAGAAGACAGGAAGTCGTGAAATGCCTTGGCCTGATCTTCGTCCAAGTCAAGTTTCTCGGCAACTTCGGCATCAAGTGCACGATACATGGCATCTTCGAAGTTGCGATTCCACGCCCCCTGGCGGTCTGTGACTATTCAGCGAGTGCTTTGTCCGCCGTCTCGAGCGAGGCTCACATTCCAGCAGCAGGTGTCGTAGTCGTGCCACCTCGACTGAACTTCCCCTGTGGAAGTGTTTGGACACCTCCCTTGCGAAGTCTTGGACAGAGGTCACTGGCTTCTGGATGCGCTGATCTGCCCAATACCAAGCGCTGTCTCGGTTCACCCAGAGAGACCTCCGGCTATACGACGATTCAGTATAGTATCGGCAGACCGACTGTGACCTTACCTGACGTTGCCTGTCCTCGAATCGAATTGTGCCGATCTGAGCCACGCAAGACTTCCGATCCAGCTGCGAGAGCCATTGCCGGACTGAGCAATAGGGTGCGAGACACTCATACTGGACGCGTTTCTGTTTCGGGATGGATGGCCAATTCGCCGATCAAAACCTGGAGTCAGAGCCTTGAGTTCGTGTTCGGCCTGACCAGGAACTCAGAATGTGAAGTGTAAAGCTACAAGCCCAGCTTATTGAGGTCAGCGTCAGTCGTCCCATGTCGGACTTTGAGAGTGAGCACTGCCTGAATCTTTCCTTTGACCACACGTCATCTGAGCGTCACAGCGAAGGCTCGACCTATCCCATACAAAAGGAGCGCGGGCGCCTCTTTTCCCATGCTTCGGCATTAATACTGTAGCTCCTTCATTGAGTCTTCTCGACGGTGTTCCCCAAGTCAGGTATGTCGCCATTATCTACATGTCACTCGATCATAGTTGGTCAACTGACACAATCACGACAGGTCCTCTACAACGGCACACGGGTCGGTGAGGCATGCATGTATAGCGCTGGTACTGAGCTCATCGCGACTTGCGGCATACATAACTGCTGTGAACTACAAGAGAACATCGTCGTGTTGCGTATAAGACATGCATAGGTCATGGTGCGGATGATCTGCGCAATAAGGGCGTTGTAGGGGGTAGTGCTTGACCTGTGTCTCAGTCAAGTGCGATCGAGCCATTGACTGACACGGTAACTGTTTGAGAAAGAGCGGCCTCCATTCAGGTGCCACTTTGCTGGGCTGTCAGACTTGTTCTGTCTCAAGCTGTACGCTCACCAAGGACAATTCGCCCCCATAGGAATTCCTGGTCTTGACGGCCTAGTGTGGCCATGCTCGTCAGTCCTGCCTGTTGAAACCAAGCAATGGGTTCTTGCCGGCGTGAATCCGCTTGTGCCTCGCTCGAATCGGCAATCTCGTTGAACAATGTCGTCACGTCGGTACCTCTAGCTTCGTCAGGACATGCCCACCGGGCTTTTGCATACTCTGACTGTACGCACTCGGGAGGAACACCTTTCATAGCCAGGCCAAGCGTCCGGGTCGATCGTGGTGTGAGGCCCAGCCTGCGGCTGATATCAAGAACAAATTGCTCGACCAGGATCTGACCTCTTTGTCGTGACCGGAGCTGGTCCAAGATCGAACTAGATGGGTGTAGCCTTGTGGTCGATAGACAATGAACTAGATGACAAGAGATTCATCTCCAGAGTTCTATCACGTCTGACCAGCAGCCCGCTATATACCTCTGGAGCTCACGGTAGTTCCTAGCGGATTAAGGCTTACGTGCTATCAGACTCGGGAAGTCCCGCTGAGACATGTCATACTCTAGAGAGTCGTAACACTCTTGACGGGGCTGGCTGGCTTTGAGAGCTGGAAGCCTGACTTTGAGTCGTCGGGGCACGAGCCGAAGTCCGGGACGGGGGGTTCGACATGGCTTGATTGAACCGTGCCTGGTAGTCGGGCAGATGTGATACCAGATATCGGGCTCAAGATACTCGCAAACTGAAGTGTGTTCTCGTCTGTAGTTGGTAGCGCGGTGGACCCAAGATATAGATAGGTGGAAAGCGCTGCGATGTCCGCAGGCAGTGCGCTTTCATGACACAGATAAGCGCCTTCATGCGGCTGGCACTCCTTCGATAAGCGCCTTCTTGCGGCTGACGCTCTTTCGATCCGTTCTTGGCTTCTGGTGAGAAAACACTAAGCGCAGACCAAGGGATGTCAGGAAGGCTACAAGCCGATCGATGCGATGATAAAGGATCTTTGAGCCTGTGCGAGCAACCGATCGACTGTCGATCCCCAAATAGGCACAGGCTTGTGAATTCAACGGCCTTCGTCGGCCGAAAGGGAGCGTCTCAGATACCTCTGATACTCCCTACACCGTCGACTTCATAGAACGATTAAACAGCTGAGGCATTCTGACCGGACGAGCGTGGAAGGCAATGTTTGCCACTTGGCATTTAGACACAATGTGAAGCATCGGTACATACCGTCAGTCCGAAGTTAGACACCAAGAGATCTGCAGCACCTCGCATGCGAGGAAGTAGGCGTGTCATGGTCCGTGAGCTAAGCAGTGACTCTGATCAAGTTGTATCCATTCGTAGTTACGGTTCGGTAGACAGAACGATACGAACATGAAGAGACTACGCTAATCGGGAACGGCTATATATCAATCTCGGAGCGCAGGTCGTAATAACGGGGCAATGGTCCCGTGACAGTCGTCTAGCATTGCTTTTGTGAGTACAAGACTGCGCCTGTCAAGGGCGTCGCGAGCTTGAGCGGCAAGTGGTCCTTTCTGTCGAATTGGTCGCGAGCGTTAGTTGTGCAAGTCCAAAGTTGCTCCCGGTTGGGGGGGGGGGGGGGCGCCGCTGGGTTCACATTGGCTGAGAGGAGGACCTTCGGGCTCAGAGCGAGCCTCCAAGAGACTGAGTCCTCGATCTGAATCATGCGAAGGGACCTCGAGATCGTCCGTCCTGCTTCAGACCATCCCATCCACGATCATCATACATTCAAGTCATGGCTCTACGATCGTTTAGGATCCTTGGTCGGCGTGTGAGAAGGTCGATCGCTCAAGATAGGCTCTGACAAATCGTGCAAGATCTGCTGGTGCAGTCAAGAGAACAGGTTCACAAGCTGGAAATGGGAACGCCGGTCATCGCGCATGGCCGGGGGCTGGAGCAAGTAGCGTCGATAGATAGCTGCATACGTGCCCCGTCATTATACAACTGTCATACGCCTCTTCCTCTACCGGCCGACTTCACAGCCGTTCCGACCGTTCGCGATAAATCAGGCGGCGGATAGCCATCCGGCGGTCGCCCTGAATCTGGTAAAGATTCGACTTGAAGGTGGTCTCTCGGGAACAGATCCCTGGGCCACTCGTTCTCTGTCCTGTTTGCCTGTCTTGGATGTTGACCATCGTGCTCGGTACTCGAGAATGTGGGGAGGGGTGGTGGTTTTGGGGGCTGGCCGTGCGACCCTTCTTTCGTCCAGTCGTCAAGCTTGTCGAGGTAGTCGCCTACTGCAAGGATCAGCGCTCGGACGCGACTAGAATAGAAGACACGTATGTACTTCACCACAGGTGCGGGCAGACCCATTTGGTCGGAATGCCACTGGCACGGAAGGCTTGCTCGTGAGCAGTGATGTTGCTCTTGCTCTCCTCAGGCGATGTCGACTCAGCCTCTGCTTTGAGCTGGCGGAGAAGACGTTGACATTCTTCAACGCTGTTCATAGGGGTCAGTCAGGCTCTCAGTTGCATTGGAACCCAGCGTTGCCATTTGTGACTTCCGCATGACTGACCTAGGTCTCGGTCCCACTGTGAGACCAACCATCACGGTCATGTCAAGGCCTTCACAAGCTGAATATTCTCTGAGGTGATTCTCCCACTGTTCAGCGGTGAAAGAGGTTTCATCTTTCGTGGTATCGTTGGATCCAGAAGCCGTCGACATCGTGTGGGTTCGTCTTTGAGTCTGATCCCAATGATGAGCATAAGAGAACAGATAGCAATTCACAAGCCGGTCGAGTCGTGGGAATAAGGCATCTCCGCGGTCCAGAGGAAGAAGCCTGACGACTGTAAATCCTTTGTTCTCGTAGAAACCTCGCGATTCTGCCGTCTAGGAAGGTCCAAGGACACGTCCTCAGAATAGTCAGGGCTGGGCTCATGCGCGCGCCGGGATCCGATGGCACAGCATGTTGTGGGCGACTCGAAGCTCACAATGATGGACTCTCCGCCAGCCACCCGATGTCAAGTATGTTTGAGAGCGGAACGCACTAAACGAAGCCAGCACAAGCACATCGAAATCTGACACATCTTGCATGGAGGCTAGCGTGGGCTATCGATATTCAACCAGAGATCGCGCTGAGAGATGGAGACGATCAAGTGATCAGTGTATCAAGACGGAGAATCAACCTCATCCTGTATACGCTGAAAGGTAAGCTTACTGGCCGAGGCTGCCGCAGTTGATGCTCACGGTAAACGGCATATTCCACTGTGTAGCCCTCTCGCACAGGCCGTACGGCAAGTGGGGGTCCCTGCCTGATTCTTACTAGACAGTCCTCCTGATCCTCGGGCGCGGAGTAGGGGTCGGTCGACAGAGCGAAAGAGGGAGCGGCAGGCTCAGTGATCGGTGATACACTCGGAAATACTTGGGAAGTAAAGTGTTCGCTTGCCTCGCTTGCTTGGGACTGACTGACGGCCCGCTCACGAAGCTCTCGTTGATCGAGTTTGTAACCGAAAGTCATAGCTGTAATGATCAGAAAGTTGCTTCGTGATTGTATAGAATGAGAGAAAGCTCGCCTGCCCAGAACTGCCTCAGACCTTGCTCATTTGAGACGTGAGAGGCGTTATGAGCGTCGCGGGCCGCGATGCTCATGCGCTCTGATGCACTGAGGCCGGCTTCCAAATCTTCGCGCTCTGTAGACACAAAACTCCGCCAAAGCTCGACTGCGCGATCATCACTGTCACAGTCTGTCAGTCTGATTCTTCGTCAGAGACGGTGTAAAGTGGATTCTTAAACCAGATGGGTCTCGACTCACTGGACTCGATCAACTTCGCCCAACATGAGGTTGGTCAAAGTACCTCTCGGAACGCGAAGGTACTGCGCCATGGTGCCGGCGTAGCGGGTCCACTGGTCCCGGGTATAAGTCTCCTGATCGGACATGAATTTGTTGAGAGAGTTATACAAAGCGATGTAGTCGGGAGTGGCAAAGAAAGATAGCTACAAGGTAGTCAGTGTCGATGCTGGGGACATATGTATGAGTCGACCGATGTGTGGGAGATCAAACGGTCAAAGGTTGTATGGGAATCCGTTCAAACCCCGACCAAAGGAGATTCGCCGAACCGAGGTATTGTCGTCATCTCGCACGGCCCGGTTGGATCGTGGAGCTATCGGGAGCTGTGAGTATCGTCAAGACGGTCAGAAAGCAGTCAGCCGTATCGTATTTGTCTGAATCGTGAATAGCGGCGTTAGAACCCAACTACATCCATCACACTGGACAAGCTCACGACCGCCTCATCCTCTCCCTTCCTCTCTGCTCCCACTCCTCTTTATCCGCCTCGATCGCCCCAACAGCAGTAGAAACAGCCAACTGCGCATCCCTACTCCCTCCCATCTGCCCACTACCCGCATCTTGCGCAAACTTATCAAACTCCTCATCCGCCAACGCACAAGCACAATTCTTCCTCCCTACCTCGCCTTCGGGGAAGAGCGATTGTGAGCATATGGGACATATACCTTCTTTGTTCCCTACTAGTTTTGGCGGGAGGTCATGTCTGACGTGAGAGGGTTGATCGAATGGGCATGTTCGGCAGAGTTTATCTTCGAGTGGGGTGTGACAGAGTGGACATGGAGCGTTGGGGGAGGTGTATTTATCGTGTCGGTGCGTTGGGTCTGGTTGATCGTTCAGCTGGAATGTGGATTCCAGAAAGATAAGGCCGACTTACATGCGGGTAAGCTGAACGTTTGTGGGATGATCGGACATCCTGGAAGAACAACGGGCCGAGCGATCTTCAACCTCCGTTGTTCCCCTGGTCCAGGTTTGATAGGTTGCCCATAAGCGTCCTCCCCCCAGATCGAGAACACCACCTCGACAGCGAGCGAGTGAGAAATGCGTAATGGCGTATCAACCCCGTCCACCGTCGATGGTCTGGCATCCCTATCCCTAGGCATCCGACCTTTACCCACACAATGACACGCGCCCGACGCCGTCCCTCCGGCAATCGGCCCGCGCCAGAGAGCTTTACATTCTTTCCCCGGTCGTTTGTGTTCGGCATTAGGTCTTTTACCCTGTTTGATGACGGTAAATGGCCGGACGACGACGTTTTGTTCTTGATCGCGTGGGGAGCGGGCCGTGATCGTCTGAACGAGGTTGACGCGGAAATCGAATATCGTTGCGGATGGCGGGAGGTTGAGGAATGAGAATGATACGCCGAGCATCGATCCGACGGTCCACTGAGCGGTAAGTCAGCTCGCCCGCTCGCGCTTATAATGGATAGTAGATTTACCGCTGGAGCTTTGAACATGAGCTCATATGACCCCAGTCCGGGCGCTTCACCCGTCGTCCGCTCGTCTAGCGTGTTAATACCACCCGTCGGATGGGGGTTGTAACAGAGCTTGACAGCTCGAGTCACTTTAAAGCTACCCTCTAGCCAAGTCCCATCCCGTTCCACCCCCTCGTCCTGCTCATGATGTCCAGCGGCGGCTTCACTCTGCTCGTAAGTCGGGACAGGCGGGAGAGTGTTGACCTGTTGTACGAGGGATATACTTGGCGGTTCGCGGAACGACGAGAGGAACGACAATTCCCCTGGACCGGGGGACGAAGCGCGCGATCCGGCCCGTGTGGATGATGGAGAATGATGGCGGCTTGGACCGGCTGAAGGGGATTGATGACGGGTGGTGGAGGGTGATTGGTGTCGAGAAGCAGAACGGCGAGCGTGATGTGATGGAGATTGCGCTCGGTGGAAGAAAGAGAAGTGTGATGTTGGTATCCCTTCGATCTGAGCAAAAAGTTCGTGTCGGACTGTCCCCTCCGGATGCCAGTCATGAGCCGCGAGAGTATTAGGTAGGTCGAACGTGAACTCGTACCTATCCCGCATGTCAGACCCGACCAAAAGACCTTCGAGACCATCTATGACTTACTTCGTGATACCCTCTTCTAGCCATATACCCTCCGCATTCGAAGCGCGATGTTCCGACTCCCTCTCAAAGATCACATCCTCCTCCCATCCCCTAGCCGGACCCATAGCTAGCCTGACGATAGTCTTGATCCCGACTTTGATGGACTTGCACCTCCGCCTGCCTTCACGAGGTACGTTGACTTCCAGCTCCCCTCTCAGAGTGTTGGAAGTGTGGGCGTGCCCATCCGTATCGCCTAAGTTGTCAAGCGCTTCCAGCTCGGTCCGTGGTCGTTGGAGGTACATGACTCCATAAGCCGGGACGTGGAGCGTGAGAGTCGGGGCATGGTGGGACGAGCTCCCGAACGACGGAGTCAGGAGACGGAGAACTGACATATCGCCGACTGAGCAGTATAGGTTATCTACACATGTGAATTACTTCTTTATAATGTAGACAGCTGTTCGACAATCTATTCTCGACTCGCTTCAGAGGTATCGGATATTGCCGAACATGCTGTTGCCGACCCGATGCCGCAGTGAATATCGGCCGAAGCGACTTCAACTGTACCATACACCATACCAGACACCCGTATGCACCATCGAGACCACAGCCGACTTGGCCGCTCGTCATTCACCCCCGGTGGTCCCGTGCACTGACCATCGAGACCTGGGCAGCGATTTGCGAGACCAGTCAGGATGGGCTGAAGGATAGGTGGTCGGAGCGTCAGGGATGGCGCTCACGATACTCATGCCGCCGACCGTCGTCGCGTCTGAAAGGTGGTCCTTGGTCCTGCCTGTGCTCAGATCCGAGCGTGTGTACCGACGATACGCTCTGACCATCGCGTCTCACCTCACGGGATAGATATAACCAACTGCGACCACCTATTCATCCTGACTTCGTTCACCCTCGCGTAAGAGCAAGATGATCTCGAATACGATCCTCCTAGCTGGCTTCTTGAGAAGAGCAGGCGACCTCCCCACGGTAACCAACACCATCGAATTCTTAGTTGACTTCCAACCCGATGAACGTCAAGCTTTGCGGGATTCCATGCGGGAAGGACGCGATCTGGACGGATTGTTGGAGGTGATTGGAGAACCGAGGGTGGTCTTGCAAGTGATTAAGATCGTTATCGGATGCTCGAACGATGAGCTCGGGGCTCTTCGAGCTGCGCTTGATACTGGCTCAGCACCGACTACGACTGTACCCTCGCCATTCAGTGTCAGCCCTGTTACGCAGACGCATGGCGACGCAGAGGCATCCTCATCCGCCCCGACAGCGATATCGACTGGAAGTCCGTCCGACGCCGCCGCGCCGATTCCAGCGGGATCATCGATCGAAGGCTCGACAAGCAGTACTCCCATCGCCGACGTAGAGGAGACTGACATCCACATCCGAGACGAAGGCCAAGTCCCGCCGGACGACGCGACCCATCAAGCCGTCACTGACGTGACAAGGGACAGCGTCACTAGATCGCCTACCGTAGAGACCGAGATCGACGACATGGTCGAGATCCTGCCCGATATTCATCTCGGCTCGCCCGTATCCTCGGAGGACGAGATGGAAGTGGACGGGGATGTGGATGCGGACGTGGACGGGATTGTGGTCGGGGAGCGGGCCTTGGATGAGGACCACGATGAGGATCATGAGCCAGACCAAGACGCCATGTCTGGTGAGTTTCCATTTTCATTGTGAGAACTGGCTGACTTTGGCAGAGAGTGGATGGTTTGACGAAGGCCCCTACACCCGAAATCACAGACGACCAGGCCTCCGCCCCATTCCACATCAGCATCAAGCATACACCCGAACGAAAGTCGAACGAAACGCGACTCCCAACGAAGACGATCACCCGAGACGGGTCGGACCTACCAACCGACTCGTCGTCGAGATTCCTGTCCAGCTACCTATCCCCCATCCTCCGCCTATCGATGAATTACTAGCGGAATGGATACCCCATGGACCATGGGACGAAAGAAGGATGATTCAAATGACGAGAGTTCAGTTCGTAGCTTCCTTCGCGGACGTTTACGATTGGCAACGAGGCGCAAACGGCGATGTCAATCCGGAGGACAATTTCATGCGAGACTGCGCGGCCGCGTCGAGGCGACCTGTAAGCGAACAGATTACGTGGAGGGATGAGCTGACTCAGCCCCAGGTCGCCAGGATCGACCGGCTGATGAAGCCTTTTAAAGGATCTTCGCCGCTCCGACTGTTCTGTTACTACCATGGACACTTGATCCGACGCCTTTCGCCAAGTTATGATCAGCACATCCACTTGAGGACTGTCGAGCTCCGACATACCATCAGCGCAATGATCGATCTCCCCGAGTGAGCGCCGCCTGTTGCAGGTAGGTAACGAGATGCTGGTGGGAGACGGTGACTGGGTGTCGGGTAGTAGTCAAATTTCTTGTGTCAAGTGTGACGCCTGGAGGATACCCTCTATGAATGCATGTCTACAGGTTACCGAATAGCCCCAAAAGTTAAACATGAATCGGTCAGCTAACGACCACACTAGACCTCGTCTACGCCCGACCAACGATCGTTGGAAAGATCAGATAGCCCGACCATGTTTGTCAAGCGTATTGACCTGGTTCAGCGCCTCCTGACTTCCCTGCCTATCATCCATCCCACTCCTAGCCGTCGTAGGCGTATCCACCTCTTCAACAACTTCCAAATCCTTACTCTCCTCTCCCTTCGTCTCCGTCGCGCCCCCAACTCGATCGTTCATTTCCCACTCTTCCTCCTGTTCCTGCTCCTGTTCCTCCTCGACCGTCATTCGATTGGTAAACCTAGGTCGATCGTATGGTAAATGACCATTGGCAGAGGAGAACGATACGGTTTGTCGGAAATCCGATAAGCCCGACATGAACGTTTCAGTCTGAGAAGAAGGCCCGGCTCGGGAGTTGATACCGAACCTTGAGGCTGAAGGGTCGAATTTGGTTTGATCACCGAACGTCCCAGCGCCGGACCATTGACTGGCGTGTCAGCGTCAGCGTCGGCGGCCAGTGAGATTGGGGGATAACTTTACCTGGCCGTTTGACCTCTTTCTCGCTTGATCCTTGCTCGACAGGAAAAGACACCGAGCGCAACCGCTGCAAGCAAGAGGGCGAGGCAGATCGAGCTCATCTAAGTTATGAGTCAGCTATGAGCGTTGCAGTGGCTGGTAGCTCACTCACGATAGCTTGGACGTTGAGCAGGGTCTGCTCGTATAGCACCGGCGGCTCGACCCAGGACGATGGAGTTCCCGTCACTTCCACACTGGTCGGAGTCACAGCTCCACTTGAAGAGACAGACGGTGCGACCCCAGTCGCACTGGGGAGCTCGGCGGTGATGGTCACGCCCTACACAGTCAGAACCGCCGATCCGAAAAGTGAATGAGGGGCACTTGCAATCGCGGCACATCGTTCCTGTCCGAATGCCTGACCTGCTCGAGCCTCGCTCGCCGAACACCACTGAGCGAAACATTCCTGAGCTCATCAGTACTTCCGTCCTGGGTAGTGTAAGTGGAGAAAAGCTCACCGCTAGGTCCTCTTGATAAGTTGTAGATCGGCAGATACAAGCGTAGTCCAGCAGACTTGAACACGTCCCAATATCGACATTACCGATACTAACCTCCCGTCAGCCTCACCCACTCCATCTCTTACCGCTGAGAAGACGCTTACCAGCCGATAACGCAGGATGGTAATTGAGCTTGTCGAATATCCAGCGAAGGCATCTTTGCGTGACGAGTGCGAAAAGTTAGGATGTCAAGAGTGAGAGTGAGAAGAGTGAATGTCAAGCCACTTGATACCTCGACACATGCATCTTCACACAGCTCCATCTAGCCTTTTGTCCAAGTCCAGACTCGAGAACAATGAAGAAATATTAATGTCGGATGTAGAAAGAAGGGGGTTGATGAACAATAAGAAAAGTAAACAATAAGACTCATCCAGCGTAGGGTTATCCGTGCCTGAATTGATTACTCTCTCGTACACCCCGTTCCAGCACTGTTTCTTTCGTGGCTTACTGGTGTCAGCCTTCATGCACCGGGCCGCTCCCCTCTTATGAGTTTAGGAATAGGGGGCGGGATGGGGCGGGATGGGGGTGCGCAGAGAGAAAGGTCAAGCAGCTTTCGGCCCTCAGTCCTTGGGCCAAAGAGTCTGCGTGAGCGTGAGCTCCACCACGCGAGTCATCGGCCTGCTCTTGACTGACCTTGCCACCTGTGGTCGTACTGTTAGTCAGTCATGCTCGACGCGAGGCATCTATACGTCCATGCATCGACCACCGCCGCCACGGAGCAACGTCTTGTTCTACGCCGTGGACCACGTCCACCATCCGGATAGTTGACGTCACCCCGCGCTCTCTTTATAGCATGACAGCATAACAAGAGAAAGACGACGCGTGCCGAGTGATCGGGGCTGATACCACACGCACTCCCGTGACCGACAAAAATGCCGGTCTTTGAGAGTTTGAGAATCGTCTACTAAGTGGGTCACCTATGGCATGTACCTATGCAACAAGTCCACCTCTGCTGCCCGCTGCCCGCTCCCCGTCGATCCGGATCACCTTACGTGACGCAATTGACAGCTTGGGAGTGGGTCGTGGAACAAGAAGAGCCAAGAGAAGAGGCTTGAGGGAGTAAAAGACGTCAGGGTTTAGAACGGTGTAATTCGGCCGGGTGGAAAAAGGAAAAAAGGGGCCGGACGTTGTTGCTGACATGTGCGAGAGCGAGAACAGGTACCTAGGAGTAGGGATCAACAGCTTGGTAGGCACATCACAGCGCGTTAAGGGAAAATATCAGGCAGTAGGAACGAGGATAGAAGAACGAGAACGAACATCTACCCACACCTTGGCCGAAACCGTGTCTTCTCTTATAGTTTGGGTCTACGGTAACCCTAGTAATTAGGACCAGTTCCATAACTACCTCCCTATCTCTTCGTCTTGTCAGTTGCTCCTCGACGGGCTGGAGAGGTCAAGTCAGGTTAGACCCGACGACCCTTGCTTACGCCTTCGAAATCGACGACGACCGCTCCGATCTTGCTGTTATTGTTGTGTTGTTTTTGCATCCAACCCTCGACCTGTCAACAATCATGTGCATACCGTAGAAACACCCCTCCGCATCGCCAGGTTCCCTTGTGTATAGATCATCCCGACTCGCTCGCATTCGAGCACGCCGGATAGACATGATGTCGGAGGAGGCGGGATGGGGATACGATTGGGGAACAACATGGACTGGACCTGGTCATATGGGATCTATGGCCGATTCCAATTCGCAAAACAACGCTGCTACCGCTTCAGCTACCATCGCACCAGAAACGACTAGGGTGGAATCGTACGAATGGGTAGTTATACCTAGTATCGTCTTGCTCGTAAGTCTCCATGACGTCTGCTTGACCGAAACTTTGAAACATTGTTGACTCCTTTGATCAGGCACTGACGATCGCTGGTGCATTGATGATATTGGGATCAATGGCATGGTTGGAATATCGTGGAAGACCATCGACGACGAGGACGAGGTTGGTACAGGCGCTCGTCGTTAGTGACTTGATCCTCGGGTGAGTCTTCCCCTCCTTCTCTCATCGACAGCGGGCTCGTTTACTGATGGTCTGTAGTATCGTCGGTCTGATCGGAAATGTCATCGAGATCATGCCTGGTCATCGACTCGTGGCGGGGACAGCGACATGTAACGGACTCGGATTCGTGCTTATCGCTGTACTCTGGACAGAACATATCTGGACATTGAGTTTGGCTATCGGGACATACCTCATCCTCATTCACGTATGTCCTTCCCACTCTCAGTAAGAGATCGGGTCACCTGACAATTCGTACAGCCACTACACACCCTCACCGTCATGTTGGAAAAGTACTGGGTCTGGCTCTGGGCATTGGTGTGGTTATCCGCCATTGTGATCGCTGTCGTCACAGAGGTGCTTTACGGATTTCAGCCGTCGGGCGGAATCTGCTACTATCCAACTTCGGCAGGGCTCTACGCCGAGCTCATGCAGTTCATCCCGAGGTAAGTGCCCCTCTGTGTTTACGAGCGATCTTGTCGGGGAAGGTGCTAAATGGCGCCAGGGCGGTGGTGTTTATCGGAATCACACTTCTCTACGCCCGACTCTACGTCTTCCTCAAACGACCCGACAAGATCCGTTCGCCTTACTCGAACTCGCCGACTGGGGCGAGCTACGACTCGTCCTACCCCAAACGGAAGCTCAATGGCTTCCTACGTAAATTGAGTGGCGGCGAGAAGGGCGCGGGCTCAGGAAACGTCACTCCGGCCACACCAGCTGGTGAAGCCGTCCCCTCCCCACCGGAAATCACCACCGAAAAACAACCGTCCTCAGCCCCAGCACAAAACTCGGATACCGTCACGCCCCCGCCCCGACCCCCCGTGTTTGGACGCAACAATCCACCTTCCATGCGATCTACTGATCCCGTATTCTCGTCAACCACATTCCGACCCTCATCCGCACCTGTATCGCCCGCATCAGAGATCCCACCGTGGGAGAGGCTGGAATTGCCCGTTTTCCAAATTGACGGACAACGATATGGCGGTCCATCCGGTTTTGGCGGAAGCGGGGGTTCGACGGGTGCGACGTCGGCTCAACAAAGGATGTTTGGAGGGTGGAAAGGATTGACAGGGAAGAAACGACCTTCGACTGCCAATTCTTCGGGATCAGTCACTCCTGCTTCACCCGTGTCGCATCATGGGTATAGGATGGGATCGATCAGTGCTGTCGCTGGAGCGGCGCCTGATGGAGCAAGTACCAGATCACGTCAACCATCTGGCGATACCACCCTCGGCGATCGAGTATCGAGGAAGATGTCTTCGAACGCGACGACGACGACGGCAAATACGTCTACGGCATTACTGCCTAGTATATCAAGGAGACCGTCGGCTATTCCGCCCGATACTTCTCCGGTGCTGGAGCAGGAGAGCGAGATGGACATGTTCAACGAGCGCCGCGATACGGACACTGAGAGGAGAGGGAGTGGAATGCGGATAGGAAGTGATGGAAGGCTTAGAGCAGAGGAAGAAGAGGAAGAGGAAGATACGGAAATGGACCTACTTCGAATGCTTCGACAAGACCCGGAACCTGAAAACGGTAAAGATCAAGAAATCGAGCTCGTACCAGAAAGTATGGCGAGTTACCTTAATCGTAAAACGGCATTATTGATGCTCTGGTTCCCACTCGGCGTAAGTCCACCCCAATCATACAACTGGAAGAAGCCGCTGATACCCACGGCAGTACGTTCTACTATTCTCCATCTCGCTCATTCGGGTCGTGTACGATTTCGCCGGTACACCCCCCACAGTGCTAAGAGCCATGTCGAGGTGGTTCGTCTTTGCCCAAGGAGTATTGGACGCATTAATCTACGGACTCGTCGAGTGGCAGTATGTCCCCTTCCCACCACACATCTCGTATCTCAATACTAACGGTGGTGTCAGTACGAAACGAGTAGTCCGTCGTAGGGTCCGTAAAGGAGCTTTGACGCCCGGTGGATCCCGGGATCAAGGTCAAGGATCAGCAATTGGATCTGCACTTCGATCGATCAATTTCAGGCGGTCGGGACTTAGGCAATCGAAAGATGATACTGCCGCTGCCGCTGCCGCCGCTGGGGCCCATACACCTCATAATCGATTCCCTTCGATCTTGCAGGAACTTCAATCGGACAGTCCTAGAAAGGGCAGTTGGGCTACGTCGGAGGGGAAGGAAAAAGGTAGTTCAGTCTCGGACAATCGGCTATAACGTCTCTTTTGTCTGCCTGGCAATCGTTGTCAGTTGACCGGGGATGTGTCCTGTCGTTTCCTTTTCGGATCTTTAGGCATTTGTTGTTTGTAGCATTAGTTTTTCTTGGCATAGAAGGATAGTACAGGGGGTAAGGCCGAGGAGGACGGAGCGGGGAGCGGGTAGCGGGTCGATGCAGGTCATATGCATTTGATTATGGTCTATGTAATGTCTGAATCTAGTGTGTGCAAGATATGCAAGGTACAACCGCCTCCGCCCCCGACCCGTTGATTAGCCCGACTGACGTCGGGCGAACCTGTCGGGCCACGTCCCCCTACTCGATCCCGAACAGATAACCAAAGTTCTGCTCCAGCCTTTGATAGATCAAAAAGATCATGGCGCTACTCGGTCCACTCCTCAGACAAGTCAATCCACAACCAGCATACAAACCCCTTATACCCCTAGTCTTCCAAATATTCTTTGCCGTCTCGCCAAACCCTATCCGGGGTGAATGGGGGTTCAATTCCGCCCAAGTCTGCATCGAACTCTTGACCGAGTCGGCCGGGAAGAGAATCACATTATAACTCACTCCGGCTAGTGCGCCTGAAGTCATAAGTTGAATAGAGGAGAGGTCGGCTTTTGTCGATTGGGGTGGGTGGTAGTGTTTGAGCCAGAGTCTGGTTGATAGTTCGTATGCCCCGAACCAAGCTACACCACCACCCGTCTCCCTGATCATAGTCCCCGTTTGACCTAGCCATAGTCCTCGAAGGCCGGATGTACGGATGGTATTGATGATCAATGTGACTGGGCCCTCGGGAGCGGTGTGGGGTGGTGGGGCGTGGAGTTGACGAGAGAGGGAGGAGGTGGAGAATGGTCGTCGGCTGGTGCTGGGGCTAGAGGTCGACGCGGATGGAGCGGTACCGAGTGTCGATGTACTAGCACTAGCGGCTGCTTCGACTGAGGGTCCGAAAGCCCCTTCCCGAGCCAACATCTGAACTTGCATTCGACACTTTATCAATTCGATCGGCGTCCTACCAGTGTCAGCCAATCTTCAGACCCTCATTGGCTTGACCTACAGGACGAAACTCGTCACTGCTCCTGCTCCAGCACCGGCCAAAGCCAATTCACCTAACCCCAACTCCTTAACCTCCCTTGGCCGAAGGAGATAGATCAAGTCCTGACATTTCCCATAAACCAAAAACAACGTTGCGTTCTCGCATGCGGCTCCTGCTATCGGTGCGGATATTCCCTAACCCTCAAGTCAGACTAAATCGAGGGGTATATGGCCCGTGGAATGAAGTTGGCGTACACGATATAATCCCCGTAACCCTTCTTTCAAGTACGTCTGCTTGAAACAGTCGAATGGGCCTGTAAATGATAATGGCCGGTCGGTTGGTTGGGACTGTAAGCGGACCTTCACTGAGGGGTCAACGTGATCCAGCGCGGAGCTGAGGACTCCTCCCGGGTGTGGAGGGCTGAGATGGGGCTCTGAAGCTTGGACTCACCCAGGTCAAACGGGTGTTCGAAAACTTTGGCTACCATACCTGCCATCTGCTCAGTCAGCTTTGATGCTATATGTCCACTGAACGAGAGGGGAGAGATAGAGACGTACGGAGCCGAAAGTCATATCTGCGAGTCCCGTATCAGCTCCCATCTTGCTGACGATGGGCTGTTAGTAAGATGTTATGGGTGATGAATTAGACAGAGATTGACTGAAAATGCTGCATCTTTGATTCGGATCTTGACACGAATTCAGGCACCGCTCAACGTAAACGACCGAACGAACAGCGAACAGTGAGCGCGTCCTTCTCCTACTCAATGTCTTAAATCAGTCCGTTCGTACCCTCACCATGTCCTTCTACCTAGCCATAGTCTCGCCCCTCGATGCCCCGCTATACGAACTTTCATTCACATCTTCCAAACCCTCTTCCTCGGCTGCGGCGTCAAATTCAGGTCAATCAAGTTCATTCCCATCTTGGTCATCCTTCACCTCTTCCACCAACTCCAACGGCGTTGGTGATGAACCTCCCTCCTCAGCGACGAAGCTGGGCGGACAACTGGGACTGATCAGTAATTCCGGTGGACCGGCTCTGGAAAGGCATTTAGCGCAGATGGTCGCTTTTGCAGCGTTGGATTCGGTGGATGAGATTGTGGAGAGTACTGGTAGTCTGTACGTCCCTCCACCCCCATGCCCCTTCACGGATCAGGGGAAGGAGCTGTGTTGATGGAGAGTAGGTATTTGAAAAATATTGATCGGCATAATCAGTGGATCGTCTCGGCGTTTATCGCAACGAGTGGTCAGTCCTCCATCTGTACTGATGAATTGGCCAAGTGCTGATACTGGATCTAGTCAAGTTCGTCCTACTCCACGATCAGAAGAACGATGATGGGATCCGCTTGTTTTTCCTGGACCTATGGGAGCTATATGTCAAGGTACTTCACATTCTTGTCTCGGCGTCTCCACAATGCCAGTCCATCTTCGCGCACTGCGTCAACGCCTACTGACCACGCTATAGACATCGCTCAACCCATTTCACACGGTCGACACGCCAATACGTTCACCCGTATTCGACGGTAAAGTGAAAGCTTGCGCCAAGCGTAATCTATAGCCTGGCTCAATCTGCTCCGGTCGTTTGCAGGCCAGTGCTATACCGACGAGCTGGGTAGCTGGATACAGGGCGGTAGAATGTAGAAACTTGTAAACGATAGTAATGACGGCAAGCTGGGTTTACGATATACCATGCATGATGATTGCATTCTGATTGCGAGGGCGGGATCGAGGGGTCTATGCGAACTCTTCGGCTTTTCCAGACTGTGCAGTGTCAGCTTGGTCGTGTTTGACGCCTGATGGAATCCGAAGAGGAGGCTTACGACCAGAAGCCCGACTAGTTCATGTCAGCTTCCTTCCAGAAGACGTGTAGACCCTCGTTAGACAAACTACTCACCAATCAGACCAAAGAGACCGAGGACCGAGCCGAAGATCTTGCACAATGTCAGTCCTGCATATACGCGTGGATGAGGCGAATAAGATGGCCCACCTCGACGATGAGGATCTTGACGAAGAGCTGGGGATCGGCAGCATCTGCCAAAGCGGCAGTCGAGCCTGTGATTCCGACACTGACTCCACAGAGCAAGTTACAGAGCCCGACCGTCAGTCCACCCCAGAAGAGCGAGAACCCTAGCGGAAGGTCAGCCACTAGAAGACAGAGAGCTGGGGTGAGAGGACGCACCGGTATAGTAGTTATTGATTGTGTGCTCGTTAGTCGTGTCTGCAATTTTGGAACTGAAGACGATAGCCATGATGACGCCTGCCAAGTCAGTGGAGTGCTACCACGGGGATTATAGACTGGACATACCGTAAATAGCGACGACTTCGCAGAAGATGATCCTGTTTCATCAGCGCTGCTACTGTGAGATTTATGCCGTGGTGACATACGAGATCAAGTTCTTAGTCCTGATTCTGGGTGCGCGGACTCCTCCTCCCAAGATCGAAGCTCCAGTGATGAAGATTCCCCTGATCGTCAGCTCTATTTCAAAACTCATGACGAACAAAGAGAAAGCTTACCATCCGGCACCAGCGACGCTGAGTCCGATACATAGTCCGATACCTAGCAGTGCCCACGCATAAGGCGATGTTTCCGCCAAGAATCGACCGACGTTGAAGCTTTCCCCTTGTCCTACACTCATCAGCTCGGGCTGCCCCTAGACCAAATAAACTGAGACGTACCCGTGAACAAGAGGTATAGACCGACGACAGTAGCTACTGACGTAGTACTTGCCGTAAAGTATGTGAGTCCGTAGCCCATCTTACGCCGTAGGGGACAGAAGTAGAGAGCGAGAGGTGAAGAAGGGGACAACGACAACGACATCGGACCGGTCGAACGTGAGGTTGCTATAGGACGGAATCAGATGCCACGTGGTTTGACGAGTGGGGAAGCTAGACGACCAGCTTACATGCCCCTATTGCCCTGCTTCTCAATGACTATACCTTGTCTCGTGATACCTCCTCGACGTACAGCAGGGCATACCGGAGCTTAGCAAGGACCATTCAATCAGGACACAGAACACCACCATGTCGGCCAAAGAAGAGGTGGCCGACGTGACGCAAGATCAAGAAACCAATCACACTAAAGGTGCGCAAACCACCCTTTGGTTATCATGTCCGAGGGAAATCGCTGATATGGGTATAGAGAACGCTTCATTGAAAAGAGCAAGAGAGGGGTCCCAAGTAAGCTCTTTCTCATCTCCCGGCCTTTAAACCCCCTGCAACGCATTAGGACCACAGGCTAACCAATGTAACAGGAACCAACACCTTCGCCCAACCCTGTACCTATCGCTCCGCCGAAACGAAATCGACTAGCCACAACATCGGAAGAGTCGGCACATGGGTCTGATGTAGAGACGGGCAAAGTTGGGGAAGTGAGGCGGAAAGTCCAGGAGATGAATTGGAAGGAAGGCGCGGCTACTGGCACCGAGGGGCAGGGGCAGGGGCAGGAATGGGAAGAGATCAAAGATGAGGAAGTTGCCGAGGCTAAAGCGTTGGCCAAGGAAGATACGCAAGAGCAAGATACAGGATCGGCGGAATTGAAGAGGAAGCCATTGGAGAGGAACGCTAGTAGTGTCCTGGAATCGACTGAACCAGCCAAGAAAAGCAAAGAGTCACCTACCGTCAGTCCCCCTCCTCTCTTTGGCCTTGGCTGAAGTGTTTCGTCTGACTGTTCAGCCTCCCGCTACTGCACCTACACCTACCGAGCAAACCCCCGCACCGGCGACGGCGCCAGTGAAGAGACCACAAACGACATTTGGTTCATTCTCATCTTCAGCCTCACCATTCAGTTCAGCACGTACTTCCTCACCCTTCGCCTCAGCCTCATCCTCCTCCACTATTCCCGCCGCTGGAAAGCCACCAAGCACAGGCTCGGCATTCGGGACTTACTCGTCACCTTTCTCAGCCTTTGCGAAGAAACCACCCACAGTGCCGACACCTACTCCCGCGTCGCCAGCAGCAGCAGCGCAGGACGAGGAGAAGACGGGCGGTCCTAGTGGAAGCACGGCTACGTTTGGAGATATCTTGAAAGAGTCCAAAGCGGATGAGGGCGAGACTGCCGATAAAGTCCACATGACCGAGAAGGATGGTGCGTCTCCTATCTAGTATGAGCGAAGTGTAGACGTAAACACTGACTACAATGGCAGTCTATACCGGTGAAGAAGGCGAGGAAACGCTGTATCAATGTCGAGCGAAGCTATACGTCATGCAAGCAGATGGAGGATGGAAAGAACGTGGAGTAGGTGCTCTGAGGCTGAACGTCCGCGCTGGAGATGGAAAGGGTGCCAGACTGGGTAAGCAAGCCCTCCCTCCTCATCAGCATTCACCACCGCGTCACAATTACTAACGGCAGTAGTGATGCGCGCAGAAGGGGTTCTACGACTCATCCTGAACGTCTCGCTTTACGTCGGAATGGCGTGTCTCGAAGATGGCAAACACGTCCGATCGACCGTATTCGAGGATAACGAAAAACGGTTCATCACTTTCAGAGTGGGTCCCCCGGTCCATCTCACCATTCATCCTGGTGTTTCTCGGTTCTGACGGACTTCGTAGCTCGGGACCCAGAAAGCGGCAACAGAGCTTTGTGCGAATATACAAGAACATATCCCACTTGAATCAACTTTGAAATCGCCCGCTCCAGACGCTCCTTCGCCCGCGCCCGCGCCCGCCCCAACAGGTAAAGAAGAGGCAGTGTAGATCGATACACGACTATCCGAGGCGGGGGACGATCGGCGTATAGCTTTTGTCTTGTATCGAACGAGATGCATTGCCAACACCACTGGGTCGACGCTGTCACGAGGGGTCCGGGTCATACATCAGGTCTACCTATACTATTGATTTACAACAAGTCCCAATCTGTCCAGACATACCCGGCAATGAGTCAAATATCCTTGCGGGATCTCACACACCATCTACTCTTCACGTGCCGGGAATCAGACCCGCATGGTAGGGTGGGAGGAGACGACCTGCCCGCCAGGCCCGACTGGCGGTAAAGCCCTGAGAGTGAGCGACACTCCACTACCATATGTAACACTGGTCGTTCCAGAGAGAGGCGGAAGGGTAAGTGGGACAAGGACGTACCGGAATTGAGCGACGGCAGCTGGCGAAGCATAGATCGAAACCGGTCGACTCCTAGGACTATGACATTGCCGTCAAACTCATGCTCTGTGTGAGAGAGGGAGACTGACCTGAACATCTGAGATTGAGCCTCGAGATCCTCATCACCAACTACACTAGCAGGTGCACTCCTCACTCCCCCTGCGCCTGCCCCTGCCCCTCCTCCGGCATCCGTGACGGCATCCAATTCATCGACATAACTCTTCCTAGCCCAAGTCCTCGACATGGGTTCACGGCTGACGAAAGTTTGTTTGAGCTTTTCCAACAGAGGTGATCGAGGTGCAGTCGCGGTGGAGGTAGGAGGGGCGGAAGCGGGTGTTTTGGGCAGAGTCCCTGGTCCGGGAGGAGGGGGAGGATGAATAGTGATCGACGGTGGATTTGGAGGGTAGACCGACTGGCTCTGTTGATGCATCTGTGAACCGCGGGTTGGGGATGGGTGTAGTTGCATCCTTGGTGATTTGGGAGGTAAAGCCGGTCCTGCCCGCGGGTGAGACGCTTGAGGTGGAGTAGCCGGCTGCACTTGATGGACGGGACCGCCGCTCGGTCGGTGTTGATTTTGATGTCGACCATCCGGCTGCCGGTGCGGGTGCTGGTGCTCCTGTTGGACTTGGATATGCTGCTCTGGCATTGACATCGTATTCATATCGTTTTCGTGATGGGTAAGTTCAAGTGAGGTGAGTAACGTCAGGCGGGTCGTGATGCCGGTGGTGCAATCAATCAAAGGAGCGTTGAATGATAATCTACGTCACTGTGTGTTTACCGTACGCCTTGCTTCTCGATCTCTGTCGGAATATAGAGGACTTGTAGTCGAGAGAGGGATAGAGAGATCATGCATGCCGAGTCCGATCACGTCGGAAGGAAGAATGATGATAGGGTGAAAAGATGAAAAGACAAACTTACAATCCAGTCAAAATCGAACGATGAAGTCCAAACCGAAACCAAATCGACCGAACGCAAAAAAGCCCACCCCCTCATCCCGCTCCCCGCCCGAAGGCAAGGAAGGGGACAAGAGAGTGGGCAATTCCGCATCGACAGTCAGCTATCCTAGCATAGGACAAAAGTCTGTCGAGAGTGAGAGAGGCAAAAGATAGGGGTGATGATAAGGAGGAAAATCGAAGGCGGAGCGAGCGAAGCAAGCAGGGCAGGGCAAGCAGGCAAGAGGTATCGATTGAGATTGAGACGAAGGGGGAAAACGTGTCAACGCTGTTCTAACTTCTCGAGTATAACGAAGGCGGAGACGAGTGTAGTGTCGTATGCCGACGACCTTGAGATGATCTCGGTGCGATGCGACTGCGATGAAGGAAGGGGAGAGAGGGGATGGGGTGGGGGTGGTGATGGTGGTGGGGATACGAACCAAGCTAAGGAGGGTTGATAGGCCAAAATGATGTACGATTTGAATTCGACAGTGTTTCGTAGACCGCTGCGCTGAGCTGAACCAAACGCCAGGTAAAGGAAGGTGTCAGACGAAGGAAACTGATCCACTCCAATCCAATCCAATCCCCAACCCGAAGAGCATCGGCAAAAGCAACGGCAACAGCAAGTGAAAACCTCGAATGTGATCGTGCAATCAAACGCAAGCGACGCGGACGTGGACGTGAGCCGAAGCCGTGAGTGAAGTGTTTGTCTTGAGCGTTTCCGACAGAGACCAGTATGATCGTTTCGTATAACGTCAAGGCGTGCGTCGCGCGCGTGCGGATGCGGAGGGTGGTGAATCCTCAATGAAAACTGATAGGCCGTCGATTCCCGATCCAGACAAAGAATGCCCTGTGGAAAAGTCGATACCGCGCCCAGCGAAGGGAGGGATGAGACAGACCACCCAGAAGATCGAAAGAACCGATATAGTTGAGCTCACGGAGGACCGATGAAACCCAACTGTTTTCCCACTGTATTCCCTCTCAGGAGTAGACCAACCGACCGACCGACAAAGCATTGAATAATCCCAGGCTAGCCTTCAAACAACCGGCGACGTGGATTCGAGTGGAGACAAAGGAGCGCTATGCTGAATTGTTCCGTCCGTGAAACCAGTCAGATCGAAGAAGAGTGTGAGACGACGAGATTGTGTTTGTTGGTTATTTCCTCGAGTCAACGACGAGCGTAGCGCGGCACGCGATGAGGTTGAGACTGAGTTGGTTGGTGAGAGGGAGGTGAATGAGAGGCCAAAAAAAACCGAAAAATCTTGAATCCCGTTTAGTCGATCGCAGTGAACCCCGACGCCACTTGAGGAATATCGCCCACCCCCTCGCAAGAGGGCAAGAACGACACCTATAGACCTCTCTGGGTAAACCGGCGGGGTAGGCGATCCTAGATCACAACTACCCGTTCGGGGCCGGACGAGGCGGGGGAAGGCGGTTTCACGCGTGAAAATGGGGTGTGTTGATGGACGCAAAAAAAGAAAAGAACGCCTGCAGGCAAGAAAACTGACACTAGTGTTTTTTTCGCTTTCGGAAAAAGAACGCTGCGACCTCGAGTTCCGCTGTAGAGCATCTTTTGTGGTTTTTTTTCGACCAGTTTCCGAAGGTGGAAAGCGCTGGAAGGTGCAAAGGAGAAGCCAGATCGACCAGGATCTCTTTGTATTCCTGCGCAACGCGTCAACATCAAACAACTTCTTTCGAAGGAGGGGGTAGAGTATGAGGGATCAAGCGAAGCATGTCCAACTCCCACGAACCGAAGGTTCTGAAGGGACATGTCGTGATTTCATTTTGTTTGATGGGTTGGTTTTGGTTTTGGGGCAACTTACACGAAAAAGTGCGAAGCCGAAGACGACTGAGTGCACCGTTAAGTGTAGAGCAGCGTCAGACGAGGGGGGAGCCAGCAAGCCAATGAGAAAGGGGGGTGGTGAGAGGAGAGAGAGAAGAACGAGAAAACGAGACAGGCCGTAAGTCGATTGCGCCGCTGAGTCAGTGTGCCATTGTTAGTCGTTTTGCGGTGGCGAGTCGGGTTGTCGAATGTCGAGGGTGTCGAGGATGTCAACGGTGTCGAAAGTGTCGAGGAGTCGAGAGTCGAGTCGAGCCAGTCGAAGTGCTATATACGAGTACTATGTAACGAAAAAGAATGGAAGAATGAAGAAGAGGTGGCAATGAGTGAAGAGTTAATAAGAAGGGGGGGGGGCGGGATGTTTGTATGGGGGCGAGGAAGGGAAAACCAAACCAGAGACAATGGATTCCCATAACCCAAAAAGGAAACGTCTCAACAATTACCCAATCAGGGAAACACACTCGTCATTGGCGGGATCAAATTTTAGCTAGCAAAGAAACTAAAACACCGGTGTGGCAGTGTGGCACCAACGTACATGCTAGAATACGGTGGTACAACCTAAGTGGCATCTGGTGAATCCCACTCGACCGGACGGACAAAGCAATGTATAGGATGTGAAGTGACTGTTTCTTTCCTCTCGAATCCGTTCTGCTGCGGTTCGACGGGGGCCAAGAAGAACGCTTGATTAAGGATCAAGAAGAACATCCGAAGTTCCATCAACTAAGATCGTGTCAGCAGCTGATCGCCACAGTGGAGTCAAACTCACCGCTAGACTCTTGCCGAAACATCCTCGTTGACCTAAAGAGAAAGGTAATGACGGACCGGCATTGGCGTCAAATACTCCATCTTTCAGCCAACGGTCGGGATCAAACATCTTGCCTGTTCCAGCTTTCCACTGTCCGACCTTTTTGCCCTTTCGCTCGGATGTCCCCTCTTTCTCAGACAAGGTCGAATAACCTGTCGGCTGGAGGGGAGGACCTTCACCGGAGATCGGCCCGAGGGTGTGCATCGGATTGGCCTCGTCCTCAAAGTGCGAATTGGTAGACATGACAATCAACGTGCCCTTGGGTACGGCATGACCGAGTATCGTCGTATCGTGTACCACTGCGTCCCAAGTCAGCGCCACCTGTCCCGGGTGTACAGGTGATGGAGATGACTGACCCTCTCGCGAGTACCCGCCGGCGGTACGTGATAGCCTCAGAGTCTCCTGGACAACAGCTTCGAGGTAGGGCAATTTCGTAGCTGTCAGATCGTCGAATGAAGGTGGACGGTCTTGGAGCTCGGGCATCGCTTCAAGTACCGATTTGCGTAATCTGCGCTGAATGTCGGGGTATATCGTCATGTACTTGATCCACTGGTCCATCAGTCGGAGTCCGCTTGGTCGAATGAAGGACTGAGTGCTAGCTTACCCAGGACAGCGTTGTCGAAGACGTCTCGGTCCCCGCTAACAGGTCTGTATGAAGTCAACGATGTGTCAGACGGGCTTTGCCTGAACTCGACTCACACTGGTACAGCTCGTCCCTCATCTCATTCACCGACATGAAATCATCTCCCTTCAATTCACGTCCAACCATCAAATCCAGCGTATTATCAGCCAAGTCAGCAGCGTTCTCCGCGCCTAAGGCAGGATAAGCGACTCGATCCCTCCTGACCGCGGTCACTCACCAAGCTGTTTCGCCCTTGCTCTAGAATCGGCGAGCTTGGTCTTCAAGTACCCATCCAAAGTCCTGGCGTGCCTGCGATAAGTTGGGCGAAGACGAGTGAAAAAGTGAGTGATGGTTGGAAAAGGTGATCGGAGGGGGATTGTCTATCGGGTTCGTATCAGCTGTGTGTCCCACCCCCCTCGAGTGAACAGGACTTACGTCAAAGATTGACAGGACTGATTCAGCCACTGCCGGATCCTTGGTGTCGAATCGAACATCACCGAGGGGTCCAGTAGCCCAGGATCCCCGTTCCCGACTCTGGACCTGGTGCATACGATCCACCACGATGCCCATACTCTCTCCAAACGCCATGGCCGCTATAGGGCATCAGCGACGACCATATTTCAGAGGGGGCCAACAGTCGTACAAATAGCGTCCTAAATGATCAGCCCTCAGTCCAGGTCCTAGTCAGTGGACAAACCATAGTAGCGCCCTGCATATCAACCTCCACGGCCCAAGCTCTCCCCTCTCCAACCTCTCTTTTAGCTTTCCAAAGCTCCACCAGCTCTTTAGCACTTTCGTATGCCCTGGGTGTAGCCCGAGAAAGGTATTTCGAAGTCATGGCTGTCCCTATAACTCTTCGATGATGTTTGTACACTTCCCCAGTGGGTAGGGTCAGTAATGCGCGGGGTATGATCTTGCCGAATGTAGAGCGAATATCGGTTGATCTGTCGAATGTGCCCATGGGTCGGAGGAGGATGGACTCGATCTCGTCGATGGATGCTATGATGACGATACTGGTGTGTCAGCGCGAAGCACGAGCGTCAGCGAGTGCGAGCGTGCGAGCGTGAGCGCGGGGGTGTGGGGGTGTGAACGTCGCCAGCGCGGCGTGGGAGTGTGAATGTGACACCACCCCGGAGCAAGGCCTGAGATCTTTCCAAACCCCAGCTACCCAGCTACACTCCATCCCCAGCTCGCGTCCGAAAAACCACTAGACTCACTCCATGAACCACCCAACTCTGACTTGACAGATCGGACCCAACCGCTTCGAACACCAATCAAACCAATAACTAAAACTATCCCTATCTCCAATCATCTTGCCCATAGCAGTCAAGTCACCCCAGATCGGGACGGGGTCAGGGAGGGCGGGTATACCTTTTATTCCGGGGGGAGTTAGGAGACGGAGGACAGGGCGGCGGAGGAGGATGAACCAGGCGGCGACGAGGAGGGCGGCGAGGGTGAGATAGGTCGTTGTCGTCAGTGTGTTCGTCATTATTGTTGTCGTTATCGTGAGGGATAGGATACTGTACAGGTCGAGATGTGATGTACGAAGATAACTTGCATACGTGACTACATCCCGTCGAACGACATTTCACGTTCAACGTCATGAACCCAAACTTCGGGAGTCAGAGTACGATCGTAGATTCAGGCACCATCGGCAGCGCCAGAGTGGAAAGTGAGGGTGGGGGCATGCTCATTCCAATTCATTCATGTCTTTAAGCGTATCTCGCTCTTCTCTACCATTCTACAAACCCAACCTGATCAACTGCTTCACTCCAGGCTACATCACAATCAGCACCAGTACCATATTACACACCTTTAATAGAACTTTACTCACGGCCCAAGCAGTCATGTCGCCAACGGAATTAGTGAGGAGCTGAACATGAAGTCCCAAAGCCGTATTGGCGTCTTTCCCGCTGATAGCTAGATACGATCAGCAAACAAAGTGACGAAACACGGGCCCGGACTTACCCCTCGAGATCTCGTGCATCTTGTCAATAGCGTGTTTCGGGACAGTATCATTGTTCAGTCCGTCAAAGAGGATATTCAATCGTCGTTCCGTATCATCCACAATCTTTTTGATCGCCGGCTGTAGTCTCGTCAACATCGGCCCATCTCCAAGTAGACTTTGATTCGCGACTCACAGGATGGTTCATCTGCTTAACCCGCGACAGCTCTGATGAGAGAGTATCAAAGATCGGTTTTGACGGAACGGGGATATGTGACCGGTCTCCGGGGGCTACGGGGCAGGTCAGCTTCGACTGTTGCACGAAAACGTGTGGGTAGACTCACGATGGGTCGGTTTGGCTGGGGCTGCGGGAGGCGGAGTAGGTCTTGGGCTAGGAGTCGATCGAGTCGGGGCGATCTGAGTAGGAGGTGGACCCGGCGCCACCGCTGCCTTGCCTGCGGCGGAGGAAGTTCGACCAGGTGGAGGCGGACCTGCCATCCTGGGTTGCGACTGAGCAGGGGGCGACAACCCATCTGGCCTTTGAGGTGGAGGAGTAGGTCTGAATTGGCTCGTCATGCTTTGAGGCTGTCGACCCGGACCTAAAGGTGACAAAGCACGCGGTGGAGGTGGCCCACCGACCGCCGCGCCAGAGCCGGGCGGTGGTGGTCCAGCGAAAGTTCCGGGTGGCGGACCGCCCCGACCAGCAGGAGGGGGCGGTGGTCTAGCTTGCACCTGGGGTGGAGGGGTAGGTCTTCCCTGACTCTGCGGGGGAGGGGGAGTAGGCATAGCTTGTCTAGCTACTGCCTGAGCGGAAGGTGGTCGAGGTCCACCTTTGGGTGGAGGAGGGAGTACACCCGGTTGACTCCTTGGCGGAGGAGGGGTAGCTCGAGGTGGGCCTTGAGGCGGCATGACTGGCGCGGCGTTCATCATTGGATCAGTCGACATTGGGAATGGCGACATGATAGGAGCCGGCTTGATCTCCTTGGCAGCTGATTGAGGTCGTTTTGGAGGTCCAGATTGGAAGTTTGGCGCGTCGTTCCATCCGGGCATATCTCGTCGTTGAGCTGCCGGGACAGGTGGAGGAGTAGACGAACTGGCAGCTGAAGTCGCGTTGGCCCGGGGAGGAGGGGCGAGTGGAGCCTGAGCCTGAGCGGTGGGTGGGGGCGCGCCGTAGGGTGATTGAGAGGGCACGCCGTATCCCTGATTAGGGGCGTATCCGCCACCATAACCTTGAGGTTGAGGATCGGTCGAGTACCCGTTCGATCCGCCGTACGAAGGCTGGTACGACTGTTGCTGATTTTGCTGAGCGGGGGCGTAGATGGACGACTGCGAGGTCTGCTGAGGTTGAGGAGCGTAGGCATTGTCGTTGTACCCGCCATAAGCCTGAGGTGCGGCGCCGTACGGGTTAGTACTGTTGCTGGCCGCGCTCATCGGAGTTTGGACTGGCGGTTGTTGTTGTTGAGAACCATACCCGGTCGGCTGGTATGATGAAGCGGGAGCGGGCACCGAGGCGCCGTACCCTCCAGTCTGTCGGGACGTGATGGTCGTCGCTGATGAAGAAGCAATCGACGACTTGGCGAAAGCGGCATTGGCGACCGACTGGGAAGAGGTAGATGCCACACCAGCAGCTTTGAACAGCCTGTCCCTAGCCCTATCAAGCTCCGAGCCAGCGGCGCCCGTACCCTTGTAGTCCGAAGGGGTCATCTGGACATAACGAGCCGCCATGTCCACTTGACCCTGGGTAGCCAACAAGTCGGCGTACTCGTAGAACCGGTCGTACAACCCTGAAAGCTTGTAGGTCCTCGCACCCGTTTCGGCAGCGACGGCCGATTCGGTCGGGTGGGCGAGGTCGTCATCGACATATCCAGTCGCAGCGATGAATACGGCGACTTTCTCAATGAAGGATTGAAGAGCGTGCGCGTGGGCCGAGTATCGAGTCAAGTTGGATTCGCTCGATGTATCTTCCTCTTCCCGCATTTCGTCGATCCAAATACTCACCACCTTCTCCAACTTTCTCGCAGCGAGGTAACACAGTGTGGCATCGCCCCGGGCGGTCTTGGCGGATGATTTGGCTTCGGGGCTATCGGAGTTGGACAAGACTTGAGATCGGAATTGAAGTCGTTGACCGAGCTGATCGGCCAGGTTGGCGAAATCGCTGTCCTTGGCAAAAGTACAGAGGACGACAAAGACGACTTTCCACTCGGCCAGATCGGCATTTTGAACGATATCCACCAGGTCTTCAGTGACGATCGACTGGAACACCCTGAGGAAGGGGCGCGAGGTGGTGTGCCGGTTAAAGTAGGCTTTTTGAGTAGAAGCCAATAGGTCGGGTCCACCTCGAACAGCGAGGAGGAGCGCATCGGCGTACCTCTCCGAAGCAAGACAGAGGTCGACAGCCGACTTGAAGTCGCCAAGCACGAGGGCCTGAGTGATGAGTCGGTCGACATCGCCTTCGCCGGATGGGTAAATTCGGAAATTGTTCTCTTTGATCGCCTCGGATCGGACGGACGAGGCGCCCGAGCCGACAGTCGCGGCTACAGAAGACGCGGCAACTTCACCTCGGGGGACGACACTGTCGAGTTGGGGGTTACGCAACGTTCCAGCGGCCATGGACGAGAAGAAATCTGCGCCTTGTCCAGCGGGCGTACCGGGATCTTCATCAAACAGACTCTGCTCGGTAATCTCGGTAGCTTCGGTCCGTTTGGTGGTATCGGACGTGATGCTGACTTCGGAAGGCGTAGCTTCAGACTTCGGAGGCTCCGGCTGATCTTTCGCCGTCTCATCTTCGACCTGGGCCTCGGCCGGGTCGCTCGAGGTGTTCCTGTCCTGCTCCGGCTCGGCAAACGTGACGGTGGGAACTCGGTCGGCCGGGAATTGTTTGATCGCTTCCAAAACTTGCTGAGCCACATCGTCTTTGCTGAATCCGAGGAGTCGGATCAACTCTTCCCTCGAATCCGCCTTGAACAACGTCGAGAGAGTCTTCCAAGCTGCATCCTCGGCGACTTTCTTGCTGCACAATTCGGCCAACTTCTCTTTATCACCCTGTGCCGATCCGAGGAGCTCGGCTCGGTCAATGATGGATTGCTCGGTGACGACATTTCGGAGATGGACGACTCCGCTCTGATGCTTGCCAGACGCGCCGGGGAGGTTCGAAGTGGTGGCTAACAATCCTCCGTACCCGAAAGTAGCAGAGACAGGTCGTCGTAGCCACTTAGGCGGCTGCTTGAGCGACAGAATGTTCGTGTTGTCGTCACTCGGCTCCTGATCGCCGAGAGCGCCAAAGACGTCGTCGGCAGTGGCCGTCTCGCTGATGCTAGGTCCGGTCGGTTCGGGCACATGAGTGGTTTGGAGCGAATGAATACCGATATGGCCGTCGAATGAGGCTGTAGCAAGCAAGTCGGGATTCCGGGGACACCAAGTGGTTTGAAATGACCAGTCGTTGGTAGCCGGTAGTTCACCGATGATCTCGCCTGATTGAGGATTCCAGCAAAGCGTCCTGTTGTCCTTGCCGCAGGACAGAAGGAGATCGGCATCTTGTCGGCACCAAGAGACGGACAAAACGCCCTTGGAATGGCCGCTGAGGATCTGTCCTGGTCAGCTTCTCCTATCTATGTACATTGAACCTGCCGACCTACCCTCTCAGGAGCTCGTGTGTTTCGCAGATCCCACAGCATGATGATGGGGCTCTCGTCGTCCTCCGAAGAGGTGATCAATCTGGTCGACTATAACGATCAGTATCTCACGCAATAGGGCTCTTATTCGACCTGGCTCACCTGCTCGGGGTGCCAGCAGACATCGCTCATTCCCCTCCTCTTGCCAATTTGCAATCCAGCACCACCAGCGACCGCATCTCTGCCCTTGGCAGCTCCACCACCATACTGCAAGCTGACAATCTCCTTGCCCGCTTTCAGATCCCAGACTGAGGTATACCCCGAAGATGAGGAGGCAGCGAGGATACGCGAGACGGTAGGGTTCCACTGGAGCGAGGTGATTTCACCCAGCTTGTTGGACACGGGTCCAGGTGGGACGGGTTCTTTGTTAGGGTTGTTTAGGTCGTAAATATAGATCTGCCATGTCAGCTCGGTGCAGCCAGTTAGGGATGGAAGCTTACTTCTGCGTTGACGGCTCCACTGGCCAGGAGGTTCTTCTGGATAGGGTTGAAGTCGAGACCTCGAACGGGTCCGGTATGTTTGGCACTGGTGAAGATCCGGCTTTCGTCCGCGCTAGCAATCGTCAGCTGGTCTCATGTACTTTGCATGGCTGGGCTGACCTTTTCCCCGCGATGATCTTCTCTGGGTCATACACGTGCACTTCGCCCGTCTCCATACCAGCAGCAATGACTCCCTTGAGGTGGGTAGTAGAAGGGGCGCTCCACGCCAACCGATTGAACCTAAGCCAAATTTCAGTTATCAATCCTACCACATCGGCTATGATAGCTTACCTGGACGAGACGGTGATACTTCCCAATGGGCCCTTGCCCTCGCCTCCCAATCGCATCCCCTCGCCTTCCCCAAACTCAGGCGCCCAGATCTCCAACTGTGATTCATTACTGAAACTCTCGTCGAGCGCGCCGGCGACCGCACCAGTGACTAGCAAAGGAGCAGACGAGGAAGTCTGATCCCAAGCGAATGTCGCTGTACGTGCGATATCCTTGAGCTTCATCTTTGGCGCGTGCAGAGAGCTCAAGGTGATGAAGTGTGGTGAGAGGTTGGGGCCTGAGAGATGACGCCGGAGACGTGGAGGAGTTGTAATAGGCGCGCCGCCTTAACGCACCTATCAGATTGATCTGCCTCCACTTTACCCCGACCCATCGTCCAGGTGGGTTGTATCGAGTGTTGCGTACAGTACTTACGCTGCATAGCACGATGGAGGCGACGAGAAAGACTTTCGAGATCAACAATGACGTCCAGGTGAGTCATGATCGTGCGTAGGGATGGGCGCGGTATTAATTCGCTTCTAGGAGATCGACCCCACCGACTCGTTGTTTCGCTATACGCGAGAAGAGGAACGAGTGCTAGTGGATGCCGCACCTTGGGAACAAGAGTGAGCAGTCCTACATTGCTCCCGTAGGCTATAGCTAACGAGTGTGCAGTCCAAATTACTTTCACACCGTCAAGATATCGGCAGTAGCGCTGGTCAAGATGGTCTGTCTCGTCATCTGTCGATTCGAGGAAAGGAAGGCTAACTTCGATAGGTGATTCACGCGCGATCAGGAGGCGACTACGAGATCATGGGTGTGATGTACGGTAAAGTCAGAGATGGGACGTTCTGGATCATGGACGCGGCGGCACTGCCAGTCGAAGGAACAGAGACAAGAGTCAACGCTGGAAATGAGGTATGTTGCCGCTCATTTCTTCGATGGGATAGCACTGAGCAGCGGCGTAGGCTATGGAGTATATGGTTCAGTATCAAGGGTCAAGTGGGCAGATTGGCAAGGACGAGATGCTCAGAGGGTGGTACCATTCGTGCGTCCACTACGACTGTTCTTGCTGAAGAGAGATGGGCTGAGAGCACAGACACCCGGGTTATGGATGCTGGCTGTCAGGCATCGACGTCAATACTCAGCAGAACAATCAAGGGTTCTACGACCCTTATCTCGCCGTCGTCGTATGTCCACCTTCCTCGCCGGTGGATGTGAATTACTGGTAGCTGATGAGAACAGATCGATCCAAACCGTACGGTCTCAGCTGGCAAAGTGGAAATCGGTGCCTTCAGGACATACCCCGAAGTGAGTGTCCAGTTCTCTATTCGCTTTGCGTCCATTTCTGACGTGTACTAAAGGGCTATAAACCCGCTGCCGGTTCTTCGTCCGAGTACCAATCTATCCCTATGGATAAAATCGAAGATTTCGGAGTTCACGCCGACCAATACTACCCACTCAAAGTCGAGATCTACAAGACCAAGTTGGACGAGAGGCTCCTCGAACTGTTATGGAACAAGTACTGGGTGGCTACTCTATCTCAATCACTGCTTCTCTCCGTAAGCTCGGCATTCCTTTCCATCTGTGAGGATCAAGCTGACCAACCAAGAATCGAGCTTATGCCACTTCGCAAGTTGAGGATCTCAATTCCAAAATCAGCGCGGCTAGCAAGAACCTGCAGCGCCCAAATAATGCTCAGCTCAAGCTCGTCCCCCCGCCCACTACGACCGAGCAGAAGAAGGGCAAGAAGGAATTCCACGGAGTGGTAGACGAGGAATCGCAATTGGCAAAAGTCGCCAAGGACAGGTAAGCTCCAGACCTTATGAACTTGCGTTATTCATGCTCCATACTGAGAGGATAGTGCTCGTATAGCCGTCGAAGCTCAAAATGGCATGACGACACAGGTGCTCAAGAGCAGGTTGTTCAATACTCCCTTGAACGGACCTATAGACGCTCCGACCGCTCGAAACGCAGCGGCGGGAGTGATGTAAGCTAGACGAGCGCAGATATGGTAGGTCAGCATTTGTAGGGGGAGTGTGAGACTTGTACATAGCATATTCTAAGATGTATCATCACAGACAGACGGACGATGCCGCCAACACCCACGCGACAGTCGCGTGGTGCACGGTGCGCGTTTAACTGTCAGGCACCCTTTACCCCGCGCCTTGCCCTGTTCACCCATTCATCACCGCTTTGTCCTACGGTACATCCTACATTCGACAGACCCCATTCTCGTTTTCTCACGACGGCGGTTTCGATCTTGCCTTTTGGCGTTGGTGAAGCAGACGTAGGCGGAGCGCTTCGGAAGATTGAGAGAAGACTGAGAGTTCTTGCGGAGACAAGATGGGTATCCGAGGTATCGACGGTAAGTCCCGCCCCTTCAGTCCCATTCTCTCCATCTGATCCCTACCTACAGTGTATCTCCGCGAGCGCAAGTTGCTCCAGACCGCTCCGCTATCAGCTCTAGCCGGCTCTCGACTGGGTATCGACGCGAAACACTACCTCACGAACCTCCTCACCAGCCCAGATTCGCAGGAGCCCTTTGTGGCCGCTACGGGCGGAGTACACCTTTCCATCACTCAGCGAGTTGAGAATGATCTCCGCACGCTGGACCGAAACCATATCAAACCTGTATTCATCTTTGCAGGATTACCGACGCAGGGTCGACCGCCTCCCAAGGGTTTCGATCCGCAGGCCGATAGGGAGAATAGGACGAAAGATGAAGCTTGGAACTGGTATGAGAATGGTGATGTGACTAGGGCAGTTCAAGTGCTCTCAGCTGGCAAGGGGTTAGGGTGGACGGACTATAGGGATGTGGTCAGGTTGGTATTGAGGGTTTTCAAGCATCGGGCTGTCGAGTATATCTTTGCTCCTTACCTCGAACAAGCGCAGGTCAGTCCTTGTCCCCTTTCGCGATGATTTGCAATGATCCGGTAGCCTGGCTGACACGATGTACAGCTGGCATACCTCTTGAACCACCCCAAAGGATACATCCACGCCATCTACTCTTCCACTGAATCCCTCTTGTGGCAAGTCGACAAAGTCATCACTTCGATTGATTTCCCCACCTCGTTCACTTTCGTCGATAAATCACGTCTCCTCGCCGACCTTTCACTCACACCCGATCAATTCCTCGATATGGGCATCCTAGCGGGCTGTTCTCTCTGTCGCACCTTCCCTCCTATCGCCGGCGAATTCACCGTCCGTGCCGTCATCGATATCGTTCGGTCTCACAAATCCGGTCTAGCGGCCGTTCAACAATGGCGAGGAAACGAAGGAGCTTACAAGATGGCCAATTATCCCGAACTTTTCATGCGTGCACGATTGGCCATTCGATTCAGCTTTATCCTCACTACAGAAGGAAGCTGTATGCCTTACGCCCTTGCCATCCCCAATTCTCAAGTCACTTCCCCAGCCGACGTACCTGCCGACATTGACGAAATCTTTTCACCAAGATTACCGGACGAATTGTACTTTTATATGTGCAAGGGTGTCATTTCGCCTCAAGTCATTGGCTGGTTGACGACAGGGATGATCGTCGAGAATCAGCCATTGTCCGACTGTTTCGATTATCAGAGGTTCACCAAGGAGTTGTTGACGGAAGCTCCCACATCTTCGCGAGTGCTTACATTGGCGTTATTGGCGGATGCACTACACCCACAGTGGAAGCAGCGTCGTATCGTGAGTCACCATCTGTCAACGTCTCACGTTCGCTTTGCTAAGACTACAGGGCGCACACTACTGGTACGACTCGGCCAATGTTCCACCCATGGGTGCTCCGGTCAATCTCAATCACAAAGACACAGTCAGCCTCATTGGTGTTTGCTCTTCGTGGACAGTCCCCAACGCTGTTCTCGAGCAGGAGCTTAGGCGACAGAGCGTGCGTGACATGACCCGTTTTCCGGACGGACACTTGCTGATCTCGTCAGATCTCGACGATCGACATCAGGCTGTGTATCGGTGCGCTAGGCGATGAGGGAACTGCGGAGAAGACTTTGAGACCATCGGCCAGGCCGCTCGAGCGAAAAGACGAATTTGTCGCGAACGTCATCTGGCGATTCCTCAACCTAAGGGGGTAGGTCGCTGCATTCTGCTCGAAACGCAAGGGGTCGTAGCTGATCTCAATCTCTGTTAGGTTCATTCTGGGCCACAATCACCGCCTATCGCTCATTGGTCAAGCACTGCATGCCGCATTGGTCCAGTCCAAGGTCAACGATCGGTTCCAAGAACCAATGTTTATCCTACTCGAACTCCTTCGTTCTGGTGTCTTGCACGGACAGAAGTTCGGCGACGAGTACCGCTCAGGTGGTCCAGTATCGGGCAGTGATGAGGAACAGGCAGGTATCATGTTGATCATGAGGTGTCTGAGCATTCTCCCTCTCATCTTCAGGGTGAGTGCACCATCTTGCAACATGCCGTAGTCGGGCTTGGGACTGACGGGGAAATAAAGCCGCACCAATGGGCTGGTCCCTTGTCCCGCGAACTACTCGTGTTCAACTCGTTCCCTCGTGCCGTCTCTAAATCGTTCCGTCACCTCCTTGAGGCTATTTCCGCCAATATGCTCCTCACCGGAGCGGCCAAAAAGCACCGTGAAGAGTATATGGACTTGATGCTCAGTACGTTCCCGTATTCAGGCAAGCCCAGCTTGGGGATAGGGAACTGACGTTGCAGGTCTGCCATTCCAAACCGAAACCAACACCGGGTTTGGGATCTTGTTCAAAACGTATCTTGACGTCACGGTGTTCAGTTACGAAGGCGATGCCATCACCGAGTCCACGGCCGACAGTCCGGCAGCTAAAGAAGCAAAATCGCAAGCGTTGGACTTTGTCGAACAGAGCTTTGAGAGCGTGAAAAACCCCCGATTGGAGGTAGAGAGAGGGTTCAGATTCTGGGACACGGTCAGTCTATTTCTGTCTCGAGTCTTTGAGAATGACAAATACTGACCATGGGAATAGGTGATGACGGCAATCAAGCTGATTGATAGCGTCCAAGCTGCCGAACCTGATTCGCGTCAACGCGTGATGCTGCCGAGCGTCATTGCAGAGTTCAAGCGCGCAGACAAGTGGTTACAGCCGATGCGACCGTGAGTTGGCGAAGGGGGTGTAGGGTGTACATATGTTGTTCTATGCATATCGCCTCATATACACAATGTGAACAGAACCACCGACGTCGGGGCTGAACGGTAACGTGCAGGTGTCATGTTCGAGTACGGTGTAACCGGCCCGGTGGAAAGTGGGCAAAGTGACAATCAGAGAACTATGAATGCTGCTTGATATGATAACTACACTATAGGATCTGTGGAGCGACCTCTCGCTGTCGCAGGTCACATCTTGCACTTTGACTCCATCTATGCATCAAGACTGAAGGCTGCGGGTGCTGCTGAGGTGTGAGGGTGAATTGCTTACTATCCGAGACACGGGAACCGTTCCTGATTCGATCAATTCGTCCTTCTCCTGGGCTTCACACAGTCCCACTCTACTACCGTCACTTTCATCCTGATCCCTTGTTTCGGGACATCCCATGAACGACCTTGATCCACCTGTCATCTAACTCGCTGAGCCGAATATCCGATATCAATGTGTGATGCGCAGGTGCCGGAGGTCGAGAGTGGGGGGGGGAGGGGTCGGGGTCAATTATACCTAAATGAAGATGAAGAGGGAAAAGGGCCCGATTCACTTATGAGCGATTAGCTTCAGATCGCCCCTCTTGAAACGGTTGCTTATGCTCTACTAGTCTCTCCGAACGGGTACTATGCGTTCGGATCAGAGAAGGGCAGAGGGGTCAAGGGGGGAAAGGGGAAGACATTAGACGTTACATCACGAGACACGGTACGGTTACCTTGGTCGATCATTCATGGGTCATGAATCCCAAACAACCGAAAAGTGTGACTACGCTTTGACTCACGGGATACCTGCGCTTGCGCTTACCGTGAGTGAGTGATATATATGAGCATCCCATCGCGTACCGTACTGACTGCATAGTCACTCATATCATTCTCATCTTCATTAACCAACGCTGTGCGTTTATCTACATTTACCACAATGACTTTCAGTACGGCTCTTGTCATGACGGCTTCAGCGATGGACTCGCATTATGGACAACACTGGACGGCCTCGACTTCGACTTCAACTTCGACGACCGTGTGCTTGGACCCGAGGATGCTAAAAAGGAAACGCTCGCGATCACATTTTGGCCCCTCTTTGCCTATCAGGAAACGCGCGAGGTCATGTTCGGATATCACAAACCCTGTCCAGCTATACCACGCCACCTATACCCCTCTCCCTACCAGCACCGTCACTCGGCAGTACTCGCGCTACAAACGTATGCCTCGTACCGCATACCTCTCGACACAGCGCAAAGACCGGGAGGATGACGCATCATCACTGGAGACAATCCAGAGACCGAAAGCACCATTACCGCTTCGTCAACTCAAAACTGAAAATCCGAATCAGGCTGAAACGGACCGGTCTCGACTAGGAGTATTACGGTCACGGCAAGATGGGCACAGTGTGAATCAGGGGGATGACGTTAAGGAGGCGGAGACGGCGGTGTGCCCTGCGGATCTGATCATGACGTTTGATTACGGTGTGACGGACGGGAATATCGCTCCTTGCTTTTATCCCGGCGCTACTATCCCGCTCGTCATTCGTTCCACTCACCTCGTCCCACCTACCCTCGAACCGCGAATACGGACAGTCTTGATCTGTCAGCTCAACCTACCTATCTGTGGCGAGATCACAACGCTCGAACGATGGCATGACGCTTCTACCCTCTCCCACAATCGGCAATCAACGCTTGGTCTCACATTGCCACTATCAACAGGTGGGCCGGCGTCTTACGATACTTCCGACGGGCTGTTCGGTGTGGGATGGACATTGTATGTGGAGCTGTATGTCGGGGATGGTGAGAGCCGGAAGTTGGTCGCTGCTTTCAATCGACCTTTGACGATCTTACCTTCAACAACACCTACCTCTCCCATCCTGCTGGACCCTATCGAGCTGCATCCGTCTGCCAAGTCGGAGCTGAAGCAAAATGAGGGAGGGGAATGCGGGATCACGGGCTGGACACCTAGTCCTGTGACTATGCAAGTGGGGTTGGACGCTTCGTCATATTCGCCTAACTCGCTCGTACCCGTCCACCTCGACTTTACGTTCCCACCTACCGACCTCGATGCGCCGACACCAGCAGACGCGGTTAAGCAAGCAGCAAAGGACGAATCGGTCGAGGTAGAAGCAAAGCTAGTCCGGACTCAACAGATCCTACTCCGCGCACCCGGTCAACCCGATCACGCTCGAACGACCAAACATCTCATCTCTCATCAGTCCACCACTATTTCACCTACCTCATCATCACACGACTTGTCGTTCCAGCTCACTACGAAACACGGGACATGGCCATTCGGGTACACTGCCGCTATACGGCTTGACGATCATACTCTCCTCTCTAATCGGTTCGTCATCGAGCTCACGGCGCGACATGGAGATCATGTTGGGTACTGCTCAATACCTATCGTCATCGGGTCAGTGGCGGAACCGATGAATGCGATGTACATCGTCCGCGGAGGGGTAATCTCGAATGAGAGGGGGTGGAAGGTTCCTCCTCCCTCGTACGGAGAAGCAGTCGATCAGCCTGTGTACACTCTAGACACGGAGTGGGCTTGAATCAACACGGAGACGATTCCCTGATCGACATAGGGTACTGTGAATCTTGATTCGTACAGTAGCTCGGCAATGCATGTCGTGTCAGGGTGATCATTTGCATAAGAGGCCCGGTCCATCTCAATATTGTATTCTACGGTGACTTCGTGTACTGTACATATCTTTGATCTGGTAAGCAGGATCAAAGCACAAACTAAACCATACCGGACACCTTCTCGCTTCAAGCATCGTCAGATACGGGGATCCCCTGGACCGACCATTTCTTGAACAAGGGAGGCGGAGGCGACAAGGAAGGAGCGGTTCGGAGAGCGGTCGCCTTGCTGTTCTCTCCTCTGGCTTTTCCTCGGACCTCGGACAGGGTTACCAGAAGGTTTTCATCGTATCTCGGCGACAGCTTTCGGATACGCATTCCGTGATGGAGCATCCATTTCAGCAAGGCCTCGGGTGTGCTCCAGATGAGACACTCTCGAGCAGCCGGATCGCACTGTGATGTTCATTTCAGCGATATCGATACCACCTTGATAGTACGACTGCTCACATTTTGGAGCGCGGCGAGAAGGGTTCGAGCGAACCTGCCTTTTGCAACTGGGGACTGTTGAGGCCTGCTTCGGTCTTGGGCCAATTGTATCTCTCGGCGAATCGGGCGACATATCGGACTCGGGCATCTCTGATCTTTATGCTGGGTGGCGGTTCATCGCTCTCACAGGAGCCGGACGTGATATCGAGATGGCCAGTCTCGGCGGGATCGGCAGATTCACCTTGGTCTTCGACGTTCGGCTCGGTCTGCATCGACGGAAGGTCTTGAGGAGCAGTGAGTGCCCTCAGTCGTTCGAAAGTAGACGGTTCGTTTGGTTCGGGCTGTTGCATCTCGCCTTCTTCCTCGTACTCTGCAAGTGACCTCAGCATCGCCTTGACCAGCATGAGTGGAAAAGACTGACCTGCATCGTTGTCCGTCATTTCCATCTCGACATCGTCCTGATCACCTTCTTCTTCCATATCAACCGCCATGCCATCACCGTCGGGCCCGTCATGCTCTGAATCGGTCAGGAGTGGGTCAATGACCAGGTCGACCGCCACGCCCTCATCGTGATGATTGGTATTCTCAACGGTCGGGGGCGGGGTCAGGACCCCATCGGTGGCTGACTGAGAGCCGGTGTCGCTGTTGATAGGAGGATCCTCGAGGTTGGCAGTGCCGCTTCCGGTTGCTTCGGCGTTGGCCACGGTCGGATCCGGGTTGTCATTGGTGGCGGTGTTATCGTAAAGAGGATAGTTGACACCAAAGTTCCCGGCAGGGTTAGGCCCGGCCTACTGATCAGCCCACTTCACTGATTGGTGGCAAAAGCCAGTGGACTCACATAGGGTCCATTGAAGACTTCATTGTTGATATTGGCATCTTGAGTGACGCCTACCCGATCAGCTTCGATGGCTTTGTAGTAGGACCACACACTTACCAGCGTTGACATTGTAGCCAATGATATTCGCCTGGTTCTGCTGAAGCCTCGCTCTGAATTGACGAAACTCCTCGTCCGTCCCACTGATCACCAGTTCGTGAACGTCCGACACGGCCGTCATCAACTTGGACGGCAGAAAATGATATTCATTGAGCGATAGCCTGATCACAGTCTGACCGAACGACATGCGTTACCTGCGATTGGAGTGGGAGATAGAGTGGAGTTTGTCATTCGTGGGCGATGTTGTGGTTATATGCGCGGCCCTCTTGAGGCAGCCCTCGGGGGGGGGGGGGGGGCGCCCGGGGGGGGGGGGGGGGGGGGGGGGGGGGGGGGGGGGGGGGGGGGGGGGGGGGGGGGGGGGGGGGGGGGGGGGGGGG